>JAFMOC010000038.1:2072500-2470000 GCA_019802505.1 Corydoras sp. C115 | reverse complement strand
TATGAGAGTGAACATGGCCTCCATTGCTGCTGAAAGGTTAAAGGTTGTGGAATCAGTGGCCTGTTTCATTCATTTCTTCTCTTCTGCATTTCTTCTCTTCAGGGGTCACTGGGGTTCCCATGACCGTCCAGAGGATAATGTTTCAGGGACTGGGCAGATTTCCCGCCCAGGACAGAACACCAATCTATAGCTGGGCACACCTATTCACACAGACACACACTTGATGGGGCAATTTAGAGCATTCAATTCACCTTGAATCCATGCTTTTTAGACTGTAGGAGCAAAACCAGAGAACCCAGAGGAAACCCACAGACATGGGGAGAACGTGGAAACTCCACCCAGATCAGGAATCCCCAGTGCTGAGAGGCGAAGGTGCTAGCCAATAAGCCACCGTGCCGCCCCGGCCTTTCTCCATCATCATCATCATCATTCATTCATTATCTCCCGCTTTATCCTCTATTAGGGTCGCGGTGGGGTTCCTCATGCCCATCCAGGGGAGAACATCTCAGGCGCTGGGCAGATAGACCCAGGACAGGGCGCCAATCCATCGCTGGGCACTCACTCACACAAACACACTCTATATGGGGCAATTTTGAGAATTCAATTGACTTGATCCATGTTTTTGGACTGTGGGAGGAAACCGGAGAACCCGGAGGAAACCCACGCAGACACGGGGAGAACATGGAAACTCCACCCAGATGGGGATTCAAACCGGGAATCCCTAGCGCTGAGAGGCGAACGTGCTGACCACTAAGCCACCGTGCCGCCCTATCATCATCATCATCCGGGACCAAAACATGATCATTACAGAGTTTCAGCTATTGTAGCTTATAAAACCATAAACATCCATCAACAGATTAATAATTTAGAAACAATAGAAATCAGCAGCTCATCAATTTACAGTATAGAACTTATCAACTGAAACCCATCCATTATCTCCCACTTTATCCTCTATTAGGGTCGCGGTGGGGTTCCCCATGCCCATCCAGGGGAGAACGTCTTGGGCGCTGGGCAGATAGACCAAGGACAGGGCGCCAATCCATCTCTGGGCACACACTCTATATGGGGCAATTTGGAGAACTCAATTGACTTGATCCATGTTTTTGGACTGTGGGAGAAAACCGGAGAACCCGGAGGAAACCCATGCAGACATGGGGAGAACATGGAAACTCCACCCAGATGGGGATTTAAACCGGGAAACCACTATGTCACCGTGCCGCCCTCACTGTTACATAACATTTTAAATAGACTAATCCCGTTTAGGGCGGCACGGTGGCTTAGTGGTTAGCACGTTCGCCTCTCAGCGCTAGGGATTCCCGCTTCGAATCCCCATCTGGGTGGAGTTTCCATGTTCTCCCCGTGTCCGCGTGGGTTTCCTCCGGGTTCTCCGGTTTCCTCCCACAGTCAAAAAACATGGATCAAGTCAATTGAGTTCTCAAAATTGTCCCATGTAGAGTGTGTGTGTGTGTGAGTGAGTGTGTGCCCAGCGATGGATTGGCGCCCTGTCCTGGGTGTATCTGCCCAGCGCCCGAGATGTTCTCCCCTGGATGGGCATGGGGAACCCCACCGCGACCCTAATAGAGGATAAAGCGGGAGATAATGAATGAATGAATGAATAATCTGGTGCAATATGGACAAAAGGTCACATGTAGATGCAGCTTTTGTGCATAAAGACATTTTAGCAATTATAGGACAGGAAAAGACAAAGGAAATACGTTTTGAATATTATGCTTTAAAAAAAAAAAAAACATCTTTGTATGTAATTCAATAACTAAAGAAAATGATTTCAAACAACTTACATATAGGTCAGAAAAAAATAAACTTTATTTTTTATTTATAAATCATACAAGAAAAAAAAGCGAACACACATTTATATCAATGTACACACACACCCCACTCTTACTAACTATGGTTGATGTAAATGAACATATTATTACTCCTCAGTTGTACTTAATTCTAAAAACAAACCGGCTGAAAATGACCTTCCTCTCAGGTAGCAGGTGTCAACTGGTCGAGGTTATCATGGGACCGATTGGCAAGATGGGCCTGTATGATGTCAGAGAACACCTCCCGCTTCAATAGATTATAGGCCATTGGCAGCAGCTGACCAATCACCTTTGAGAAATACTGCATACATGCATGTAAACACACACACATACACAAACACACACACAGGTTTTACATGGTAAAGACAAAATCAACTGTACGAGTTCAGATGGGATATAAATTTAAAGGTGCATGAACTTACCCGTGACCCATAGCAGAAGAGATCGATTCCAAGTTCATATCCCATCCCATAATCACACTCATCATTAGCAAACTGAACAAATGTCATCATTTCTTGAATGGGTGCAAATGCCTTCATTCTTTTCTCATCATCTTCAGCTTCCACTATTGCCTTACACAGCTTCTTCAGTTCAGCTGAAAACACACAATTATTCATTCATTCATTATCTCCCGCTTTATCCTCTATTAGGGTCGTGGTGGGGTTCTCCATGCCCATCCAGGGGAGAACATCTCGGGCGCTGGGCAGATACACCCAGGACAGGGCGCCAATCTATCGCTGGGCACACACTCACTCACACAAACACACTCTATATGGGGCAATTTTGGAGAATTCAATTGACTTGATCCATGTTTTTGGACTGTGGGAGGAAACCGGAGAACCCGGAGGAAACCCACACAGACACGGGGAGAACATGGAAAATCCCTAGCGCTGAGTGGTGAACGTGCTAACCACTAAGCCACCGTGCCGCCCGAAAACACACAATTACTATAATATAATACTATAATTAATAGGGCTGTATTCAACTACAGATTTTCATAGTCGAATCTGATTCATCAGATTTTCCCTATAGTCGACTGATAGTCGAATCGGTTAAAATTTCACCACAAGATGGCGCTATAAGCATAGTTTTTAAAAAAAATAATAAAATTTATTTTACTTGTTTTTCTAACAAAAGAAAACCTTTTTTTTTTTGTTTTTCTTTTTTCTTCTGTTTTTTCTAGAAATTATGATGATTTTATTTGACAAAAGGCTATATATATAACGAAAACAAAGACATTTCATGTAAAAACTAATGCTTAGCAGCAGCCATGGACACCCCCATGTGGTCAAAATGGTACATTCGGCTATGAGGTTCATAGTCGACTACGGTTCTCCGAATCGAATCGTCGAATCAGCGAATATTGCAGCTCACCCCTAATAATTACCATAGTAGATATTGGTAATAGTACACATTAGCACTGTTACACTGTATATACATCTGCCCTAAACTGTACTTGAGACTTGTCCAAGGGGTTTTGCAACCTTTTGCTTTACAGGAACTAGGATAGCAACCCCTTCCCCCCCAAAGCCAAATTATTTTTAGATAATCTAAATCTCTACACAAAAAAATGGTCATGTGTACTACATAAAGTATTTTGTGATATCTGTTTTAAAAAAAAGTGCAATTTGTGTTGCAATGTGCTTAGTGTAGTGAATTAAAAATGTTTTTGTGAGAAAACAAAGTTGAACAGAGGTACCATACCATCGGTTTCAGGTAGTTCTCGATAGCCCACATCATTCTTATCAACAGGAACCATAAGTCCCGCACCATGAAAAGTCTTGGTGACGACCTGATGCAGAGAAACACTCAGGTCATGCATCTCAGATCAGTCTACAATATCAACACTAATAGTGCTTGTATTCTTCCAACTATGTAGTACAATAATATGGTTTGAGACACATCGAAGACAAAAAAAAAAAAAAAAAAAAAAAAAAAAAAAGCATTATTTGTGTTAATTAATATGACATGACAGTGTAAGAGAGGGTGTGAGAATGGGTTCTTTTAATACTATGGCACAGAATTACCTGATTTAGGTATTTATGTTGAGAGTCATTTATATTACTGGCTTGTAAGACATTTGTATGAAAGCATGACAAAAATTATATCTAAAAGTAAATAGACTTAGGAACGCCTGTTAAATGCTGATTTGTGTGTTTGTGTAAACCTTTCTGTCTCTCTGCTTCATAGCTTTGGTTTTTTGTTCTAAAGGGAGTCCCACACGTTCCACCTCCTTCTTTAGCTCTGCTTCCAACTTTTCAAGTGCTTTGATATTATGTCCACATTTTTTAGACTTCTTCCGACTAATCAGTGACCTGGTGGGAGGGAACGAGAGAATGCTTTTAGCTTTCCTACATTCAACAAGAAAAACACAGAAATAAGAGAATAATTGTCTTACATTTTTGAAAGATTTAAATATGAGATTCTACATACTGTACATTCATTCATTCATTCATTATCTCCCGCTTTTATCCTCTATTAGGGTCGCGGGGGGATTCCCCATGCCCATCCAGGGGAGAACGTCTCGGGCGCTGGGCAGATAGACCCAGGACAGGGCGCCAATCCATCGCTGGGCACACACTCACTCACACAGACACACTCTACATGGGGCAATTTGGATAATTCAATTGACTTGATCCATCTTGATCCATGTTTTTGGACTGTGGGAGGAAACCGGAGAACCCGGAGGAAACCCACGCAGACACGGGGAGAACATGGAAACTCCACCCAGATGGGGATTCGAACCGGAATCCCTAGTGCTGAGAGGCGAACGTGCTAACCACTAAACCACCGTGCCGCCATTCTACATACAAATTTATATACTAGGTATACTTAGACTCTTCTTTGCACTCTCCCCTCTTCCTATTTAAACTCTTAAAACCAGTCTCTTCCCCTCACACGTGTTCCCAGTCTCTCTCAACTGAAGACTCTCTTCAAAGTGCTTGCCAAAGCAGTAGCCGCAAGAAGCTAAAGTTTTTAGTAAGTTGATATATTGATTGCTGGTTTAAGTCTAATGAGAAAGCTTTCAGTACTTCAGACAGAAATCCATTTAGATCGTTTTTTCTAAATCAAATCAATTCTTCAGGTTAAGATTCTTGCTTTAAACTTTTTCATAGGAATAAAATCTACAAGGTTTATTAAGCACACTCCTGCATGGCAATTTTAAGAAGATTTAAGGATTAAAGAATTAAGAACTTGGGCATTTCATTTTCAAATATTACTTGAAGTAAATCTGTTCTCTAATGTAACATGGCAACAGTGGCAAAGAACTGAACACACAACACAAAACAGCCTACAGGGACATTGCTGTTTCTGCACCACTGCATGACAATAGTTTTGCCATTAGATGCTTTTTAAGTGAACATTTTAAGCAATGAAAGTTCCTTAATTATCTAAAAGGGTATAGATGCTAGTTATTCAAGAAGAAGAAATTATATTAATTAATTATCTGTTGATTAACTTCAACACAAAAAATCAAAAAGTAAATCATTTAAGAATACATTTCAAATAACAAATAACACTTACAGTACCGCAGCAAAGAGGTTCTCCCCCATCTGTGTGATGGTACAGCCCTTCTTAGCCTCATTCTCACCAACAAACACTGGTAGAGAGTCAGGAGTGTCTCTGAACACACAAGCACAATAGTAGAAGTGTTTAAATGCTGAAACATTACTCATGGGGAGGCACAATGTTTAGTACTTATGGCTTTAAATTCATTTCCAAGTGTGGCATACCACAAAGTCTAGTTTTGCTTTGTTTGCATATTCTCCCCATTGCAAACAAACCAACGTGTTTTTCCTCTGTTTAGAATAATTGGAGTACAAAATAACTAAATTGATCAATTAAAACTACACACTACCATGATGCATGTGTGTGTTTGTGTACCTGTAGTAACCAAAATGCTGCTGTGTATCGGTGTCCCCCTGCAGCACTGTTTGTAGTTCAGGAGGGTCATAGTAATATCTCCAGTGCAGGTGGTAGTTGGGAATAGTGGACGCACACAAGAGTTTGTGTTTCCCAGAAACAATATCAAAGGGTCCCACTAATCTCAATCCCACACTGTCTAGAAGGGCGTCTGAAACAAACGGAGAAACACATGACTTATTATAATCACTAGATAATTAGAAAGGCTGTACTTTCTACATAAAATATTATATTTACTTTTGCATAGAATCTCATACCTAAATCCACAAATACTGACCAGTAATATAGTACTGGTATAGTATGGACACTCATTTGGACATTGACAATTTTTTTTATTTTGTCAGTGTTATTCGATCAGATTTAAGTTTAGGGGGTTTAATAAATAACCCTTTATTTACAGCTCAGGAAAAAAACAGGTATTATATTTATTTTACAGGGTCAAACTAAAGAAAATATAAGAAATATTCGTGAAAACCTGGATAAAATTAATTTAAGGTCAATGACAACCTACTACGTGTAACCCCTTTTTTGTCTTATGACACTGTGTGATCGTTATCCATCACTAGAGTGAAGTTCAGATGCACAGTATTAAAATTATTCTTAATGGACAGTATAAATTAATTCACTTCACAATCCTTCATGTTATCTTTGATCAGCAGTCAAATCATTAAACACCACTGATGCATTTACACCAGCAGCCATAAATGTCAAGTCTATTATACTGCCTCTGTCATGTTTGATAAATGAGATTAGTTATATATATATATATATATATATATATATATATATTTTTTTTTTTTTTGCGGCACGGTGTCTTAGTGGTTAGCACGTTTGCTATATATATATATATATATATATATATATATATATATATTATTTCCTATTAATAACTCTAACTACAGTTCCATAACTTTCTGCTTAGCTTATCTATATTCTACTTCCTATACACTGAAGTTCCTATACAAGATATGCAGTGTATTACCTTGAGGGTTTTGATGATTTAGGCCATTACAGAAATCCCAGAAGTAGTAAAAATCTTCTGGCATGCGCAGTTTGTACAGATGCTCTACTTCCTCTCTTACTTCCTGAGGAACCGACGACTGCAAATGTCCCTTGGACTCCTCCCTTGTTTCTGCTTTAGATGTCGTCTCTTCTGCTCGAGTCCGTTTTACCTGTCCATGAGCCTGCAACAATAAACGGAGCTGTACAACTAAATCTTTAACCAATGTATTCAAATTCAGATTGTGGGATTAATAAAGACATATTGTATCTTGAAGTTTAATCTACTCCATTCAACGAAGCAGGGAAGGAGGTTACTTTACTTAACGAAGCAGGGAAGGAGGTTACTTTATTTAACGAAGCAGGGAAGGAGTTTACTTTACTTAACGAAGCAGGGAAGGAGGTTACTTTACTTAAAGAAGCAGGGAAGGAAGTTACTTTACTTAACAAAGCAGGGGAAGGAGGTTACTTTACTTAACGAAGCAGGGAAGGAGATTACTTTACTTAACGAAGCAGGTTACTTTACTTAACGAAGCAGGGAAGGAGGTTACTTTACTTAACGAAGCAGGGAAGGAGGTGACTTTACTTAACGAAGCAGGGAAGGTGGTAACTTTACTTAAAGAAGCAGAAGAGGAGGTGACTTTACTTAACGAAGCAGGGAAGGAGGTGACTTTACTTAACGAAGCAGGAGAGGAGGTGACTTTACTTAACGAAGCAGGAGAGGAGGTGACTTTACTTAAAGAAGCAGGGGAAGGAGGTTACTTTACTTAACGAAGCAGGGAAGGAGGTGACTTTACTTAACGAAGCAGGGAAGGAGGTGACTTTACTTAACGAAGCAGGGAAGGAGGTTACTTTACTTAACGAAGCAGGGAAGGAGGTGACTTTACTTAACGAAGCAGGGAAGGAGGTTACTTTACTTAACGAAGCAGGGAAGGAGGTGACTTCACTTAACGAAGCAGGGAAGGAGGTTACTTTACTTAACGAAGCAGGGAAGGAGGTTACTTTACTTAACGAAGCAGGGAAGGAGGTTACTTTACTTAACGAAGCAGGGGAAAATGTTACTTTGGCTAAGGAAACAGAAAAGGAGGCGACGAAAAAAGGAGACATCACTTAACAAAGTAAGGGAGGAGGTTACTTTGTTTTGAAGATGCAGGAGAGGAGGCGAACTCGCTTGACGAAACTAGAGGGGAGGCATCTTTGCTTAATGAAGCAGGGAGAGGAGGTGATGTTACTTAACAAAGCAGGAGAGAAGGCGGCATCGCCTAACGAAGAAGGGGGGAGGTCACTTCATTTTAAGGATGCGGGAGAGGAGGCGACATCACTGATCGAAGAAGAGGAGACCTCACTTAATGTGGAAGGAAAGGAGGCTACTTTAAGCGGAGTCACATACTGCACTGTGTCAATAAATGACTTATTAATTAAATGCCGTGCTTTATTATCAGCTCTAACTGCCTTCCTTGTCTGTTTCTTTTGAGGTGTGACTGGCATCCTGGAGATCTTCATCCATGGCTCTGCTGACGAATACTGGATGGAACCTGAATATCAATTGGACTGGCGGTCCTGCAGGACGCCCCCTAATGGACTCACATAGTTTTTCATAGAGTTTTTCCATTTGTTAAATATCTGTACATAGCTGTCCTACATTGTTGTTGCTGCCTGTCTGCTCGAAGAGGATGTCCCCCGCTGAGTCTTGGTCCTCACAAGGTTTCTTCCTTGAATAACAACATAACAGGGAGTTTTGTCTTGCCACTGTCGCTTTGGCTTGCTCTTTGGGGGTTTAAAGGCTTTTCATTCTGTAAAGCTGCTTTGTGACAATGTACTGTTGTAAAAAGCGCTCTAGAAATAAATAACTTGAACTTAACCAACGACAAAGACGAGAAACTTAATAACTGTGTTGTCTTTTTGCCCAAGGTTGTTAAATCGGTTGCCTCATTACTAAATGTAAATAGAACCAGAGAGGCCAGAAGAGGATGAGCAAACATTAATCCAATTACACGACTGGAAACGATTAAGCACGACAGGTTAAGTGCTAAACGAAGAAACCGAAAGCTGCAGAAGTAAACGACAAAGACATTCAGAGCTCCGAACATCTCGCTCCTTTGTAACACTGAGCAACATTACAAATCAATAACGTGATTAATAGCACATTTCCATTAAATGCTGCTTCTGCACACTGCCTAACGACTTAATCTAACTGATAAGTGAAGTTGTAACATGAGGGAGACGTATTAAAATCACCTGCAGCGGGGCAGATTTAGATTTTCTTTTCCCGCGTCCCGCCATCTTCCTCCGCTGCGTTCTGCGGCGATCTATGACGTCATTCCGCACCGTGTTGCCGACTCTTCAGTTGTGGGGAGGAGCGTGTAGTCTGAGTGGGAGGGGCTGGGGTTGTGACGCGCTCGCAGCTTTTAATATCAAATAAATTAGTGTATGTAATAAAAATATATTTTTTAAAACTTTGTAATTTCTATGTAAGGATATTTTAAAAAAGCTTATGTATTTCTGTGACATACTCCCATATATCCTCGTTTTACATTTACTGTGTGTGCTCTTATTAGGTATTGCACTGCATCATGATCACCGGTAGGTGGCAATCGAAAGCAACATTCTGTTTACCAGATTACAGAAACAACTGTATATATATATATATATATATATATATATATATATATATATATATATATGTATGTATGTATACTGTGTATGTATATATATATATATATATATATATATATATATATATATATATATATATATATATACTGTGTATGTATATATATATATATATATATATATATATATATATATATATATATATATATAGGCGGCACGGTGGCTTAGTGGTTCGCCTCTCAGCACTAGGGATTCCCGGTTCGAATCCCCATCTGGGTGGAGTTTCCATTTTCTCCCCGTGTCTGCGTGGGTTTCCTCTGGGTTCTCCGGTTTTCTCCCACAGTCCAAAAATTGAGTTCTCCAAATTGCCCCATATAGAGTGTGTCTGTGTGAGTGAGTGTGTGCCCAGCGATGGATTGTCGCCCTGTCCTGGGTCTATCTGCCCAGCGCCCGAGATGTTCTCCCCTGGATGGGCATGGGGAACCCCACCGCGACCCTAATAGAGGATAAAGCGGGAGATAATGAATGAATGAATGGATATATATATAGGCGGCACGGTGGCTTAGTGGTCAACACGTTCGCCTCTCAGTGCTAGGGATTCCCGGTTCGAATCCCCATCTGGGTGGAGTTTCCATGTTCTCCCCGTGTCCGCGTGGGTTTCCTCCGGGTTCTCCGGTTTCTTCCCACAGTCCAAAAACATGGAACAAGTCAATTGAGTTCTCCAAATTGCCCCATAAGAGTATGTTTGTGTGAGTGAGTATGTGCCCAGCAATAGGTTGGCGCCCTGTCCTGGGTGTGTCTGCCCGGCGTCCAAGACGCTCTCCCCTGGATGGGCATGGGGAACCCCCCCGCGACCCTACCAGAGGATAAAAGCGGGAGATAATGAATGAATGGGGTAAAAAAAAAAAAATATATATATATATATATATATATATATATATATATATATATAAATATATTAAAAATATATATATATTTTTTTTTTTTTTTTTTTTTTTTTTTTTTTGAAAAACCCAAGTCAACTTAAGACAGTCTTAAGTTGACTTGGGTTTTTAAAAAAAAATATATATATATATAAATAATATGTGATACAGAAATAATATGTGATCATATTTAAATCCACATGAGACAGTAAAGTTATAGAAACCTGATCATACAAAAGTATTCAGGAGAAACAAGAAAAACAAGAGACTCCAGATTGTATGATTATAACAAACCCCAAAGTCTTATATATATATATATATGTTTTGTTTATAACCATTATAGTAACCCATATTTATATTGTTGCATTTTACATATTTACACCAGTCTTCTTATTGCAGTTAACACAAAAATATACCAATATACACTAACCTTAATTTCCAAATCTGTCAGAATTTTGTGCATGCAATTTCCTGTTCCTTTGCTGACACAAGGGTAATTTGATCACGACATGATGGGTTTTATTGGAGCCCATTTGTTGGAGTGTCTTGCTTATTGTTGTGCAACACTGCACATATGCTTTTGACAAAGTTGACATTAAAAATGATTGTCGTTTTGTTTATAAAGATATAAAACCCTCAGAGTCAGATGGTAAAAATAATCAAATCATGTGTACATTTATTTCCTCACTTTTATTTTCCCCTCCAGTTATTGTACTTAATCATTATCTTACATTAGGTAAATATTTTTGAAGGTTTTACATTATTACTTCTACTTAAACAAATACTCAATATAGAACATATACCTTGACTATAAAGCAACTAGCTGTGGATCTTTAAGCATTATGGTAAAATAATAATTTATGGGTCATTTTTTATTAAACACAATTTTCCTGTGAATCACACTGCAAACAAAGTATCCGTCATTGCAAGTTCTGTTTCAATTATTTTTACCACATGATTTGAATATTAAACCTAGTTTGTTTTTTTTTGTTTGAAATAACAAGCTCGTATAACCTGACATGATTCTACATGTCAGTTACACAGACAAGGGAAACGTTATTCTGTTGCCACTTGCTGTTTTGAACAGAATTTTAAGCAAGATTTTACACTTTTTTTGTATTTGAATGAGGTAACAAGGCCTATTCAAATGAAGTTCTTGTAATGTGGGGGGGTGTTAATAATCAAAATAGTTTTTTTGGCCTCAGCTGGAAACATGTCAGTCATGAGATAACTTAATAATGACTCATAATGAGCCATTGACAAAGTCCACTGATCACACATGGAACTATAAGTTAAATTAAATAACTATAATTTTTTTCTATTATATCCTGATACATTTTAAATATATTTTTGTGGATTTTCACAAGTGTTGTCTTTTTGTTGTCCCCTGGCTTTGTCAAGTCTGTGGCAAATCTGGGTATTATTTAACACTCATGTCAGGAAATGATTCAAAGGGCTGCTGTGTGATGTTAAACTGGATCTCATTATTTTAACCACATACAGGTATTTTTTGTTCAATAGCCAACCCTGCCATTTATTAAAATGTTTAATTTCCTGTATTGATCCACCAAAAGGACATTATAAAACTACAAAACCAAAACTACAATATAAAGAAACACAAATAAATGTTGTGGTATTTCTAAATGTAATTGTAATATAAAAAATAGTCTTGTATACATTTGTACATTGTGAATAATTTTTGTCATTCAACTTAATTTAATAACAGGAAATAATTTATTTCGAAATTTCCTTTTTACAATTATACTTTTCTTTTTGTTGTTTAATTTGTGTTTTTATCTGATTTCCTTCAGGACATGCACCTATTGGATTTCATTTTTTTATCCTTAAAAAAAGATTAGTGAATGTATTGTACAATGTTCTCACCTAACAGAAGGGTTGTGCCCAAACATGCTTATTTTTATAAACAGTAGGTCTGAAATTCAGTCCAAATCCCATGAATGAACTGAAGCAGAAACATGTGATCAAGCCAAGAAAGAAAAGAAATATGAGAAAATCAATTGTTTACAAGATGATTCAGTGATTGAGATAAACACCATAAAAATACAGTATGGTACAAATCAACAAGATGGCACTGTGAATAGTATTTATACCTCTCTCTATATATTCTATATACAGTATCTCTTTCCTTCTTGGGCAAAGTGCGCAAGGTCTTATGTGGAGTTTGTATGTTCTCCTCTTATCTTAGTTGATTTACTTCAGGAGATTTGCTTTCCCAGTGATGGATTGGCGCCCTGTCCTGGGTCTATCTGCCCAGCGCCCGAGATGTTCTCCCCTGGATGGGCATGGGGAACCCCACCGCGACCCTAATAGAGGATAAAGCGGGAGATAATGAATGAATGAATGAAAGATTTGTTTTCCACCAAACGTAAATGTCTGTGTGACTATAGTCCTGTTCTTGCCTTTGCCCTTGGCTTTGGGAAAAGTTCCATGGGATAGGCTCCAGAACCTCAGTAACCCTAATTAGGATATATGAATACATTTTCTACAACAAATGTTTTTGTGTATTTTACATTTATGTAATATTGTGGCTTCAGAAATTCACTTAAATACAAAAAAGAAGAATATATATAAAATATATGGCAAAGAATGTAAATAAAATGATACTAGAAAAGAAAAGTTGTGTCAAAATCTGTCTCTCTCTCTCACACACACACACACACACACACACACACACACACACACACACACACACACACACACACGCATACAGTGTGAAATGATCATACATTTCATACTTTCATTTGTTTTCAGCTATTTCAAAATTTCCAAGCATATTGTTTGTGGGTTTATGAATTGAGCACGTGTTAGTTTATGCACGTGTGTATTTGTGTGTGTGTGTGCGCGTGTGTGTGTGTGTGTGGGTGTTTGAGGGTGTTATTTCCACTTCTGCGCAACTGCATTCCTTTACTTATTCTGAATGTCACAAGAAGGTAAACATACGTAAATCCTGTCTGACTTTATAGAGGTGCACTATGGGAAAAATCTCCCACTATAATAGGTTATGAAGTAATATACAAATGAATAAACACAATCTCTTGTGAAATAAACTTCAACAAGTTGATGCAGGAACCTGGCGCAAAGTAAACGTTCATAATTCACAAGTTCACAAGTTTAACACACACACACACACACACACACACACACACACACACACACACACACACACACACACACACACACACACACACACACACACACACACACACCTTGTCTTGCAACCTAAACTCCATGCTCACAAAATACATCCATTCAGCTTCATTTACACATTTTATTTAACAAAGAAAAACAAGTCCTCTAATTAAGTACTTTGTAAATTTGTCTATTTTTTTAGTTACAGAAATAAGTTCCACTTCTAAATAATGCTTTGAAGCTGTATTCAGAAATATACTTAGAGGCCTGAAATCTTTTTTACATCTTTTTTATGCAATTGTTAAAAAAGTTTTGTAACAGAGCATCTTAAAAGCACCCTTCCAGTCATTATGGATGTTGTGTACTGCTAGTAGTGGTATCCACAAGGAACAGTTAGATTAATTTTAGTCACAAAACCAAAACAAGTCTATGTCAAATATGGGCCAACATGTCTGCTATTAGATCTGGAATGTTACTGGTTTTACCAGAGCAGATTTATAATAAAGGCTTTGTGGTTGTGGTTCATTAAGAATGTTATGGGATTAAATCTAAAGTAAAGCATGCATGGAGTTCTATGTGCATGCTCACCCCGTCAGTGAGCTTTTCCTTGATTTTAAATGGTTTCTCTCCCACAGTCTCAAATGCATATCACTAGTTGAAATAAAGATATTATGTGTTTGTCTAACACGTTTTTCCTCCTTTTACCCCTTTAGTGATAGGATAAACTCCAACACTTCCAGACACCCCTTGACCCTGGTCAGGATTGGTGATGTAAAAAAAATAAATTAATGTTTTTCAATTACAGACATTATTTCATTGTCTCTTTATTGTCACAGACTCTAAATTCAATTTACATTGTATTATTTTAGAGGTGCCTTTAGGGCACCTCTAAAATAGGGCTAGTTAAATTACTATTGCTACCAATTACTTTTACTATTACTACTAATTAAATAGATTACATTTTTGTCTTGTAAGATTCTTCTTTGACTGTATTTCACGAGATGTCAAAGTGGAAATAAAGTAGTATATTTACTGTTTCTACAATAGACTGACAGACAGGCATATCTTGAATTCAGTCCAAGTCTTAGAATTTAATTCCCTGGGAACTGTCAATGTACAATTTAAGAACATGTTGATGCAAGTAGAGAAGTTTATCACTGTGTTAAAAAATAAAAACTAATTTATGACAGCAGAAACTTAAACACAGCCAAATTAACAAGTTTGTACATTTGTGGATGCACCTTAGTTTTTTAGCAACATTAAAAACTATGGTAAATTATTACAGAATCTTTGGTAAAAACTAAAACATCAAACATTCATAACATCTTGCAAAGTTGTGAAAACTTCCACAAAGTTGTGAAAACTTCCATATGACGTTTCTAAATGTAAAAATGATTAAAATTACTGATCATAGTAAAAAAAAAAAAAAAAAAAAAAAAACAGGAAGGCCAGATTTCAGCTGTTTTTAAAAATCTTATCTGCTTCTGCTTTTTTTAAGATTGGCGGACTCGACGGACTCTTTAAAAAAAACATTTAAAGACTTATCTGTTTAAACAGGCATTTGGGCAAATGGGCTAGCCAGTAGTCTTGGTTGTTGTGTTTTTATGTTTATATGTTTTATGTTGTGTAAATTGTGCTTTTATTGTGTTTATTCTCTTTTATTTTTTATGTTTTATCCTTTTGTAAAGCACTTTGTGGCCTGTGCCTAAGAAAAGTGCTATATAAATAAAGTTTACTTACTTACTTACTTACTTCTCATTACTTTTCTGTCCTAAAGTACAATAAGGTCAAACAGTGTCTTACATCCATTCTTCAAACAAATTTCTTTTGACCACTAGACTTCCATACACCTATAGATTCGCATTGCAACGTAACCGATGAGAAAAGTTAAGAAGTGTTGGCCGAACCACATCTGTCAAACAGAATTTTGTCAGTATAGTTGACCTATGTCCATTGGTACCAATAACTATTACACTAAACACTCACTTTAGGTGTACCTTGGCAAAGTGGCACAACCACGTTATATTTTAGTTCAGACTCCAGATAACCTTATGGCGACTTTTCTAAACACAGATTTAAGTACTCAAGACTTCTACCCCTATCATTGAAATGTTCCAAGTTTAATTGAACTGTTTGTGTTCATGATGAATTTGTCAATCTCTCTTAGGTATTTAATTAGCAACACTCACACTGTTTTCCTTTCACTATCCTTGTGATTGCGTCTAATTGCACCATTCTTGTGATTAGCCTAATGGAAAGTACCAATATTCTTTGTACCAATCTTGATCCTGTAACATCTAGAATCCAGGATATTATTAAGTATTTATTTTGAGAGTTGTCCTTCACTCTATATCTCCTACTGGGAATAGTTTTGCTTTTAAAAATAGAGGCTTGAAGGCTTAAAAATGCCACAATGACTAACTGTTACAGTTAATGCTTACAATTAGTTAATCATTTCTCATAGTTGTTCAAGGCTCAGCACAGCGCTACTAAAATTTATATATGCAATGCCTACAATATAAAATCAGGACAACATTTGTCAATAACAATAAAAAGTCTTTCATTTCAATATGTTACCAACCTCTTCCAGTCATTAATAAATGACATTTTGCATTTAAATGCATAATTTTAGGAAACCTTAAGTGTTTGTGCAACTGATTTACTCTGAATTACAAATTGTATCATTCCAACATCTTTATTACTCCATTTATTACTTTATTTCCAAGGATCCTTTTTATGAGACTATTCGCGTTAAGAGATACATGACAAGACATTTACTAGGAACAATTAAAGAATTGTTCCTTTATCTCATAGCATGAGATAAAGTCATCTTGTAAATGTTGTTAATAAACCTGAGAGGCAGCTGATGACTGCGTGAAAATGATGGATTTCTAGTGAGTGTCACACAATTTCTAATAATCTCACACTCCAATAGCATATTGTATGATATTAGTAATTAGCATATTAATTTCCTAGTGATTAGTGACTACATGTGGAGTTTTGTTTCCTAAAAAGACACCACCCAGCCTAAACAATAACATCCAGCCTGTGCCCTTCATTAATTTCAGTTAATCTACATTTTAAAGCTAAATTAGTTCACAGAAGAAAAGTTTCTCAGAACTCCTTTCATTTCCTGATTACAAGACCATGTGGATTGTGGCATGGTGGCTGACATCATCAAAAACTTTCCTCAAACTATATTTGTAAATCCTGTGAGTCACGAATGAATTGTTAATGATTTTCAAGAATTTAAAGGATTAGTGTGAGATTATCATTAATATAAAATAATTAAAGCAGTTTATTTCATAAAGGTTAAATTATTTCAAGCTGACTCGATGTGGCATTTAATAATTAATTAACTGAGGGATTATTTTACTAGGGTTACAGAAGGTGATAAAACCCTAAAACAGGTTATCAGTTTATGGGCAGACACACAAACACATTTACAACCAGGGCAATTTCATATCACAAAAAGAATCAGCTAGTTATTGGACTGAAAGTTTTTGAAACTGGCACTCCTGAAAGAAACACCACACAAAAGGTACCTTCTTGAGATTCAGGACCTTTTTCCTTTGAGTGCAACCTACAGTATATGTTGGAGGAATATTAAAGAAATATTTTACCTTTTCGGGCGGCACGGTGGCTTAGTGGGTAGCACGTTCGCCTCTCAGCACTAGGGATTCCCGGTTCGAATCACCATCTGGGTGGAGTTTCCATGTTCTCCCTGTGTCCGCATGGGTTTCCTCCGGGTTCTCCGGTTTCCTCCCACAGTCCAAAAACATGGATGAAGTCAATTGAGTTCTCCAAATTGCCCAATATAGAGTGTGTTTGTGTGCGTGTCTGTGTGTGTGAGTGTGTGCCCAGCGATAGATTGGCGCCCTGTCCTGGGTGTATCTTCCCAGCGCCCGAAACGTTCTCCCTTGGATGGGCATGGGGAACCCACCCGCGACCCTAATATAGGATAAAGCTGGAGATAATGAATGAATGAATGAATTTTATCTTTTCTTTACCTGTGCCTCACACATTCTCTTGTATTTAATAAAAATCACACTATAGTAAAAATGCAACTATAAAAACACAATATATTGGAGTAGTTACTTCTACGATTTATTTGAGGTTATTTCCTTTTTCATTGATGCGTGATATAATGTGGTATTGGCTATCGCAATCATAAATGCTGTCATTGTTAAAAACTTTTCTTTCTTGGATTGTGTAATAGTGTACGTGTCAGAGCCTGCATACAGCTATATAAGTGCTGCCACACATGTTGAATCCTCACACTGTACACAAGCTAATCTTTTGTACAGCACCTTACAGGCTTCAAAGAAACAGCTCATTTTAACATTACATTGAAGATGACTTACATAAAGTTTGCTGTGTTTCTGCTGCTCACCTTAATCACCTTATCTGCAGGTAAATGCACACACACACACACACACACACACACACACACACACACACACACACACACACACACACACACACACACACACACACACACACACACACACACACACACACACACATATACACATACACACAGAGAAAATACTAAGTACTATTGTGAATATTTATCTGTGTACAGGTGTACAGGTAGAGCCGCGTTGTCGTTGTACCGGTGTTGAAAGTCGGCGTATTGGTTCACTGATTGCACGAATAGAAATTTTCGAGCCAACATCTCACTGCACACAAACAGAAATCATGTAAGTATTTATATAGCATTACTTAAGTAATTCATTTTTATTACTTAAAAATGTATAAATTGTGAATATTTAAGTTGTACATTTCTTTAACATTTATTATGTTACTACAACATTTCTGCATTAAAAACACCTCCTACACACTACAGTGATTATAGAAGTCACTTTGGGAAGTCACTTTGATTGTATAGTGGGTAGAGCAAGGAATGCACATTAAACTATTTTTAATGCCTACTGCACTGTCAATTCTCTAGCTTTAAAACCTAATTTAGCAACAACTTCAAACAGCACTACTTAGAAACTTCAATACACTTAAGACATAATGGTGTTTCTCCAATGCCCATGTTAATATGTGTGTGAATCTGTTTTAGAGCTACAATGAAGGGTTCTGGTCAGCAGATATGTTTGGACACTAAAGCTCCCTGGGTAATAAAGACGATCAAAAAGATGATAAATAGGTATTTTTTACACACACTCAATCCCCCACCCTCCACACACACCTATGCAAATAATTTATTTATAGAGATATTTAACAGATTTTTATGAATAACTGTCTTCAATTCTGTTTTTTTTTTTTTTTTTTGCAGTGGTTCACGCTGAACATCTATTCTACTGTGTCTGTCTGTGTGTGAACGTTATTTATGCTTGATGTATTTATACATAATATTTATTATTGTTTTCATTGTGGTGTATTTTTAATAAAGACTGCCTAAACATTTTACTCTACTTGTCATTGTTTTGGGTTTCTTCAACTGTTTATAAGACAATTCTGTCTGGTATTATAGGACCTATATGATTTAATGACTAAAATATATTAGAATTATTTTACATATTGATTATAACACCAATGAATAATCGATTTATTATATTGTATGAATGTTCAGGCCAACAAAAACAGGTTTTGTTGGGTTATTAATGGTGTGACCTAAACAATTAGAGGGTGTGTGATTATTGTGTGCTTGTGTAATTACAATGTTTGATAGTTTTGCTTTTTCAGTATGATATTGAAACTCATCAATCATCCCACACTGTGGCTCTGTGCTAATTAAAGTACCTAATTTGTATTATCAACGATTTTAATCTGTCGCCCTCTCTTGGTAATGTACAGCAACTAATAATAAATAGCATAAATCGACGTATCGTATATTAAAATGATTGAAAATAATGAAAATAAAATGTAACTGTGTAATGTACAACCATCAACATCACCATTATTATTATTATTATTATTATTATTATTATTATTATTATTATTATTATATATGCTAGTATATTTATATTCATCTAAGATTTACATCATTATTTTACATTATTTACAATTCATTGAATTTATTTTATATTTATACACACTTAATATTTTATGGTTACATATTCACTGTGTAATCCACGCGCTTCGACTCTCATATCAGCCAATCAGAGGGCAGTGATTTTGATGGACAGTCAAATCCTTCAATGAGTCTTTGTGCGCCCCAGAGTCTTTGTGCACGCGCACCGCCAGGCTTTCAGACAGCCGGATTAAGCAGCGCGTGAGTTACTATTTGCCTTAAACGTTTGTTTTTGTTTGTTTTTTTGTTTGTCTCTTTTTTTTTTCTTTAAATGTATTTAAATGAACACTCCAGTCCTGACTTAAAGTTCATGTTTACACTTCACTGTGTATCTTCAGTCTGGTTATAAATAGGGGTACATCTGTTTAAATGTGTCACGCGCACAAATGTTCCCTATTTATATCTGAAGAGAAGCGTTTTATCGTGTCCAGTTATTTAAAAGAAAACAAAAACATTATTAACACTTAAAACATTTTTTATAACCATAATTAAAATAACAGACTGAATTCACACTTGACAACTTCATTTATCAACTACTACCATTTTCTACTAACAACCAAAGTGTCCGTAATTTTAGTTTGGTTTTTAATTTGGTTTACTAAGTGTTTTTTTTTGTTTGTTTACTTTGAAATAACATGTTTTGGATTCGTGTTTGTTGATTTTCCGCTTGAGAGGTATTCAATAGAGCTGTGCGATACCAAGAATTTTGGTATCGATCTGATACCAAGTAAATACAGGGCCAATATCGCGATATTCGATACCGATACCGATACTTTTTAATATTTAAGTTTCATTGATCCAAAAGACCTAGTATAGAATTTCGCCAAACATTGTAGGTGACAACAAAATAATGTATCCCAATCAACATCTTTGTTTAGAAACAATGGAACAGTAATAAAACAAAGTTTGCTTTAACATGAGGAAAATATTTTGAGGTAAGAAACGACAATACAAATATAAAGTAAAAATGCTCCCCTCACTAGACAGTTTTTTCTTTCTTTGTTTCTTTTTTTCAAATAGAATTTTGTGTGTGGTTTTGGGTGTGCTGTGTGCTTTTTCATGTGCTTAAATAAGTTTGTTGTGTTTCCTGTGGACCTAATAGACTTTTTGCAAACCGAACAGGTTGCCGATGTCGCATTTTCGGCTGTAAAATACAGCCAAACAGAGCTTCTCTTTTTTTCAGACATCTTTTTTTTATCTCCCACCCCGAGTCTCTCTCTCCGTACTGTGATGTGTCGACTTGGGCGGGTCAGGCTGAGCCCACGTGGCCGCTGTCTTGAGTATCGATCTTTTTACGCAAGTATTGTTCAATACCGATACCAGCGTTGGTTTCGATATTATCGATATTTGTATCGATCCGCACAGCTCTAGTATTCAACCAAGGGGTATTGTGTGGCACAGTGTGCATGCGCACTGTTTACCTTGGCGGATAGTCTTGGTCAGCTCTAAGTGCGTTCACGATGTGTATTTTTAACATTGCCCACTTTTACTTTAAAACCATGAAATAAAGGGCAGAATCAGGATGACATGTTGTTTTAATGAAGTTCATGAATTCAAATGTTATTACTTCTTATGTGAACTGAAAAGTTCAATAATCTGTTAAATAAAAAAATTAGTAATATACATTTAACAGGTTTTAACATCTGCATCTAACATATCATAAAGAATGCGCAAATTTTATTAAATTGAAGATATGTCAAAGATAAACGTTATAAATGTTCCTTATTTCATGCCACTGTGTTGTTATATACACAATAGAAAAACTCTGAGAGGCAGATGTACTAACCACTAAGCCACCATGCCGCCCTGATATTATATTTAGATTTTTTACAAATATTGCATTTTAAGAACAATGTGCAAAAAATAAATTACAAATAATCATGCTAGTATTGTTTCATCCACTCTGGATCAGTTCCTGCTATAGAGTTTGTGCATGCAGTGTGTCGTTTGTAATATGTGGAGTGTAGTATGTAATGTATAATACATAGTTAGAAATGTGTAGGCAGTGTACAGTGTAATATAATGTGTGTAGCATTGCCAAACGATTATATATATTTACATTACTACCAACCTTACTGTTTCAGTAATATTTTTAGCATTACTATTTTCAGCAGTGTTGAGTGTACATTCGTTGCATTCCATAGTGACCCTAAGTACCCGTGAGTTTTTTACACACTTCAAATGTGACGTCACTGTAGCTGGATATGAATAAACCACCCAAATATTTTTAGTTATGTATACAGACTACATAGTTGTAAAATAATAATAATATAAAGATCTATATAAGTTTTTTTTATTATTACATATAAACCTTTATTTTGGATATGTCTATATTTAATATTTATTCAATATTTATTTAATAGTTATACTATTCGCACTCTAGATGCTAAAGTGCATTTCGATGGTCTGGATTCTTTACTGACTATGAACTTGTATCTGTCTATCCAAAACAATGGCCTCAAAGTGTAAAGAAACCATAGAGCCACATTCAGGGTGGCTACTCACATAATGACAGATCAGAACATCTTAATGTTGCTTTAAAAAACATAACGCTGTGGCTGAACAGCATGGTAGCTCCAATTGAACTCAATTTGTATTAACAAATTATAAATTAGCTATATAAATGTAAAAGAGAAGGGATATTTGAGATAAGATTCCACTTTTTTCTAAGTTATTTTCCAATAAGAAATGTAAATAACAGTTTTAATATAAAAGCATTTTCAATTTCATTATAATGTTAAGGAGCATTTTATGACTGATTTGCAGGAAAACCTTCGTTTTTGGAAATGACTGTACTGTAGTGTGCAATATGTAGTTTATATTAGACATTGTAGATTGTAGAGTGTATTAGGTAGTGTGTGGTATGTACCTGCTTAATGTGGATGTTGTTGGATAATTAAAGTGGTTTTAAAACATACTTCTTGTTCTTTACTGTTGGTGGATCTCTGATCAGCACAATGGCGACCAGTGACCCTTGTCCGCCTCTTGGAGAAATGGGCATAGCCTCCAACGACCCTGCTTCTCTCTCCAAGACCCAGCACCAGCCGGTCCCTCTCAGTAAAGACTCCGTATCCTCACCAGCGTCCACTCTTCCACTTACACAAGCAAAGGCAGGGAGGGGGCGGGGCTTTTCCAGATTGGCCAAGCAGGTGATTCTGGAGGAGAGAAAAAAGAAAGAAGAGGAACAGGAGAGGGTGGAGCAGGAAGGTATGTATGAATATATATGTATACAGACAAGGGGTGAACTGTGAATGGTGCAAGAGGGAAAGGTTGTGACAAAGGTATAACTCAACTACTTACAGTAATACAATCATACCTCTGTACATTATGAATTATGGATAACATTGTGTGTGTGCATTTGTGTGTTAGAAGATGCTAAAGAAGAAGAACTGAGCTTTGAAGACTTGATGAAGAAAGCTAAAGCAGGAGATGCCAGAGCTCAGTGCCGTGTGAGTGCACATGAACATGCACACATAAATTGAAATGAAATATGTAAATGCAATAAAAGGCTGCACCCAAGGAGAAAATTAATGATATGATTTGTTAGATCTAACAGTCAAGGACTTTGAAAAGTACTGAAGTTTTGCTAATAAGCTGATCTAATTGGCTAAAATGCATTATATTAAATAACAATTGTGGTGTAGACTTTGTGAGACTGTGTTTCTCCCTAAAAGCAAATCAACATTTAGAAACCAAGTTGGTGAAAATAATTACAAAACACAGTTACAGACATAACTAACTGAACGATGTGCATCTGCTTATTAATGAGCGTGTCTTATTTCTGTTTTCTGAAACATGAGCTGTTTCTTAATATAGCTTTACATGAACACACACACACTCACACAAGCACGCACGGACGATTCTACTGTTTGTCATTTTTAAATTAATAATGTTGATGGCAATGATTGTGTAAATCAAGACAAATTGATTTTATTGTCATTTATTCTGAATAAAAGTATATAGGGTATGACAGATGACTGATGGAGTTCAGGAGATATCAACACTAACTTTACAAAAAATGTCCTTTTTTTGAATATATGCAAAACACATTGACTGCTATGAACAACGGTTTTGAATAATATTTGTTAGTGTCTAAGACTTTGGCATAGCAGTGTATATGTGACTCTGTTTGTGTAGCTAGGTAAACACTACCTGGATTTGGGGATAGAGATGGACTCAGATGTAAACAACCGACTGGCTGTTGATTGGCTGGTCAAAGCAGCGAAACAAGGACGAAGAGATGCTGCAAAATTACTGCAGAATTGCTGGATTCAGAAGAAAGGTTTCGAAAATTAAGTATTATTATTAAGTAATAACATCATATTTATATTAATTAATGTATAAACTTACTGTACTTACGAAATAACATCTAGATGACCTTTTAACTCCTAGGTATCACTGATGAGAATGAGGAAGAAGTGCGCACGCTCTCCAGGGAGTCGAAGTTTGAACAGGCAGTTCGGCGAGCTGCTATGATGATGTACTGGCAACTAAATCCACAAAAGAAGGAAAAAATGGACACAAGAGAAATTCTGCAAAATGTCAGTCAGGTTAAATCTGATCCAGGTATACACTTTCACGCACATAGGCATGCATACAAACATACATGCAAATGTTCACTTTATTAGAGACACTTCTTTGCAACGTCAGTTATTGCAAGTTACATGCAGATACTCACTGCTCTGAACAACTGATTCTAGTTTTGTAATGATCTTATAGCCTATGGAAGCAAAAAAAAAATGTTGCAAAAAAAAGCTGTCATGTCACAGGATCTAATCTACAATTTTGCGAGCCTTGTAAAATGTGCATTGTGCTGGTTTTTGCAGTAGTTATAGACGCAGGTCTCACTACTCAGTGTTTTTTATTTGCTGTAACTTTTTATTTCTGATATGAACTTTGTGTATATCTAGTGTTTAAATCAGGTACTGCTTGTTATTACAGGCAGTGTTAGTAGTGAAGTACCAGATGTTCAGACACAAAGAAAAATTCTGGAATCCATGGTCACGAATAAGAGTAAGAATTAATGTTTGTCTTTATGGCCACATGTGTGTACACCTGCATGGAATAAACAATGAATACATGAATACATTTTGAGAGAAAAGGCTTTAATGTTTTAATTAAAAAGATGGACGTGCTAACCACTACACCCCGGTGCTGCCAGCTTGTACACTGTAGTATATAAACCAAATATTACATATAAATAATTACATGGATGAAAGATTATCTGTTAAAAAATGTGGGTGCATGTGTGTATGTGTATGATTTGTGTGTAAGTGTGTGTGGTTTGTACATGTGTGAAAAAATGGGTATATTGGGTGCATTTTTACTTACAGCTGTCTGTTAATCTATAAATGGATGGAAGTCTCCTTAAATGTTTGCTTGTGTCTGTTTGTAGCAGACTCATCTTATGTGGATGTAGAGGAATTTGTAGAAATGACAAAGAAATACACACAGAGCATGGCACACACACCACAACAAACAGACCTACAAAGAGAGGGGTTGGACTGGAGCCATTCATCTACAGACGGCAAGGTGCAAACCCACAGACACACGCCCACACACATAGAAGAATTATAATTAAAAAGAGAAAAAAATGTTTATTATAAAATGATACAATATGTCATTTATTTAAGTGGCAGAAATATGTAAAGATCCAGGATTAGCAATTTATTTGAAGATAAAGTGAATAAAAATTATTATCTACCTTGGAGTAACTCCAAGAACAAGGTGAGTAACTGTCTGGTAATTTACAAAGAATTTACAAAAAGAAAACAGCAAGCTTTAGGCCAAACTGCAATTTGCTAACAGTTATGTAGACGAGCCAATAAGCTTAGAACATTTTGATGAATAAGGACAAAGTAGGTGATCTGACCTAAAAGAGCTGACAGAATCTTTGGTCAAATGCAAAATAATGATTTGTCTCTGAACACGGGCAATTGAAAAATATATATGGTCCCAAAGGTTTGGTGTATGTAATCAAATGGAACATTGCATCGCCGCGTTATACTCTTTGTGTATGTGCGTGTGTATGTGTGTGTGTGTGTGTGTGATCAGAAGGGGGTGAGTCATGTTCCTCAGAAGAGAAGCAGTTGGAGTAGTCAAATGATGTTGGACACCAAACACAGTATGAGAAGAGCCATGGACTTCAAATCATACTTCCTGGTAGATGAAACTTAGCTTACTCATGCATTCCACTGAACACTGCCAACTGAAATTATTAAAAATCCACAGTCCTGTTTATACGGCTTTAACAAACACAACAATGTAATTCAGTTAAACTGTAAATGTAAAGAGTAATAATGGCTGAGTAATTTGTAGTGTGTCTGGTTATCTAGTAATGATTCAATGACCGTAAATTTCAAAGAAAAGGATTCATTCATTCATTATCTCCCGCTTTATCCTCTATTAGGGTCGCGGTGGGGTTCCCCATGCCCATCCAGGGGAGAACGTCTCGGGCACTGGGCAGATCCAATCCATCGCTGGGCACACATTCACTCACTCACACAGACACACTCTATCTGGGGCAATTTGGAGAATTCAATTGACTTGATACATGTTTTTGGACTGTGGGAGGAAACCGGAGAACCCGGAGGAAACCCACGCGGACACGGGGAGAACATGGAAACTCCACCCAGATGGGGATTCGAACCGGGAATCCCTAGCGCTGAGAGGAGAACGTGCTAAACCACTAAGCCACCGTGCCACCTAAGAAAAGGATTATTCATTTATTTATTATAGTGTAGAAGAAGACAGAGGGAAGTATTACTGGCCTACAATGATAAAAAAAAACAGAATACTTAAATATGATCACATCCAGAGCCTAAGCTGAGTCTTTCGGGCCTCTTTCAGGGCAATCCTAATAATGTTTTGTGTTATAGACACTTCATCCTGTACAAATCCAAACAGTTCTGATAAAGATGGATTAGATTGTTTTAATGTGGTATGATTATTTTCCATAGCCTTCACCTTGTTTTTCATGTTAGCGTATATGTGTTTCTATAGGGATTACAGTACCCAATACACCTGATTTTAGATTTAAAGGAACACCTGGTGGACTGGGCATCTCGTGCAGGTGTGCAGTGGTTGAGCACCATCATCCCAACTCAGCATGTAAATGCACTCGTCTTCTTCTTCATTATCTCCAACCTAAGAGTGGACCTTTTTATCTTCTTCATCCCTCTGCTAACCTTCTACCTGTCCTTCATCTCGATGGTGATCTGCACACTGCGCGTGTTCCGTAGCAGTAAATGTTGGCAGAACTTCAGCGCCCTGGCCGCTCTGCTTAGCCGTTTTGAGCCAGAGCTGGACATGGAATCTCACTTTGGTTGGAAGCAGCTGGAACAGCACTTGTACTTCCTGGTGTCTGTTTGTTTTGTCATTTTCAGCTTCCCGCTGGCAGATAAGGGCTGGATTCCCTGTTCTGAGCTCAGCACTGTAGCGGTTCTGTTCACTGCGCTCAGCTATGCTTCCCTGAGCCCAGCTGCAGCGTCTTACACTCGATGGGCACTCATCATTGAGGTGGCCTCCTCCCTTTGTGCCCTCACTACTCGCCTCCCTGAGGAGTTTGTTACACTGCGGCTGCTTGGAAAAACTATTGAGACAGTGCCGATTGGAGAGTCGGTGGTTCTAACCATTAGCCTGCCCTGTATGCTATACGTCTACCTGTTCTACTTGTTCTTTAGGTAAGATTAAAGTCACTTTATCAGGACACTAAATGCAACATAACTACAATCCAGGGAAATCAATTTATTGAATGCATATTGAATAATAGTTTATTTCTTAATGTGCTGTAATAAACCAATAATATAATATTTGACAAAAATAGTATAAAAATAGGTAGGTTGTTGTTTGTGTCTATATATGTGTTTAAGTGAATGTCTGTGTGTATGTATGTGTGTGTGTGTGTGTGTGTGTGTACCTGTATGTTTGTCTTCTTGCAGAATGGCTCGTATGCATGGATTCAGAGGAACGTACTGCTTCCTGGTTCCATACCTGGTGTGCTTCATGTGGTTGGAATTTTCTGTGGTTCTGCTGCAGAACTCTACACTGATCGGTCTCATTCGTACCTGCGTGGCATACTTCCTTGTACTATTTGCTCTGCCTGTGCTGGCACTGGGACTGGCAACCATGCTGGTGATCCAGATGATAAAGTGGTTGATAGAGTTAGAAGTAACGAAGATGCTGGTCACGCTGGCTGTGTGCGTGGTTCCTGTGACCCTCCGTTTGTGGACTCGGTTCAGTCTGTCCATTCTGAGTGTGGTACGTTCAGTCACACACCGTGGCCCTGTGAAGCTCATTCTGCTGTGCCTGTTCTGCGTGTTGCTGGTCTGTGTGGGCTATGTGTACAGTGCAGAGGGGTTGAAGGTATATAATTCTACACTGACCTGGGAACAATATGGTACAGCATGTGGTCCATCAGCATGGAAACAGCACGGTATGACTCGCACTCAGATTATCTGCAGCCATCTGGAGGGACACAGAGTCACTTGGAAAGGAAAGTTTCAAAGCGTCAGAGTGGCAGAAACAGAGAACGGAGCTCAGTCACTTATCAACCTGTTGCCTGTCTTCATGGGTGACTGGCTGCGTTGTCTCTATGGTGACGAGTACCCATCCTGCGAGGGGCATAATGCGGTCATGTCTAATCAGGATCAGAGCAGCAATGCATCTTTTCTTCTGCAGCAGCAAGAGGAAGAAGAACTTTGCCAGATCAAATCCATAGCTAAACATCATTGTCATGTGAAGCGTTTCAATACATACCGCTTTGAGGTAACGGTACGCCAGGTGACTGAAGCACAGCCTGAAAACATTGATAGTGACATTGTTCTCTCAGCCAGCCATGAGTTTAAACAGGTCTTGTTAAATCTGGATGAGGGCAGCATGGTGGAGTTCAGTACCAAACTGGAGGGCAGGCTGGGCTCCAAACAACCAAAGTTTGAGCTGAAAGCCATTCACTGTCTAAACTGCAGTTCATCACTGCTGCCCGAGGGGCGCCAAGTCAAGATTGAAAGAAACTGGAGAAAAAGTGTGCAAGCTGCTATGAAATTTGCATTCGATTTCTTTTTCTCACCTCTGCTGAGCGCCAGAATAATGGCCTAAGAAAACAATTGACTCAATTGACATTTTACATTCTGCTCGCAAAACAATTTTGGAGCTGACTGATTATAGATGTTAAGTGTGAATTCATATAAATACATACATATAAATATAATAACTTAATGTGTCATCAGTGCATCTTACCATTATCAGTACACGTTAGAAGCATCAGCACATAATATTTTCATTCATTCATTCATTATCTCCCACTTTATCCTCTATTAGGGTCGCGGTGGGGTTCCCCATGCCCATCCAGGGGAGAACGTTTCGGGCGCTGGGCAGACACACCCAGGACAGGGCGCCAATCCATCGCTGGGCACACTCACTCACACAGACACACTCTATATGGGGCAATTTGGAGAACTCAATTGGCTTGATCCATGTTTTTGGACTGTGGGAGGAAACCGGAGAACCCAGAGGAAACCCACGCGGACACGGGGAGAACATGGAAACTCCACCCAGATGGGGATTCGAACCGGGAATCCCTAGTGCTGAGAGGTGAACGTGCTAACCACTAAGCCACCGTGCCTCCCCCACATAATATAATGATTAGCTAATTTAAGAATGCTTAAAGGATGTTAGAATGATCATAATGTTCAGCATGCTTGGAATAATGATGAGCACAGGTAATCAACACAGGCTAGCATGATTAGCACAGTCCAAAATAAGGCCGGATTAGATCGATCAAGATAGCTTAGAATGATCAGTACAGGTTAGCAATATTAAGACAGCTTAGACCAATCATCACAAGTTAGAATGATCAGCACAGGTAATAATAATGATTAGCACAGGAGTAATCAGTACATTAGCATGACTGGTACAATTTAGAATCAAATACAAATATAATTAATTAAATAGCATGATCAGCACATGTAAAACTGATTCATGTTCTTTAGCATGATTTGCACAGGATTAAAGCAGAGGTATTCAGACTGAGATCAGGGCAACATTGCAAAAGAGGTTATCATTATTTTATTTGTATAATCAATATTTGATTGTTTTTACACAATCCAATTAAGTGATGATGGTTTATTATATTTTATAGTTAAAGTGGTGCCAATTTTAAAAAGCAGTATTAAAAAAATGGTTTAAAATGATGGAATGAGTCACAGATTTGACTAATTGGCACAGCTAATCAGCATGATCAGCTTAGAATGACCAGTACAATGATCAGTGGAACAATCATTCATTCAATCATTCATTCATTCATTCATTCATTATCTCCCGCTTTATCCTCTATTAGGGTCGCGGGGGGGTTCCCCATGACCATCAAGGGGAGAACATTTCGGGCGCTGGGCAGATAGACCCAGGACAGGGCGCCAATCTATCGCTGGGCACACACTCACTCACACATACACACTCTATATGGGGCAATTTGGAAAACTCAATTGACTTGATCCATGTTTTTGGACTGTGAGGAAACCGGAGAACCCGGAGGAAACCCACGCGGACACGGGGAGAACATGGAAACTCCACCCAGATGGGGATTCGAACCGGGAATCCCTAGCGCTGAGAGGCGAACATGCTAACCACTAAGCCACCGTGCCGCCCTTGTTAGAACAATCAATACACATTAAAATGATCAGCGCATGTTTGAAGACCAGCACATTTTAGAATGAATGGAACAGCCAATTTAGTATAATCTGCCAACAATGCCAAGATTCAAAAGTTTCAAATGTGGGGATGCATAAAGAATAGAATAAATACCATTCAAAAACTGGCAACCACAGAGTCCTTTGGGAGTTGATTCATGATTTTACTTGAAAGCTGAAGATTTCTGGTTTAAAGTACTTTTAATGGAAATAAAGAAAAAGTCTTAAACATATTTTAAAAGACTGTTTAAGTCATGTCTTAAATAGTCTAATAGTGAACTGCTATCTAAGTTTAAGTTGGGCTAGTAAAATACATATTTTGATCACTGATATATTATTTGGGGAAAGTATAATCATGGCTAGGTGAATTTAGAAGCAACAGAATGAAGCTTAGCTTGAGAGTCACTATTATGGAAATTGAACACCTAATTTAGTTGTTATACCACCACCTATTGGACTGATGTAAACATTGCAGTTTTCATTTGTATTTGTGTGTGTGTGTTAGAGACAAAATAAGGTTGATTAAAGGTTGACTGTTAAATAATATGTATAGATGTTTACATGGCCTCAAATGAATGTTAGACAAATGACTGGCTGAGGAATGCTTCAACACATCAATAAAATATAAGCATGAGCTATCTCTGGACCCATTATTTATTTAGCAGACAATGGGATTTAAACCTACAACCTTCAGATTGATAGCCCAACACCCTTACCACTGGCCTACCACATCTACCTGCAGAAGCTGGTGGCATCGTCTTTTGGACTTTTTAAACAAATTTTAGAATGATGTCAAAGGGAATTTACTAATGTTTATTTTTCTTCTAAGCAGAAAGCAAGTGACTTCATTAAAGTTAAGGATTAAGAAGGATCAGATGACACCAGCATAGTACTTCACTCTCTCTGTTTTCTACCTTCTCCCTAATTTAAATAAGAACATAATCAGTGAGGCAAGGTGAAGATGTCATCCACTCAATCCAGTGTTCATAATTATTATTTATTTACATTCATTTGTATTTTTTCAGTCCATCATTACAATATGTTTCAGTATTAAAGGCTATACACACATGTTAAATGTGTGTGTGTTACTATGATTTCATTCAGTGACAAAATGTTAGTAAATGTGAGAAGGATATAGAAAATGGAATAAATGAAAATCTTGATGCGGATGAAAAATGATGAGATGATGGAGATTTGAATTCGATGACAGGATTATGATGGAGTAATGAGTAATCATGGGGAGATGCCCAAATGATGAAATCATGACTAAGGATATTATCCATTTCCTTTCATTTGTAATCATGTAATTGCTTATACTTTACAAATGCCTAAAATTAAGCCATCATATACATTTAAAGCTGATTCACATCAGAGGCCATTATAGATTATCATTTATATCTGATTTTCACACTTGGGCCATAAACTCACCCACTGATGTTTATCTCACATGTACAATGGGTTTATTCGATGAAGACACAGTAAGTAATATTTAAAGGTGATAAAACATACAATATAAAATGATCTGGCATCAGTGATAATGTGTGTTTTTATGCCTTATTTTAATTGTTAAATTGTTCATGAATGATTAGCGTTTTGTGCTTATAGTTATTTTATAATGAGTCATTTGTGTGTATATATATATATATATATATATATATATATATATATATATATATATATATATATATATATATATATATATTGTTATGTATGTAAATCATGTTGTGTAATTTATGTATAATTATGATAATAATTACCAATAAGACTTAAATAGTGATTTCAATGTATAATCATGATTGTAATGTGTAACATTAATAATGATAATTTTTGAATAGTTTAAAAACATAATTTTAACACAGTGTAGTTAGTTTACTTATATATTGTTTAAACAGATTTTAGTAAGTAGTTTGTAGTGAATGTTCAGATCAATGAAAAGTGTTTTTGGTTCATTGTGGTAAGGAATGAGATTTTTTGTGACTTATTGTGAAGTAGAAAGTGCAACTACAGAAGTTCAGTGAAGTGTTAAAGAATATTTAGAATGAGATGTTAATATTGATTATAACTAGTGTCAAATTTAGTAGTATTTTTATATTAGTTCTGGAATATAAAGCAAAGTGTTGTGTTAGGCTTGAAAATACTTAAATGATTAAGAATTAGTGCAATTGCCAGTTTTGTGCAGAGGCTGCCCAGATGTGCACAAAAAAAGATTGTTGCAGACACTATTGCTCACCCTGATTGCTACTTTTGTTTGAGGCACAATGGTTATTGCAAATGATATTAAAAGCAATTTCCAGAATATCTGTAATGTAATTTTATGATATACTCAAAGTTTTATGACCAAAGATTTTATGAATTATTTAAACAAATATTATTCTGGGCGGCACGGTGGCTTAGTGGTTAGCACGTTCGCCTCTCAGCGCTAGGGATTCCCGGTTCGAATCCCCATCTGAGTGGAGTTTCCATGTTCTCCCCGTGTCTGCGTGGGTTTCCTCCGGGTTCTCCGGTTTCCTCCCACAGTCCAAAAAGCATGGATCAAGTCAATTGAATTCTCAAAATTGCCCCATACAGAGTGTTTGTGTGAGTGAGTGTGTGCCCAGCGATGGATTGGCGCCCTGTCCTGGGTCTATCTGCCCAGCGCCCGAAACGTTCTCCCCTGGATGGGCATGGGGAACCCCACCGCGACCCTAATAGAGGATAAAGCGGGAGATAATGAATGAATGAAAAAAATATTATTCTCACATTTTTGTCATCCCATTTTAAGTTGGTCTCCTCTTTAAAACTCTAAGAGTTTTAACTTCTTTTGAAAGACTTTCTACAAGATTTTCTGTAAGAACATTTGCTTATTTATTAGTGTCAGACAGTGGTGTTGGTCGATGCAGGGTAGTGTACTTGATTTTAAAAACTTGTGTAATGGTACTAAATAAAACATTTTAATTCGAAGAGGTTCAGATACTTTTGTTCATATAGTATACCTTTGAAGAAGTTACTAATTGCAGCTTTAGTTTTAGGAATTACTTAAAGCTTAGTAATGGGGTTAGTAACATGTTAGTTTGTCAAGTAGTAGTCGCTAAAATAAAAGGTTACTGCTAGTGAAAGGAATGAGGTAGGATTTGTGTTTAGGTTAGTCATTATTTACAGGGCAGCATTGATGTTATTGATGCACATTGGCATTAAGCCTTAAGTCATTACAGAGTAAGTAAGTAAGTGATGATGAGTTGAAATGCAGTATGAGCTTATTATGCAGCGTATATAGTAGATAAGTTAATGTAATACTCTCAATCTCATGTGCTAAAATACAGAACTGTTGTTTACTTACTTTGGACCAATAAATGGTGACTTAGTATTTATAGATCTATTGTTTCTGCTGTTGAAGTAAAGCTGGAAATGCACTTACTTTTTTACCAGTTGCATTTAGAACACTTTTTAATACGCATGTTGTTGACATGTAAACAAGTCAAACTCTTCTACGTTGGCACGTTGGATCTTTCGGAAGCGTATAATTTATTTATGAGAACATCCACAGCCTGCATCAACTGATACAGGATCCAAGAGGCAGCCATCCTGCACAAATGAATACACACGTAAAACCATGTGGTTCTCTGAACAGGCCATTGGGTTGGTTTTGGCTGGAATATAAAATGCCCGGGCGGCACGGTGGCTTAGTGGTTAGCACGTTCGCCTCTCAGCGCTAGGGATTCCCGGTTCGACTCCCCATCTGGGTGGAGTTTCCATGTTTTCCCTGTCTCTGCGTGGGTTTCCTCCGGGTTCTCCGGTTTCCTCCCACAGTCCAAAAACATGGATCAAGTCAATTGAATTCTCAAAATTGCCCCATATAGAGTGTGTCTGTGTGAGTGAGTGTGTACCCAGCGATGGATTGGCGCCCTGTCCTGGGTCTATCTACCCAGCGCCCGAGACGTTCTTCCCTAGATGGGCATGGGGAACCCCACCGCGACCCTAATAGAGGATAAAGCGGGAGATAATGAATGAATGAATGAATGAATAAAATGCCTGTGATATAAATTTCTAATAAAATCATTTTCAAATTTAACCCTTTGTTGACTTGTGTTCATTTTGTAAATTTTGCAGTGGAACCAAACACAGGAAATTGTTATCTGTTCTATTAATTTACACACTCGGTCATACTATAGCTGGATGGGAGGCAACACCTCTTCATTTCTGCCAACTTGTTGCAGCCTTCATCATCCAGTTAAATCAGTTCCACATTCACACTATGTAGTTCTACAATTACAAACTGTAATCTGTTATCACTTATTCTGTTCTATGATGTGAGCCACATAAATCAGGTATTATGTGGTTAGTTATTTAGTTTACACTGACTGTGCAGCAATGACTAAGATACCATCTTAAATGGTATCTTATATAAGGTGATAAATGGTATGATATAAGGTGATACAATAAGGGGCATTGCTTATTGGAGGTGCACTTTTGGTGGAAAGCCTTTGAAAATGGCAGTATTTGATCCAGTGCCACATACACTAACCAACTATACTAATCAAAAATTCAAATAATACCTGCTCTCCTAAGGAGACTAATTAAGTAAGGCTGTAATTGCATCTACAGTACATATATTTAAATGTAAATATTTAGAGTTTATATAGATCATTTAGTTAAGTAATACTTGTTAAAATAATAGTAAGAGAAAATTGTTGCTTGTTTTTAAGAAAATGTGTGCATAATGAAAATTTATGTTTACAATTTATGACAAAATTAAACATTCAGATAAAAATGTTTTTTTAAAGCAAGGGTTTTGGTCCAAAATCATTCATAAATGCTTTTTGAAATAAATTTCCAAACACTATGATGAACTGAAAAAGCGTAAAGAAAAGTACAATTTATGGATTTGATAACCTTTATAAGCAATATTTTGATGCACTTAGAATTTGATTCTGAAATTTTCAGTAGAAATTGGGCATTTTAATGTCTAGACTGACTTTTGTTTAGTATTTCGTGTGTGCGCCCTACAAAAAAAAAAAAAAAAAAATTATATATATATATATATATATATATATATATATATATATATATATATATATATATATATATATATATATATATATATATATATATATACACACATATATACATATATATACATATATATATATATATATATATATATATATATATATATATATATATATACACAGTATATATATATATATATATATATATATATATATATACATACATACACACACACACACAAAAATAAATGACAGAGCAGTTGAGTTTTGTCGATGCATTTCATTAAATAAAAAAAAATTATAATAATAAAACTGAACTCTTTTAGCCTTTCAGGCCATTCGAAGCACACTAAACTATGACACACTTGCACCCTATAAAAATGAATACTAATAAGCTGAATACAGTTGCATACAGTATTATAAAGATGGGTCTTAACATCTCCAAAGGAAAAAAAATCCCAGACCCTAGACACTTAGCCCAGACCCTAGACACTTAGCCCAGACACTTAGCCCAGACCCTTTGGATACAGCCCATCATCTAATTAGGATAGCAGCACATTATGTTATTCCATTGGTGCAGTCTGATAACTCGTCTGTATTGTCTCAAAAAATATGTAATTGTGCAAATATAGGCTCTTCTAGAAAATTCACAAAGTTCAATTGACATATTTAAGAACTACCAGCTTGGTTGGTTCTGAGAATAGACATAAGCCAGCTAACAAAGCTAATGCCTGTAATTTTATTCTTATAATCCTGTTTTAGTTTTGATTTTATGTTTGTACTGCTTTACTTCATAGAGAATGTTTAAAATAAAAAGTCACTGAGAACTGTATATTTCCATAAAAGTCTTAAAATTATATGGTACTTCCAAGGTCACAGTCTCAGAAAAGCTTGGAGTCCACCATGAGTCTATTTGCCACATTTGCTTATTTTTGTTAATGCTAAGCTGTTATTTGCATGGCTTAAACTTTGTATATCTATTTTAAAACAGTGCCTTTCAACAACATACACAGCTCTAGTCGCATCTGGACAAATTATTGTACACTCACATCAGTGTGTTCTCTAATCTCATCTAATCTCGGGGATTAAACACAGAGATTTAAGAACTATTATTGTTCCAAGTTCTTGTGCTGAGAACATACCACATAAGGTTTTTCCAAAACTTGTAAGAACTATAAAACATTGTTCTTCTATAAAACATTGTTTCACATGCAGTGCAAACGTTCTGTATGTTGCTTTTTAGAGTTAATAAGGTTAAATTATTTATCATTGATTTAAAATGTAATGCTGATGTTTTTGGTTGATGATGTAGTTAAAGCTGGAACTACACTAAAACATGTCATGTATTTTTTCTAATGAGTTTAGGCAAATGCTGATTTATATAGGTACAGTTTTGTTAGTGATTGGTATGTGCCGTATGATTAATGATGATTTGAAGTCTAATGTTAGTACTGCAGAATTGAGGTTAATAATATGTAGATGTGTTTTATTTATTCTGAATAGGTAAGCTGTGAATAGGTGTTGATGAAATACATTTATTTATTAGTGATAATCTATCTATCTATTAGTGATAATGTTATAAACTAGATTGCAATGTTCAGGTTAGCAAAGCTCCAAATGCGTTATTAGCAATATGTTAGCAATTGATGTTAACAATAAATGAGCATGCAGAACTGAGGTCAATAGTAGGATGGTGATAATCATGTTTATAATAATTGGTATAATTATAATGATTGGGAGAATATTACAATTGATGTTGGATATAATGTTTCTGTTATGAATAGTGATGTAGATGTTGCTTACTTAAGACTTAATAATGTGATTGAAATATGTAAGTGATGATAGTGATATGATAACGATAATAATTATTAGGACGGAAATGGTAATAATGATACAAGTGAAAAAGAAAGTAAAGACAGAGATGTTTTAATAGTAAACATATTTTAATGTTTCTGATGGTAATGATAGTAATGTCATGAATATGATTGTTTTTGGTGGTAATGATAGTAATGTCATGAATATGATATGATGATTATTATAATGATGGTGATCATGATGATCATGATGATGATGATAATGAGGAGGAGGAGGAGATTAAGTAATTAATATAATAGTTAATAAAGCTAAAATAATAGTAGTGATGGTAATGATACAGTTAGTAAATATAAGTTTAATGTGTAACACCAAAAGTGCATTGAGAGATTGTCCAAAATTAGCAAGCACATGATAGGAAGACAGTTCTAGTATACTTCTGTAACCATGACAACCAGACCTTTACATCCATATGACAGAGCAGCACTTAGTTTCATTTGCAGCCAACAAAGTTAGACCTACCCTAACTAGTCCCACATTTTAAAAAGCATCAACCTCTTCACAAATGACATGCCATAGTATAGGATTTTAACTGGCATTTGGACAAACCCCTACAAAATAAATCTTCATAGATAAAGCAGTGAATTGTGTCTATGTGTGTATGTGTTTGTGTCACTGGTTCTCTGGGTTTACTCTGTCCTGGAAGATGTAGAGGTTGTTGGAAGCAGCAATGGCGATGATATTCTCAGCTGGATGCCACGCCATGTGGAGGATCTTCTTTCTGAAGTCCAGACTGTCTACGCCCACATCACCACGACGACGACGCCCACCAGTATATACACGGCGTGTCCTCAGCACTGCACGTGGTTTACTGCTTTCACGCCAAGCCTCTAGTGTGACACCACGTCCCGAGTCCCGGTCAAACATCCGGAAAAAACTATTATATGCTCCAGTCATGATCACACTGTGAGAGATATAGTAGGAGATACAATAAAAAAGCAGTCCAATAGTGCTGTTCTATCATAACTTTATAGTGCTTCAAACATAACAATAAGATTTTGAAACGTTCGTTGTTTAAAGCTGAAAATTCTGAAAGAGGGGATTCATTTCCCCACAAGTGTACAGGTTTTGTATTAATGATATTGGTTATATATATTTTTTTGTTCTTGTCATTTGCTTCATGGAAGGAGTAAGTGGATAAACATAGAAGAAGAACTTCAATGTTTTACAGATTTCTATGTAAGCATTAAAATTGGATGTGTATGTTTGTGTGTTTTGGTATGTTCTTCCTTACCTGTCTGTGCTGTTCCACACGCACTCAAACTTGTCAAAGATGCAGTCGTTCTCATACAGCGAGCAAAGCTTACTGCGCAGGTATTCATGAACCTAAATACAAAAATAAAATGTGTAAGTGGCATAAGCATGTAAACCTTCAGGACTAATGAATCATTTAACAGTGTAATTAGAGGCAGATATCTTTCTAATAGAGGCAGATTTTTCTTATCAAATTTTTGAGGACTTCAGAAGAAGAGCTGTCGATGAGTATATTCAAATAAATTGTGTTAAGTAAGAAAGGCTAGATATTCATAATCTGTCAAAGCTTTATAATGCCTATAAATAAAATCTCTAAATACCAGAAGTATCCAATTAGATTACTGTATTTTCCGGACTATAAGGCGCACCTAAAAGCCTAAAATCTTCCCAGAAATCGGACGTGCGCCTTATACGTGTACTGAGTTCCAAATTCTATAAAAGTATTGTTGTGCGACCGGGTGGTTTTTTCCACACACCACGGTCATCTCACAGAAAAGCCGAGTGAAGAAAATTAATTCAGAGCTTGCCATCATTCCGGGGGGATTAAATAAAGAACTCCAACCGCTGGACATTGGCGTAAATGGGGCGTTTAAAGTAAAGTTGCGGGTGCCGTGTGAGCGATGGATGATAGACGGCTGATAGACTAAAACTCAGAGGCAGCGGCGGGCGAGTTACACCACCGTCTGTGAATGGATGGTGGAAGCCTGGGCTTAGGTTTCTGCTGTAACTATTGTCATCGTTGCTGAACAGCCGCCTGGCGACGAGACTGACCCGGACATTGATGAGAGGGAACACCGGAGTGCTCGATAGTGAAATTGCGCAGCTTTTTAATTCAGACACAAAAGATGAGGACTTTTTTTTTGCATCCTTTACTTTTCTTGTAGATCGTATGTTTTAGCAAGTGCCTTATAATACGCTGCCGTACAGAATAAGTACCGTACAGAAATAGAGCCCGTAATTGAGACTGCGCCTTATAATACGGTGCGCCTTATACGTGGGTCAAATATAGAAATAGACCCCGTAATTCAGACTGCGCCTTATAATATGGTGCGCCTTATGGTCCGGAAAATACGGTATGTGAATGCAGTTGATCAAATGCTATTTTGATATTGATTTGATTTTAAATAATTTTTTTTATATTTGGATGAAGTTTTAAATGTAGAATGCAAGGTTGCATTTAAAGGTTGCATTTCAACCTTGCTGCTCTTAGGCTGTTCTTTTCATTAGATGTGACTTATGACTATTGAAAAGGGCATCCTCTGTGTGGTTATTAAAACAGAACATGACAGATAAGCTGGTTAAATACAGCAGGGTTCTCATTTATCTCATACAAGTTACCCAGTCCTAATAATCCTAATATTATATTTTTCTTTTCCAGATAGCCACCAATAGCTGTTTCAATTTAATTCAGACATGTAGTGAAGTAACACCAAAACTTTCCTAGGTATAGAATGAGGATATATATATGCAAATGAAAAATATAATATTATAGCTATGTACTAAATGTTATTCCCAAAGTAGCTCTGTGGTTGTACCTGGTATGTCTCCACAGGTGCTTTCTCCATATTCAAGTCCCACACCTTGACAGTGAGGTAATCTCGAGTGAGCAAGAATCGTCCACTGTGGCTAAACTTCACGTCTGATACAGAGGAGATTATCTCAGAAAAAAACGAGCGGTTACCTGGATCTTCAGGTTCCTCAAATACTGCACACACATACACACAAAAAAAACGTAGTATTTAGTAGTAGTAGTAGTAAAACTTACTTAGTATGCATATATTGATTTAGATACATACACACCTACAGAAGTAAATGTAAATCTAGAAACTTCCACAATTAGTTTCATTAATAACAGTTAAAAACATCACAAGAAACATCCACCAAAGTGTTGGATCATAGATTACAACTTTGTGCCAAACTATGTGAGTGTTACCATCTAAAAAATAATTAAATAAAGTAGCTGTGATTTTATGGGGGTGCAGCAATGCAAACTGAATGGGTACCCTGCATATATATATGAGAGTGTTATTTATGTATAGGTTTATATCAGCATTTTCGCATGTATTAACAGTGTGGCCTCTATTTACTATTTAAACTATTTAATTTAAAGCTTTTAATTTTATTGCATATTTTAAAAAGTTTCCCATTTTTTTCTGAAAATAGGGTTTTGTGCATAGTGTTCAGTTGTATTTATTAGTGTAAATGGGTGTCCTTGTGGGTGAGTGTATACTACATATTAATATGTATATTATAGTAAATTAACATGGAGTGTTTGTAGGTATATGTTCGAGTTTGTGCATGTGTTTGGATAAACTGTGCTTACTTTTAGAGTGGGTATCACATAGAGCAGATGTCCTCATATCACACAAGCGCAGGGTGCCCTTGCTACTGCTGTAGATGAAAACATGGCAGTGCTGCGGGTGAAACTCTGCCGCTGTTATAACCTCTGTCAGGTCCTCCATATTCACAGGTTTAATATCCACAATGTCTCACCAAAGTCAAGTCTGATATTACAGTTAGAAGCATTATAATCATACACACACTACACACTTAATATTTAATAGCCCACCACAACATTTTTAATAGCCCTCCACAGCCCTACACATGCACAAAGAGAAAATGAAAGCATATTAGAGGATACTGAAGCTCCGATCTGTGATGTTTAGGTTCCAGATATTAATCCTGAGATCATCAGCAGACAGATAGGTTTCTCCATCACTGTTTACTGAGATTGAATTGATGTGATATGTGTGACCATTAGCAAAGATCCGCCTCGGTCTCACTTCCACCATCAAATCAGAGGGCTTCATTACTGGCACCTACAATAATCAAATTACTGGATTATTTTATCCCAAACTAAGTTCATCAATTCACCCATCACCTATACACATTCCCCTGAATTAAACAGAATTACATTAAACAGACCTGCAGAGATGTGACCGTGGAAATATCTTTCATTCGTCCTTCTTCATCTTTCAGGTTGTATCCTTCAGGTCGTTGGTCTCTTTCACTAACTTTCCAAAGTTTTATTGTCTTATCTGAAATATTTATATGAAAAAAAGACACATTTTGAAATGACAAGCTCCAAAACCTGATGAACATATGCTAAAAATCATGTCCACAATTCAATTTAAACTATATATTGCTTAAATTCTGAGTGTTATCCTGGTATACACCTGATTTTTTTTTAGATATTATGTACTGTCTAGATATTTTGTATGCTAGTCATCGTCTAATCATTAGCCAGTGTGCATCAGTTTCCCTATCAAAGGGATCAGACAGAAAGCCAAACAAATCACTGAATATAAACATTTACATATTACAAAACAGCTCCAAATCATACAGACATAAAGAATTTTAGCAAATGTTCTTAGGTGTTGATTTTGCAATAGCCAATAACCCTTAATGAAATAGTCCTAATACAAATGCCGTAGTATAGTATACTTTCGTTTTTGTGACGTGTGCTCACCATTGGTAGAGAGGAGAAAATTTGCAGAATTCTGCTGTGGAAGCCAGCGGATTTTGTTGATCTTTTCTTCAATCTCTAAACTTTTTAGGTAATCAAAGTCTGGCTCGTGGCTCTGAAATGTGCTGTATACATTATATTCGCCCGCATCAGCTGCTTCACCCCCGTCATCTGCATTGTCTGACTCAACTTTATTCTGTTACACACAAACACACACACTTATTTTGGACACATGGGTATAATATTCATCTTTGCTGGGGGTCCAAATTCTGGACCTGCCATCTGGATGTTGCAATATTAAACAATATTAATTTTTTTGAGAAGCCAAAGCTTTATCACTGCTCAGCAATTTAAGTTTTGTGAGGGTTTTTTTTCCAATTGGAGTCTTGCCTTTCTGTTTTCCTCTCTGGTTGTCGGCTGGACACATTTGTTAACACGTTGGCTTTGTATTCGGCTGCAATTAGTTTTTTATCAGCTGCTGTAATTTTTTATTTATTTATTTATTTTCGATACTTTACCCCACTTGATTGCATGTAATGTTAAATGTGTTGAAAATTTAGATTTAAATTTGTAGCTTAATGTATTTGAAACCTGACCTCTGATTCTCTCTGAAAGATGACCACTCGTCCTCCCTTGTCTCCAGTGGCCAGAAGGTCGCCTGTGTGATTAAACTCCACAGTGGAAATTACATCAGCTGTAGAAGAAAGAGATAAAATAATGTCAAGTGTGCCATCACTTTCTGAACAGGAATTCTAAGTAATGTAATCTTAGTAATGTTGTTAACAGTGACAATTGATGATAGAGAGGACTATTGCTTACACCAGCCAAATATTATATATTTTATATAAGAACACATGGTGGAATTTATTGGCATCTGACAACTCTGATTAATATCTCAGCTTATTGATGAGAGTGTGTTTTAATAGACATCACTAATATATATATATATATATATATATATATATATATATATATATATATATATATATATATATATATATATATATATATATATATATATATATAACTACAAGTGTTAAAGAATGACCTAAAAAGAACTTAAAAGACCTAAAAGACCTTAAAATGCAAAATTATTTAAAAATTACTTCAACTCTCTTTCGTAAATAAAAAGATAAATGTGTGTGTGTGTGTGTGTGTGTGTTCATACCTTCTGTGACGTAGTCTCGGAGGAAGCTATGATTGATTTTGGGGGACTCGTCCTCACCCATGGGCAGCAGAGGCGTGTATATATACACCCGTCCGGAGCAGAACTGTCCAATCAGCAGTGTCTCGGCCCTCCAAGACTCCTCCCATACTGCTGCGGCCTAACAGAGTGGCCTGCTGCACAGCATCCTGGGATACAAGGCCTTTGGTCCAGAGGAAGTAAAGAAGCAGCACAAAGCACCAACACTATGTCTTTAGGTTTCTGTCACTGTTAAGTATTGCAGCAGGGCCTGGGCCTGCAGTTACACCTTCCTCTGTGTGTCTCTGTGTGCGTGCCTGAGCAAGAAGGTGAGCGAGAGAGAGAGAGAGAGGGAGAGAGAGGGAGAGTGGAGGGGGGGTCCAGAGTTGATGATGTTGCTCCTCTTACCGGTTGCAGTAACCCTTCAAGAATAAACAGAGTAGAGCAGATCCTACCTTATTATATCCTTAGTGTTCCTTGTCCTTTTGCTGCAGTGTGAAGGAGAGAGTGTGGAAGAGAATATAAGGAGCGGTCGGCAGAGGGAAAGAGAGAGAAAGATAAAGCGCGAGGATGCTCCTGGTTGTCTTTCTGTTGAGCATCTGCACAGCATCAGTATGCCATTGCAGCCTCCTTCTTTAGTAGCCAATCATAGTGCAGAGCTGCTCTGTAGCCCTGCCCAATGCAGGTGACACGTGGAGTGAGCAGGGAGCAATGAAGTGAGAGCTGATGAAAAAAGAATGGAGGGGGTACGGATAGAACAAGCTATAACTGAGGGCAGATCACAGCAGGGAGGCAGCAACATTACAAAACAAGAGCATCATTTAAAACAAATAAGAATAAAATCAGGAACCGATAAGTGATGTATCAGCATGCCTGTTCCTACATTTTTTTTTCTTAACATTATTACTACTCCTTTAGTTTCACTTTCTATCAAATAAATCAGAACAAAATATCTCACCATTTTATGTAGAGTCTATGTATTTTTTTAATCCAAATAATTAGATAAGTCCAAATAATTAGAGTTGGTTTTAATCCTATTAAATTTCAAATACAAATACAAATACTAATTCTCATTCTGTGGCGTTCACCACTGCAAAAATGGTGGAACGATCTTCCCAACTCTGTCCGTAAGGCAGAATCTCTAAACAGTTTTAAGAAACTACTTAAGACGCATCTATTTAACAAATACCTGTTATAAAAAAAATAATAAAAAAAAATAAAATAAAAAAAAGGGGGGGGGCGCAGCTTCGAATAACAATCAGGTTTGATGAACTTAAAGTATAGTTGGTTTTCTCCATGGCTTCTGACTTGTGGTGTTCTCATTTGTAAGTCGCTTTGGATAAAAGCGTCTGCTAAATGACTAAATGTAAATGTAAATGTAAATAATAATTATTATTATTATTATTTTTATTTCTTACCATGTCCACCATTTCCTCTTTTTCCTACCGTACTCACGATTTTGCAAGCATTTTAGTATTAAATCACTGAAACAATGTGAGTGTAAAATGTAGAGTGGATTCACAGTGAAATTTATAATAATAATAATAACAGTATTAAGAAGAAGAATTGATGGGATCAATCTAATTACAAATTACAAAAAAAACATGTTTGACATCAAAAGAAGTTATTAGCATTTTACTAGCTATTTACTATGTAACAGACAGACCTACTGCATTAAATCTGCAGGTGTAAATTTAAAAGTTCTGAGAAGTGCAAATAAAAACTGTAATAATGAGTCTGGTTGGTTGAACCGTATCAAGATTCTTACTGGTTGCTATTGGAAAGTCACTGTGACATTAAAACCTTTAGTGAGTTGTAATAGATACTAAGCAGTTTTAAGAAACTACTGAAGATGCATCTCTTTAACAAATACCAGGTTTGATGAATTTACAGTATAGTTGGTTTTCTCCATAACTTCTGACTTGTAATGTTCTCATTTGTAAGTCATTTTGGATAAAAGCATCTGCTAAATGAATAAATGTAATGTAAATGTAAATGTAGATAGTTGGCATTTATTAGTACATAATGCAGGATAAGAAAGTATATTAACAATATTAAATAAATAATTGTCAACAGCAATACCAGTATTACCAGCAATACCTGAACCAGTGAAATCTGCTATTTTATTGGAGATATGAGTTAAATTAGGAAAATGGTGAAAGCAGGGGTGTGTGGATGGCGTTGAGCCATAAAATGTAAAAATCAGTAACGAAACTAAAATTTTGTATGTTTTATAGATGTGGCTTTGATCATAATACAGGAGAAGTAGCTGGAAGTAGCAAAGATTAAGATGTTGCTTTTCCTTTAGGAGTGATGAGCATGGACATGAGGACTATTTGAGTGGAGTGTTGGCATGGGTGGGATGTTTTGAAGATAAAGTTAGGTAGGCAGGATGGGTGGTTTGAGCATGTGCAGAAGAGGGATAAGGTTTACACTGACAGAAGGATGCTAAGGATAGAGCCAACATGCAGGAGGAAAAGAGGAAAAAGCCTCAAGTCAAAAAATGCAAATCCATGTCACATCTGAAGTCCTTAATATACAGTGAAATGAAGAGCAGTAACGAGCACATATGCAAAAGTCCAAGAAAACGAGAGGAGAACTTTAAGTGTATGGTAATCACTCTCACTTGCTCACTCACTCTTACATGCACACACAGAGACACACAAAGAAATACATATACCATTGACATATGAACTGTGTTTTTTTTTTTATTTTTTTTTTATCTAGTCCTTTTTTACGATCCATGTTAAACAACAATGAAATAACAGAAGACTGAGATCTGTAGTCACCGACAAACACACACACATTTATAAACAATATCTAAAAAACATGCAAAGACTCTACTGTGTTAAATCAGAAAAAAGAAGTGTAAAAAGTCAAATCAAATTGAAGTGCTTAGGTCTGGTACAAAAACTTTTATAATTCACGTAGCTTTATGGGATTTGATAAAAACGGTATTAACTGAACTCAACTCCGTTTATTTTCTTTTTTTATCTTTACTTTATTTAGAGCTTTTCACAATATAGTATTATCACAAACTCAAAGACAAGTTGATTAACAGTTACAAGTTGGCAACTGTAAAGAATAAAATCAACTGTTACACCCCAAAAATACTAAAACAGTTGCTTATACATATATACATACATATATATATATATATATATATATATATATATATATATATATATATATATATATATATATATATATATATATATTTAGGGCAGCACGGTGGCTTAGTGGTTAGCACGTTCGCCTCTCAGCGCTAGGGATTCCCGGTTCGAATTCCCATCTGGGTGGAGTTTCCATGTTCTCCCCGTGTCCGCGTGGGTTGCCCCATATAGAGTGTGTCTGTGTGAGTGATTGTGTGCCCAGTGATGGATTGGTGCCCTGTCCTGGGTGTATCTGTCCAGCGCCTGAGACGTTCTCCCCTGGATGGGCATGGGGAACCCCACCGCGACCCTAATAGAGGATAAAGCGGGAGATGATGAATCAATGAATATATATATATATATATATATATATATATATATATATATACACATGTTGCTGTAGCATAATTTTACACACTATTTTTTTATTTACACATGAATTATACTCCATTAAAGAGAGAACTGCAGATTAGTAGCAGTTACTATTAGTTAACTATTAGTAGCAGTAGTAGTAACAGTGTCCTCTGACAATTTTTGAGCAATAGTAAAATATTTAGGATTTTCAATATTTCGATATTCTATATTTTATAACTTATAATCTATAAATATTTAGACTTCTATAATTTCTAATTACAGTGTTTTATTATTATGATGTGCATTGGATCAAACATATACAAAAATGTAACATTTGTCCAGCTTTCACTTTTCAAACTCTATTCATGCATATCTCATGCTTAGCTAACATTTCCTTTCTGCTTGGGAAACATGTCTTCTGGTTGCTATTTGAAAGTTACTTTGACATTCTCTACTCCGTGCTCCAGCAGTTTTAGATGGATCTGTAATAAATAACTGACATGTATTAATGTACAACACACGATATGGAAACTGTGTTACTAGATACACTGTGTCCAGCACATACAAGTTCACAAAAAAACATAATGAGCTGTACATATAACAATAAAACCTATGAAAAATAACTTACCTGCTCAATGATTGCTGCCTGGATTACAGAATCAATACCTTTCAGTTGTGATTGAAACGTTATCTTTATTATCTGCTTCTTTCCAGTGATTACTACACACAGAAATGAGAAAACAAATCAATCATATTAGTATTTTATTAGCCTATAAATGGATACGTTGATCAATTGATGATCAGATAAACATACCTCTGTGGCAGAAGAATGGTTTTATGTCGGAGCATGGTGAGGAAGCAGTCTGAGAATTGTTAACATAACCACAATATGAATAAGGGGATACAGCAGGCATCCACTTAGGATCACATAGACCGTTCCCTTCTGACCATCTCCAGGTATTTCTGTGTAGTCCAATCCAAGTCCAGGTATTAATTTGTCCCAGTAAATCTGAGTGTACTGTACTCGTTGTATCACTAGCTAAATCAGTGTGATACTGTCTGCAGTAGCTCTTGGCATTTGGCCACGTCATATATGTTGAGTAAATAATATACTGGGCACTTCCAGTGTTTCGGCCTACAATAAATAAATACCACACAATGTCTTTATTACAATCTTAACTTTATCAGACCTACTAAAGTTTAACTAAAAGACTAACTGTTTGTTCTTAATTATAACAGCTATACATGCACATACAGTAGGGCAGATAGACAGGAGGGCATTATTAGGGGTGTTGTAGCTCAGTGGTGGTTCAAACCCCAAGTTCACTTAATTTGCCAATAGAGACCCAATAGGTACATAATTGTAATATTTATGCCACTTTGGATAATGGGATTAATTTAATGAGTTCAAGCCCTTCATGGCAGTGTTTACACTTTAAATGATCCTGCTTATAAATAGTTTTGCTTTTTTTCCATGGCCCTTAGATTTTGTCAAAAAAAAGTCAAATCCAATGCAAATGCAAATCCATGTCACATCTCAAGTTCTTAATATACAGTCAAATCAAGAGCAAATTTTTCCTGTAGAAGATTTCTGGAATAAGGCAGAACATGTCAATATCTCAATCTGTGAGATATAAAATGTGGCAACTTCATGAAGCTATTCTGTCCATATGGGTTCAATATTACTGCATGTTGAGATTATCACATAGTAGAATCTACAGTATACCAATAAGGATATACAGCAGTTCTAAATGCCATAAATGTTCCACTGTGTATTAGTGTAATTTAATGCTTAAAAACAGCAATTAACTTTTTAGAAATAAGAAATTTAAAAATATTTACTGTCAAAACAGAAAAAAGGTCGTGCCCATCCACATGCAGCATCTTCCCAACCACCTGCCTTGATAACAACACAGTACTCAGTTCCACCAGCATTGTCAGGTTGAGCATACGCTAGGTTCCACCAAGTTGTGGTTCTTAGTGGTTGGTCTCCTAATGACCAGTACCAGTTGTTTAGATCATTGTACAGTCCCAACCAAGCAGTGGTACTAAGCTTGTAATACTGGGCATCAGTCTGAAGGTGCAGCATGTCAGCATCACTTTCAATAATAGCCAGATCAGTGTAGTTAATACGGCAAAAGGTCTGCGCTTGACTCCAAGTTTTTCCAGGCTGGATCAGATAGTACTTATGAAGGACTGCAGTAGTGAGAGAGACAAGTCCTGTGGACACGTATTTAAAATATATAAGATTAGTAAACCTAACTCGTTACATTTTTATTCATTGTTACTCTCAGAAGTCTTAAGTGAAGACATACATTTGTAAATCTTTAAAATCCGAATTTTTTAAGAACAGGTTATTAAGCTAGAATAAATAATATACTAGCCTCTTTCCTGTGTTCTAGTGTAAATAAGCATTACCACAGATGCCGTCATGTCATGTGCTTATTTGTTTAAGTGTATTCTCGAAGACATACTCTTTTACTACCGTCTTGCTTGCTACAAAATATTTTGCTCCACGTAATTTCCCTGCCTAAAACAGTCAAAAGATTTATTATTTATTAGTCAGGACTGAGGACGGCACCGTGGCTTAGTGGTTAGCACGTTCTCCTCCCGGCACTAGGGATTCCCGGTTCAAATCCCCATCTAGGTGGAGTTTCCATGTTCTCCCCGTGTCCGCGTGGGTTTCCTTCGGGTTCTCCGGTTTCCTCCCACAGTCCAAAAACATGGATCAAGTCAATTGAGTTCTCCAAATTGCCCCATGTAGAGTGTGTATGTGTGCGTGTCTGTATGAGTGAGTGTGTGCCCAGCGCCCAAAACATTCTACCCTGGATGGGCATGAGGAACCCCCCCCCCCCCCGCGACCCTAATATAGGATAAAGCGGAAGAAAATGGATGGATAGTCAGGACTAATAATATTGTAGTTTTTTTTATAAATTTTGCTCACTTACTCATAAACCACTTTGGATAAAAGCATCTGCTAAATGTTACACAAATTTAACCAGAGAAAGTATTTAAAAACTTACCTGTGAAAAGCAAGACGATAAAGAGTTGTTCCTTCATTACTTAAGTTACTGATGACTTGCTACAAAAAAACATTGTGGACAAATAATTCTATGCTCAATAACACATTAAATTAACATTATTACTACAATATAATATTTTCATCACGTTACCCAAGTAAATTTAACCTTTTTTTAACCTTATTCTCAGTGAAGTTATGTAAAGACATTAGTTCTGTTTCAAAAGGTTTTTTTTTAACTGAGAGAATTAAATTCCTGAATTCTGCAGAACAATTTATGATAAAATATTAAATTACCAAAACTTCCCCTTTTGAAAATCTTTTCCATCAGAGCAACAGTCCATTTATTTGCCAAGTCAAAACAATTACATTACATAGCAAAATACATGAAATATTTGGTATTACTAAACTGAAATAAATTTTAAAATACAAAATTAAAATGTACCTGTTATGTGAAGATATATGTAGTATGTTCAAATTCATATATCACAGAGCATTTAACCAGGTTGTGACAATGCTCTTATTTCGTAGAAGAAAACACATTTACATACATTCAAATCAGGGGTAAGTAAATACACTGTACACTGTATACTCGTTGTTTAAAAACTTGTTTTAAAGGAGCCACACTAAGAAAACTGACAATTGTTCTTTTTTATTGGTCTTTAAATTAACCTGTGGTAAAAATTAACTACATCGTTTTGTTACCTGAGGTTCTGTCGCTGTTTATACAAATTTGAGGGGCACCCAGCCCCACCTTCTTATTTTTCAGGTACAACAAACCATTTAGAGCACAATTGATTAACCTACAGAATTATCTTTTCTAATGTTTACAAGCAAAGCTCATCTAGAATAATTTTGCCAAAGTTATGTTTAATATTTAGGAAACAGACTTTAAGAATAACGTATGACAGTATGACTACAAAACACGAACTGGGAACATGGTGACAGTGTTTAGAGCTCCCACCTTACAGCATTAAGGGTTCAGTTCCATGGCATAAAGAATAAAAAAAAGTTCCTTACTGTGTGGAGTTTAAAGGTCCTCTCGTTGGTTGTGTGGGTTTCCACTGGAAATGCTAATTCGCCTGAACAGTTCAAAGACATGCTGTTAGGTGAACTAGAAATTCTAAATTGCGAAATGTGCTCTGCGTTGGCATATCAATCTGAAGGTTATGGGTTTAAATCCCAGGTCCACTGAAGTTACGAGTTTGAGCAAAATCCTTAACCTTCATAGTTCTAGGGATGCTGTATGACCAACCCTGTGCTCTGACCCCAACCAAGTTATTTTTAAGTTGCTTTGGATAAAAGCATTAGCTAAATGAACAAATGTAAATGTAGTTTAGTTTGCAGGTCCATAAACTATTTGATTATAAAAACAATAATAATGAGCCTTTAAGGGGGAAAAAACGAGCAGTTTATATTGACATGCATGATAAGACTAAATAGATTGATATCCATAGCTTGGTCCAAAGTAAAAATATAAACATAAGTTGATAAAGTTATTTTCAAATGTTTGGAGCTTCAATTACAAAACTGTGCACGTTTGCTTACAGTGACCAATACATTTATTTTTTTTAATTTACATTTTGAAATTTTAATTTAATTTCAATTTAACTGCATATTTACAACAAAACCTCTAACAAATGTCATGCTCCACTCGTACTGTGATCTGTCCAAAAAATATTTTTGCCGGTCTCTCTGGGACTCCAGAGGGGATATGTAATTTATCCTGCTCTTGTGGTTTAGGTACAACCTGTAGGCAGTCTGATGTTTCTTCGCAAATATTAGGATCAGAAGGCCACAGGTCCTGGTGGGTGGAAGATGACAAGACCCTTCCTGGCAAAGGTTCTTCATTCAAATCTTCCTTATAGTTATTGGGAAAAGCAGAATTAAAAATGGACGAATAGGCCAAGTTCTGCTGAGGTTCATCTCGAGGACTCTGATCTACAATGCTTGCTATTATATTAGTAGAATTTGTGAATCCTCTGGCCTCTCTAATTGTTCTTTCTTCTCTCAACGTTACCCCAATAAGAAACTTGGCCTGAATCTTTTTCTTGAGGTTCTGCATTGCTCCCTGAAAACGTTTGCTCAGTATAGCATACAATAAAGGATTAATGTCTGAATTAAACAGTACGAGCCAGTACGAGATGGTGACAGCGACAGGTGGCACCTGACTAGTAGATTGGGCGATGGCGGTTTCCTTGGCCTGTACCAAAGCAACCGTAATGTAGGGTGTCCAGCAAAGGAAGAAGGCAGCAATAACCATGAAAAGTCTTACGATACCATGATGGCGGTAGTCCCTATCCTGCTGTGTTCTGCTATTCTGAAGGTAAGTCCGAAAAGTATGCTGATACCATCTGGAAATCTTGGAGCTTCTTGCTCCTCTGTGTTGTGAAGTTGTTTCCACTGCCACTTCTGCTCCGTCTTCGGATACAAACCTACCACTTATATAGTACACGAGTCCAGAAAGGTCATGTCTTTCAGAGTTCACAGTTAAACTCTGTTGAACTGATTCTAAAGGTGCAGTTAAAGGGTGAGCTCTGCTCTGGTGCAGTTGTTGCTGAATGTTGTGGATTCTTCGAGCATGGTGCCGAGCTACCTTCACAATTTTCATATAGCAAAAGAGGATGATTAGGGCTGGTAAAAAGTAGGAAAAAATTGCCATGAAAACTGTGTAGCTGGGACTGCTTGCCCAGTTGACAGCACAGCTGTACATTGGTCTCACAAAGCTGACATTACTCCAGCCCAAAAGAGGAGGAGAGCTGGTAAGCATGGCTTGTAGCCAAATCCATATTACAACTGCCCCACTTCGCCATACAGTGCAGCGGGATTCATAATGCAGACAGTCCACAATGGAGTAATATCGATCCAGGGCAATAGCTGCAAGGGACAGGACTGAGGCAGTGCAGTAGACTGATGAAGTGTAACCGACGTAGAGACACAAATCCTGCAGTACATATTAAGAGCACTATCAGAAAAAACATAAAACTTTGCATTATATGCTGATTATTATTCTTATGCTGTTCATTGGTTAAATGTGCATTGTGTCTGACTTAATAGAACTGGAATACACTAAACATTATTTTAGTGTATGAATTATGTTGTTATATCTATATTACATGAGGAAGCAGGCCTGTCTTCCCAGAGGTTAGCGCCACCGTCTCTTACAGTATCCACATTGGTTGCTCAGTTCATTTGAACAATGTGTCAAAGTGGCCTATATATTAGCCAGGGAGAAAAGTTTATCAATGCATCATCAGTGGATGCCAACAAATCCACCACATTGCAGTTTTAAATAGACCCAAATATTAACAATAAAACCCTAGACAGAAAATAATTCCCAATGTTGTGCAGTTTAATGTAATGTTTTTGAGGCTTTATTCTCGAACTTTGCTTTGCTTTTTTAACTTCAACATTTTCATCTTCCAACATTATCACAGCTGGACAGTCCCGAGTTTCCCTGGTATGGAGGACATGTTTAAGATTTTTTCATGTTCTGCACATACATTCATTCATTCATTATCTTCCGTTTATCCTCTATTAGGGTCGCGGTGGGGTTCCCCATGCCCATCCAGGGGAGAACGTCTCGTGCGCTGGGCAGATACACCCAGGACAGGGCGCCAATCTATCGCTGGGCACACACTCACTCACACAAACACACTCTATATGGGGCAATTTGGAGAACTCAATTGATTTGATCCATGTTTTTGGACTGTGGGAGGAAACCGGAGAACCCGGAGGAAACCCACGCGGACACGGGGAGAACACCACCCAGATCAACATAGATCAAGTCAATTGTTCGTTCATTATCTCCCACTTTATCCTCAATTGGGGTCGCGGTGGGGTTCCCTATGCCCATCCAGGGGAGAACGTCTCGTGCGCTGGGCAGACAGACCCAGGACAGGGCGCCAATCTATCGCTGGGCACACACTCACTCACACAAACACACTCTATAGGGGGCAATTTGGAGAACTCAATTGACTTGATCTATGTTTTTGGACTGTGGGAGGAAACCGGAGAACCCAGAGGAAACCCACGCAGACACGGGGAGAACATGGAAACTCCACCCAGATGGGGATTCGAACCGGGAATCCCTAGTGCTGAGAGGCGAACGTGCTAACCACTAAGCCACCGTGCCGCCCTCTGCACATACATGTATTCACCAATATGTCTCCCAAACATAAAAAAGAAGATAAACTCTGACTAAAAATCTGTTAACATTTTTTCTGACAAAAGCATATAAAAATCTTGCCTGTTTACTTTTTCTTCATTTCACTTCATTGTTTTAAATTGCTCTCAGAAATTGCTGCCATAATCAAAAAAACATAATCTGCCATAACTTTACTACATATACATATACATATATACATATTTACTGCATTTCGTTGTTCATATTGAGCAATGACAATAAAGTTGAATTCTATTCTATTCTATATGATAACATTAATTATCAGGTGACTTTGTTAGAATCTGTTAAAAACTTGGGTGTATGACAAACAGGTTATACTAACATTGCAGTTTACCCATCCATTATTCATGAGAGAAAGAGCCACAAATGGCATGACTCCAATGCCAACCAGGAAATCACTGATGGCCAGATTAATAATTAGGACAGACGTCACACTGTGGAATGCCTTTGTTGCCACCACAATCATGATGACCAGAATATTTCCTAACAAACACAAATTATATAGATTTTAAGACATCACATGATACAACGATACTGCACCCAGAACAAATACTAAATAGCCAAATCTGAATATAAACAAAAAATTAAATATATTAACAAATATATGAAATCTATTCAGTAATTAGATAGAACATCATTAATGTTATGCAAATGCAGATAACAAACACACATGTTAATACAAATTTTGGTAGATCTTTGTTGAAGAATTATTTTAATGAGAATTTAAATGAAAAAATATAATTACAAGACAAATACAAAAACTAAAAATGATGATTAAATAATTATAATAGGTTAAAAATCTAAACATAGCAAATTAATAAGCAAAAATAACATTGAGATCGTACCCATCACTGCGCCAACACACATGAGCACCATAAGCACCTCCAAAAGCAGCTTCCCGTGGGCAGAAATAGAGAGCCAGGAGCCCGACGAGTTTCTCCACAAAGTTCGCTGTTCAACCAGGAAAGGTTTGCCGTCAACCAGCCACTCACTGCCTGGTACATCCATTTATATAGAGTCAACCTCGCAACATCCACAGTAAAAATGGTAAAATGTTTTCGCTAACTTTAGTCATTACCGTAAAACCTATGATTAAACTTTAATGTTAATGAAAGCAAAAAACATGCTTCCATTTGATACAAAAGGGAAAAAAAACTAAAAATAATTAGATCTCTGTGCAACAAACAAGGCAGACTCTCTCTCTCTGAACCTAGAAAAGGAGCAGCTGGGTGGGTGACACAAAGCACACCTGCAGCTACCTGACAAAGCGGAAAATCAAACACTTAAGGTATCAATTAGTAAATCACACAGCATTAAGTACACACTGCCTGTCTGTGTTTTTAAAAGGCTATCAACTCATCGGTTTATTTTCCCACAGTTCTATAGTTGAATGTTTTATTACACGTCATTTTACGTATCATCTGAAACCAATGTCAAATTCAAGCCCCCCCCCCCCCCCCTATATTTTATCAACTATATTATGAACATTTCAAGTTATATGGTATTAAAGAATCATTATAAAGGTGGCACCGAATCAAATTAGTCAAAAGAAAAGTCTTTAACAGCAAACAAATTACTAATAAACGACTTTTGTTTATTTTATTTTATTTTATTTAACTTACATATTTAAATACGAAATAATGCAAATTTCTAATAATGTGTCAGTGATAAAAAAAAACAAACCAATGTCCCACCAATATTTAAGGGAGAGCTGCTTAATTATGTGTACAATTCTATACTGATACAAAAGGGATCATGGTAAATATTTAGAAACTGTTCAAGTATATTGGCATTAAAATGAATACAAAAAAGTTTTAAAACCAAAGTGGTTAAGAAGCTTGCTCAGAGCTCATGTGCTGCCTTCTATATTCCCACACCAGCAGGGCTGCGCTAACGTGCACATTGAGAGAGCGTGTAACCCCCTGCTGAGGAATCTCTACACACACATCCAACAATTGCAACAGGTCAGCAGGGATCCCCTCTCGTTCATTCCTGAAAAGGACAGAAAAAAAGAAACTCTAGTTACTGTTTGAGGTAAGTATAATTAGTGCTCACCTAACAGCAGAGCAAAAAAGGGGAGTGTCTTATTTTCAAATACACTCTGAAACACTATTAGAAGTTCCTCTGACATGTTGTTGTTCCACTATTTCCATACTTTGATATATAGCTTTGCTGCAGCTCCAGTCTAAATAAGCTTGTTAACAGTAGAGTGGGTTATATTAATACACTTTAAATAGCCTGTTTTTATTTATAAATTATTAATAGAGTTTGCACATATGATTTAGGTATTTTGTGGTGAAATTGAAAACGCAATAATACTCAGTCATATCACACTGCATTTTTAAAAGTGCTGTCTTGCTACGCATCAACAGTTGAGATTGGAGTAAATATTTGTAAAGAAACTATAGCAAGACTTATTTAATTTTATTATGAACTAGGAATTACGTTTTGTAATAATAATAATAATACATTTTATTTCATAGGCGCCTTTCTGAAACTCAAGGACACCTTACAGTTTTACAATAGGTATTAAAAGATTAATTTATGACAGCATTAAAACAAGTAAAGACAACAGAAGAAGACAAAATAAAACAATCAAAGGGCATATACAATTTTAAAAAGATGGGTTTTTAGTGAGGACATGAATAGTGACCATACTCTTAGTTTTGTAAACAACTATAGATTTAAATCTAGTATTTTTTTCTTTATTAGATAACTGTAGTAGAATCATTATACTACACGCACGCTTTACATTAGGAGAGTTAGTTGTAGTTTTGCTGACAGGAGATTTGCATGCTGGAACATGTTTGCTGACAGATGAAGTCACCTCAAGAGAGCAAAGTCAATTAGTCTGCTACTACTACTGTGCTCAGTGCAAAGCCAGCTCCCTTGAAACTATTGCACTTTGGTCTTTGGGTACTCTTAGCTTAACATCTGTACATCGTCTAAAATAACTTACCACATGGGCAAACTGATAGAATTACAATAAAAATAATCAATAAATCTGATCGATTATGTTGGAAGCTGGTTGGTTAATAAGTTGGTTGTTTTACCCCAAAAGCAGCAAGGTCTTTTCTGGAAATCTGTAGTCATTTAGACTTTGGCTGTTGGCCGTTTGCTCTACACCAATGATGGTGTAACCATCTGTTTTCTTCATCTGCAGAAACTCTGACAGCTCGAATGGCTTTACCTGAAATGAGAAAAAAAAACTACGGTACATTAGTCTGACTGAAGAGAGGGCACATGTTAGACATCAGTAAAGCACACACCTCCTGAATCGGGAGCCACAGTTCAGAAGACACACTTAGGGCTTGAAACTGTTTGTCACTGATGTGATGCAGGTTGTCCACCACAAGAGCATTGGCGCCAAAAATTTCACAGGTTCTACAAAGACCTATCAAACAAACAAACTTACACATAGCAACTAAAAGGTAAAGAATAACATAAAACCAACTAAAACGACATTAAGCAAATTAAACAACTTTGGCTTGTGAGGTTGCTCTACAGTTCCACAGTGTTAATCACTTTTACACAAAAAAAGAGATGGCATTAAAGACTTTTGACTTTTTGTCTTACAAAATGACATACTTTTAACATGAAATTAACATTTCTTTTATTTTTATGTAAACTAAATTGGTTTGTGTGTGTGTGTGCGTTCATGTGTATGTAATAGGCCATACCACCGAGGTTAGCTGCCTTATTAATAAGTGAAGCAACCACCAGGAGACCACTGATTTTATTTAGACATGCTGCTCTGTGCTGAGCTCGGAGTTGTGGTTCTTGTTCCTGTATGCTTAGAATCCAGGGTGAAATTTTCTTCTGAACATCCACCCAGTACGTATCCTGTTCCAGCTCACCTACAACAAACAAAATCCCCACAAAAATATTTACATAGACAGAAAAGGGTTTGTTTTGAACACTACAAACTCTTGAACAACATTAAACCTTAATACTAGTATTAGCAGCTCAAAATAAAATACATTAAACGTAATTAAAATCAAATACATTTCCGATATTTTGGAGATCCAATGATTTAGGACAGCATTTACATTACATTTGTATCTCAAAGGCAACTCAAAATTATTATTTTTTTTATTTTAATATATCTTAATTATAAAACACATTGATTGTGAAACACCCATTCATAAGTTCTACTATTTAATTTAACTTGTTATCAGGGCAGAAAATTAAACTGGGGATTGCTCTACCCACTGCTCCACTGTATTATCAAGTGATAAATAGGTATGAACTCATTTTTGCCACTTTCAACATCAACAAGCATCTATTCATAATAAGAAAATGTAATAATATGACAGTAAAAATATAGCAGTCATAGGTGATCCTTTAAACAGCCAATTTCCAATTTATTTCTAAACTCCATACCAAAAAGCACAAATCTTATTTAAGAACATAGAAAGCCTATTAATTCAAGACATGATGAAAATAAATTTAAATAACAAAAGGTAAACCACACTAAATATCCTGGTTTAAATAGATAACCTTTAAGTTACATTGACAAGTGTCCTAAAAAAATTAATTAATGGGAATATATAATGGGTTTGAATACATTTCTTTACTAATTGCAAAACCTGGAGAAAAAAGAAGAGCACACGATTCATGACAAATACCTTTATCCTCTTGTACCCAGTCACCAGGCTGCAAAGTACTTAGTCTACTGTCGGCATTCCTCAAAGGTACCGAGGATGTGTCTTTAAAGTCCACAAGTTTCTCAAACTTCCACAATGGGATAGATTCATCATCTGCAAGTTCTGAGAGGCTGGGAAATGTTTGGAATATAGACTAACCAAAAAGGATGAGAGCCTCAAATTAGTTCTACTAATTTCTCAACAAAAAAAAAGGTACATAATAATAATAATAATAATAATAATAATAATAGACACATTAGATTTAATATTAACAACAAATTATTATAAGGCAATAATTCTAACCTCTATACTGTAATCCATAACAGGATGAAAGGCACTAAAAAAGAAGTGATCCTGGATTCTACACCAGTTCTTTTTGGCATTGCTGTAGAGTAAACATACACACGCATATTGATGTAAATGCTTGGGCATGCTAGATATAAACATTTGCAAAGAAACCTTTCCTTTTAAATACTATATAATTATATAAAACAAAGTGCTATGATAATTAAAAATGCAGTTGAAAAAATTTACTCTTTAAATTTGTCTTTTGGAAGTCAGTTCATCTTTACATATTTACAGAAACAAAAATTGATCAAGTTTCAAAACTGTTCCATGCCATCAAGGCAATTCTTTTTTTTATCTGACGTCAATAGCTATGTAAGCACAGAAATTACAAGCCTTATTCTGCAGATGCTACTATTGTGTGGCTTTGTAGACACATATACCAGTGTTTACCTGACCAGACTGTCCAAGTCAGGCTTGTTTTTTTTTTTTAATATCTTGCATTAGGCAGAAACAGGCAAAATAAAACTGCACTTTAAAATGAGTTCTAAATGTAATTAATTTTTAAAAGTAAATGTAATTAAAATAAAAGCTAATGTAATAAAGCTAAACACTCTGTACTTAAACTGTTATATGAATAAAATAAAATACAGGTAGTCAGTGACATTTTATGTGTCAGAAAATCTTTTAAAAAAAGATATTGATTTATAAATTAATTATTTAATAGAAAGTGGCTCACCCAGTACGCTGCATGATTTCAGCTTGATGAAGGTAAGCCTCAACAACTCTGGCAAGTCCCTCTAGAGAGCCCAAATTTTCTTGTTCATTTTCAGCCTGCACCCATGACGCTCTCAAAGCCCAAACTCTTTTTAAAGCCAGGAGGGCATACAGACGCACTGTGAAATTATGATTGAAACACCATAGCAAAATAACCTCCAAAGCTTTCTCCCAGTGGTTTTGCTGCAAAAAATGTAGAGAAAAATTTCCTTCCTTTTTACTAGTTTCATTTATGTGTTAAAGAACATCTGAAGACAATAATATTAAACAGTGAAATGCATAGATAGGTTTTTCCCCTTACTGCATGTGAGACTCAAACGTTTTTGAGGCAGTACCTTATATTCAAGTTTGGAAAGAATACTGTCCAAGTGGACCAGCACAGAAAGGAAGGTGCAGATGCTTGTTTTTGTTTTCTCCTGGTCCTGTTGAATCAAAAACACAATTTGGTTTAAATTAATAATTTATGTTTATTATGTCTGCATTTGATCATTTTGGAAGATAGCACGCACCACATCAAAACAGTCCCAAAACCGTTGAATATGAGAGGGATTCTTGTGGAGAATCAGAATCAGTGCCCACTCAATTAAATACTTGACAGAAGCTTGGTTGCAGCAAAATCCAGCTTCACACACAGCACCAAAGACACGCTCCACCACAAACTCCTGCAATAATTGTAACCACAAAGGTACTTAACATTGATTGTAAAATCTTAAAATCTTTAAATATTTTCAACTAAACATGTAGAAACAACCACTGTCAAAGGGCATGCATTCCTCACCTGTCTTAGTTTGGGAAGCAGGAGCAACAATGTTTGCCATACCCTATTTTTTATTCTGTGCTGCAAAGAGTTGCTATAGTAACGCACTGTTGACTTCGATATGTCTTCATCCTTAAGAGAGCATAATAACAACAGTAAAATATTAGAAACAAACATGGATTGAGTAAGTGCATTTGAGGCTACATTTTGAAGCATACAGGACGATATGTGCATCATGGCACAAATAAAGATGATTTCTCAAAACATTGAAATAGAAGAGTTGTCATTAACCATCTCCAAACAATATATAATAAAAAACACATAAAATATAATATAAATATAAATATAATATAAAACACATACAAGGTATAACATTTCAACCACTGACATGTGACAAACAACATTTCAGCTTTACATAGTTACAAAAACAAAGATTGGTCAAGTTTCAAAAGTGTTCCATGCCACTGTATGCTGCCATCAAGGCAATTCTTTTTTTATCTGACGTCAATAGCTGTGTAAGCACAGAAATTACAAGTCTTATTCTGCCGAAGCTACTATAGCCTGGCTCTGTAGACATATGTACCAGTGTTAACCTGACCAGACTGTCCAAGTCAGTCTTGTATTTTTTATATCTTGCATATAATGTAATGGCTAAAGTAAGTAAAATGTTTTAGACCTCATAATAGGAATTGTGGGCAGTTCAAGACAGTGTTTTAGCACAAACTTGCAAAGTATTTAAGGAAATAATCAATGTAAAGTATTGGTGTTTAAAGGTCAATGGTAAAAATCACAGCTAAATGTTAATGAATGTTCATTCATACTTGATAAACCTTCATGCTACTGTAAAAGTGTGACCAAGTGGTGTAAAGTAAGAAAGTACTGTATAATTAACATTTTTTTACTAAGTTTTGTATTTTTATTGCATATTTAGAACATGTAACATATTTTGAGTTTGTATGTACATGTACACATAATCTTTCCTTTACCTTTTTTAATAAGCAATCCACTAAGCTCTCCATTAGCCTCTGATGCAGGTCATTTGTAGGCTCAAGGTGACTAAGGAAGGCCATAGCACATACACGTGGAAACTGAAAATCCCTCATTCCACTGAGAGGTACACAACATAGAATTAGACAAAATAACTAAACATATTGTATTTTTTTACAATGTAACCACAATTTAGTCTGACCTGCTAGTAGTTGCATTATCATCATACTCTTCATTAAGCTGCTCTACATACGTCTGAACATCCATAAGGAGTCTACAAAGAGAGGAATACAATTAAAACACTTGTCAGTAAATTGTTTAAGGCTAAAATGGTTTATACACTGACACCAAATACACTAAAATTATATCACCACCTTTGATCTTTTTTGAACAGTGGCCCATAGAGACATGCCTCAGTCAATATGTCCAGGTGGTAGAGAGCACATATAAAAACAGAGTTTGTTGTGTTGTTAGGGTGAAGTGGAAGCCAGATGTAAAAGCAATGCTGAATCAGCACGTTGAAAACTCCTGCTTTAACCTTGGACAGCTCCATCAGCTCAGCCTTAACCTTCAAAATGTCAAATTAAGAAAAAATTCTGAGAAAATATTAACAATAATGATGCACAATCAGGAAATATCCAGGACACATTCAGGTTTTGTATTGCTTTACTAACTGACCTGCTGTATGCAGGCAGTTAGCCTGCATTTCTGATCTTGCTGCAAATTTAAGACACAGCTATGGAATGCAAGATTCACAAAGACCTTTAATGTGGGCCAAAAGTCATGAGCATTAACACTTAAGGCCTGCACCAGCTTCCACGACTTAACTATTGTCTCCTCACATAATACTTCTTCATGCAGAAGCTAGAAGGAAACACAAAAAAACAGCAGTATAAATTAATAAGTATTAAATCAAGTATAACAAAACATATAAATTGACCACTAACCTAAAAACTACGTAACTGCATAACCTACTGACACAATAGATGTATCAATATCAAGTACTTTATCAGAAACAGTACTTACTAACTAACTAACTAAGTGATTTATATTATGATTACGATATATATGATTGTTATGGGGCAGCATGGTGGCTTAGTGGTTAGCACGTTCGCCTCTCAGCACTAGGGATTCCCGGTTCGAATCCCCATCTGGGTGGAGTTTCCATGTTCTCCCCGTGTCCACGTGGGTTTCCTGCGGGTTCTCCGGTTTCCTCCCACAGTCCAAAAACATGGATCAAGTCAATTGAGTTCTCCAAATTCCCCCTTATAGAGTGTATATGCGTGCGTGTCTGTGTGTGTGAGTGTGTGCCCAGCGATAGATTGGCGTCCTGTCCTGGGTGTATCTGCCCAGCGCCCAAAACGTTCTCCCCTGGATGGGCATGGGGAACCCCACCGCGACCCTAATATAGGATAAAGCGGAAGATAATGAATGAATGAATGATTGTTATGTGTTATCTTAAGAGAATAGCAGTCACAGAAACATTACTGGTACCAACAATCACATCATTATCAAAATCACACAGGAACTACTTAGAGAGGTCTTCCAATTTTGTTTCCCTTCCAATTCAAAACTTGAGTCGTTTTTTTTTTTATTTTTAAAAAATACATATTTTCAAAGCTATTTGAAAAAAGTAAAAGATTCATGATATATTAATTACTCACAAATGTATATGAGATTAAATCAAATGGATGTCTAAACATCTACAAAAAGTAGTTGGATATATATATATATATATATATATATATATATATATATATATATATATATATATATATATATATATATAAATATATAATATAAAAATGTCTAAACATAATATAATCTAAATCTAAATGTCTATGTAATATAAAAATGTCTAAACATCTACAAAAAGTATTTGGATATATATATATATATATATATATATATATATATATATATATATATATATATATATATATATAAAAAATATAAAAACACACACACACACACACATCACAAAACTGTACAGAGATGCACACTATGACCCCTTAGGCCATTACTTGTGAAAGCACATACATACTACACCATCAAATTCTAGTAAAACTTGGCTAACCACAAAATACATCAAGTTATTAAATTCATCTACATTGTCACAAGTAAAAATAAACGCATAACATCTGTATACAACACCTGTGGTAAAGCTGAAGACATGAAGTTGAACACTGGTAGCACGAGATCACAGGGAAGCAGAGAAAGAGCCTCAATGGCAGCCTCAAGTGATTCTGCGTCACTCGTGACATTGGCAAACTTTTGAAGGAAATTCCGACAATTCCACTGGTCTCGCATGAAGTGGGCCACCACTCTGCCCCAGTCTTTTAGTACTGAACTATCCTCTGGATGACTGTTAAAATATGTACCAATAAATGATCATATTATTCATTTGCATGTTTGATTAGTACTTGGTCATAACTGTCAATTAGAACTAGAATTAGAATTAGACTACCATGAGCTGTCCACTGTAGAGGCTGATGGTTTCAGTAAGGTCTCATTTAAGCCGTCGGTTGAGGGTGAGAAAGGAGACGAGGGATAAAAGTAGGATGTCAGTGAACAAAGGGAGTGCATTGCATTCGACTGCGAGTCGAATGAATACTGCTCTGCTAGCTCACAAAGTAAAGATAATGCTGCCATGCTGACTGACTTTTGCACTTGTCCAGCAATAGATGGTTTCTGAAAGCACACGCACACATATACATTTGAAAAACAAAACACAAAAAAAGGTAGAACACTGTTTGTTTGAACAAATTACAATGCAAAATATCTACTGCTTCACTCTACCCACAAGACTTAAGGTCAAATAACACACAAGCATAACAATAATAACACTCAAACAACAATATGTACTTTAAATAACTTTGTTTTAAAATTATATTTAAGGAAAAAATATTTATCTTGCATATTTTTTGGGAAATACCCCCCCATCTGATTCTGGTGATTGTAATTTGGTGTCTAAAAGGAAGCATAATGTCCATTGCAACTGTTCCTTATAAAGATATACTGTATCAAACAACTAAATGTTGTTATTAACCAATAATTAAATAAATTTTCAGCGATGGATTGGTGGCCTGTCCTGGGTCTATCTGCCCAGCGCCCGAGACGTTCTCCCCTGGATGGGCATGGGGAACCCCACCGCGACACTAATAGAGGATAAAGCGGGAGATAATGAATGAATGAATGAATGAATGAAAAACAAATTTTAAAAATGTGAATTTCTCCCATTGAGGGACCAATAAATGATTATCTTATCTTAAGAATCAAGTATTAAAGAAAGCTGCTTAATAAGTTTATATTCATATGTAGTAAAAATCCTTTTTTTTCTGAAAAGGTTTTTAATGTTTTGTTTTTTTTATATATTAAACTTAAACTAAAATAAATCAGTACCTGCTCAGGAGGCTCGGTGAGAATCTTTAGACAGTTTGTTGTAAGACAGGAAACATAATCAGTCTGAAACTTTGAGAAGAAGTTTGGAACCTCATGGAAGGTTCTTATTAGTTCCCTCAAAACAGACAGATACAGTCCTGCTCTGCTAATGTCACAAAGCTAGACAAACAAAAATAGCACAGTCACACAATAATCATTAATAATTACTAATGTGTGTGTGTGTGTTTGCAGTAAGCACCTCTTGAAGCTCTCTGCTTAACCTTCTTAGTATAAACTCCTGAACTGGTTCCACCACCGAAAAGAGCAGCCTTAACAATTCCACAGCAAACTTGTCCTCTACAAAGACATAACAGAGATATAAAGTATACTTTAACCTGTAAAAGTATACTCCGAAGTTCAGTTTTCCCTTTTCAGTACCGGCTTGACTGACTCACAGACTAACAGACACACACACCTTTCTTTTTTCCTGTCTTTGAAGGTTGGTCAGTAAGCTGAAGAAGCCTTAACATGAGCTGTAGGCTTTTGTCTGCTTTACATAGCGGCATATAGAGGCTGGTGTTGAGACAGCGCAGGACATCTAACAGGGGAAATAAAAGGTTTTCCAGGCTGCTGTCATCATTCCCTGGAGGCACTCTCCGCCTGTCCAGGTCCACAGACAAAAGGAGCGCACAGGCCAGCAATTCAGCCTCATCTGCAACTAGAATGCTGTTTGTCGGCTCTGGTAGGAAAAACACAAACATAATTTAGACATGGCTATGTAGTGTCATAGCGCTTCTGTGCATAAATCGGGGTTAGGTGCCTTGCCCAAGGACTCTTCAGGCATAGTACTTGGTGGGACTGGGAATCAAACTGGGGACCTTCAGGTCGCAAGGCTGATTCATTGACCACAAGCCTACGACTAACAATATTCTGCTCTGTTCTGTTCTGTCAAATTGAGCCTTGATTATGGTTTATAGTAGGGGTGAGCTGCAATATTCGCTGATTCGACGATTCGATTCGGAGAACCGTAGTCGACTATGAACCTCATAGTCGAATGTACCATTTTGACCACATGGGGGTGCCCATGGCTGCTGCTAAGCATTAGTTTTTACATGAAATGTCTTTGTTTTCGTTATATATATAGCCTTTTGTCAAATAAAATCATCCTAATTTCTGTTAATATTTTTTTAAATGATGTGTGCGCTTTAACAATAGGCTCCTCAACTTTGGAATAGCCTTCCAGTTACTGTTCGTGATTCTGAATCACTATTAATCTTTAAAAATAAATTAAAAACACATTTATTTAATCTTGCGTTTAACTAATCCCCTGTAGATAAAGATGTAGATCTCAGACTTGGCTGTGTTGGGGGTAATCTCTCATCAGTGTATGCTGGCATTTCACCTCTTCACCCACCTCATCATTAATGGGGGGGTGTGGCGCTGGAATGATGCTGTTCCGGGGCGCCATCTCAACTATGTAGAGTCTGCAGTATCTGCCTCTTTTAGTTCTGCTGCTCTAGTCAGTGATGCCGGAGTCACATGCTGCACTGTGTCAATTAATTACTTATTAATTAAATGCCGTGCTTTATTATTAGCTCTAACTCCCTTCCTTTGTCTGTTTCTTTTGAGGTGTCCCCCGGCTTCCTGGAGATCCATGGCTCTGCTTACGAATACTGTATGGATCCTGACAAGGCGGTCCTGCAGGACGCCCCCTAATGGACTCACATATAGTTTTCTAGTTGTTAGTTTTTCCATTTGTTTAGTATCTGGACATAGCTGTTCTACACTGTTGTTGCTGCCCGGCCGCTCAAGGAGGATGAGTCCCCCATTGAGTCTTGGTCCTCCCAAGGTTTCTTCCTTAAATAACAACATAAAAGGGAGTTTTTTCTTGCCACTGTCGCTTCGGCTCGCTCTTTGGGGGTTTAAAGGCTTTTCATTCTGTAAAGCTGCTTTGTGACAATGTACTGTTGTAAAAAGCGCTATATAAATAAATTACTTGACTTGACTTGACTACACATTAATAAAGCAAGTAAAATCTTTTTAAAAATCTTTTTTTAAAAACCACGCTTATAGCACCATCTTGTGGTGAAATTTTAACTGATTCGACTATCAGTCGACTATAGGGAAAATCTGACGAATCAGATTTGACTATGAAAATCCTTAGTTGAAGACACCCCTAGTTTATAGTGACATGATAATTGTTTCAACAACCATATGCATCGTCACATTTATTTTCAAACTAGATTTGCCTCTGCAGCTTATTTTTAAAATGCAAGGAAGCAAAAATTCCAGTCAGGCTTAAAGTTTTCTGCATGAGATTATACAGGTACTGTTAGCTCTTGAAAACCTGTTCCGCTTTTCAAATCACGAGTACAATGCTGGACGTGGGACAAACTTTTCCTCACTTCCTCTTTTTACGTTTTTTCCAAATTTGTTTAACACCTTTATTTGGGGCTCACATTATTGACCCCAAACATAACAGCAAATCAATAGGTTAACAATCTTTAGATCTCAACTCTATTAAAATTCTGTGAGAGGAAGAAGCCACATAATATATCTTCCTTAAACTATAAACCCAAGCATAAACTTGTGACTAAAGAAGAATGACTCAAACTTTCTTTAAATATACATAATAGCGATGTTACTGTTGCAAAAGTTTATTCCTGGTGTAAAATTTGGGGAGAACAGATTAGGAAACATGATCAAAACAACAAATCATAAAAATATAAAGTCGCAGGAGGATTTATTACCCGAGTTTGCAGGTACTGACAGATATTTTTTCAGGCGGTGGCGGCAGTGAGCAGATATCCTTTGTGAAGGATTGCTGGTAAAAACATCAGCGGGACAAAATGTGCCTTGATTTTCCAGCAACCAGTCACAGAGCTGCCAATAGACAAACAAAAAAATGGACAGAATATATATTTTATACCTTAGATTTCTTGAGAATTGTGTAATAAATGGATTATTATTATTACTGTTATTGTTTTTTATATATGGTATATTTATATAATAGAAATAAGACAGAAAGATTAAGTTAAGAAGCAAGTAGATGAGATTAAATACTTGGGATCAAGTGTTCAAACTGGTTTTCTCCTTTTTTTCTTTAGATACTTAAAACCTACAATTTATTTCACTAATACAGTTTGTTTTACAGGAGTACAACTAGTTTAAATGTTCCTGTTATAAACATTTCATACCTCTTCCCAAAGTGGAGTGCCTCGACACAGGGACTCATCTGCCTGGAAATGTGCTAGAAAGCCAAAGATTTCATCCAAGGAAACTGATGCCTATTAAAAACATTGAATAACATGAAATAACTGAAGTCTAAAAATGGTTCCATGTTTTTAATATTATAGAATAAATACTAATTTAGTTGTAAGCAAAAGCTTGAACTTCTCCAAAATCCTATATGATTATATGGTATGGTCTTTTTTGAAACTTTGCATTCATCATTTACTACGATATTTAGAAGTTTGATTCAGAAACTGACCAAACTATAAAGTTGCAACCTCAAATACAGAACTCTATGCAGCCCTTTATATTTTATATACAATAAAAATGATTTTTCTTTATTTGGATTTCATTAGTTATGGTCTTTAGAATTGGTTTCAGACTACAGTAACTCTGAATACATTTAACTATATAGGTTTTTTTTTTTTTTAAAAAAACAAATAGAAAATAAGCAAAACCACATTGCTAATAGTAGCAGAAAGTATTAAATAGGTTTTTTTGATTCATACCTACGATATGCTTAAAATGTAATCAAAATTGCACAACATTGTAAACACAGTTAAACAGTAATTACCAAGCCTGGTCCATAAATAACCTGTTAATTTAAGTTTTATCCATTCTGCTTTACTTAATTAACTACTACAGAAATCCTAAGTAGCTGATCGAAAACATGTTAGATTAACAGATCATTTAAAGCTTTTTAAAACGTTAACTGGAACAGGTATAGAAATACTAAAATCAACAAGGAGGTACAGGGTTGATGAGCAATGATTCTATTAGGCATACAGATTTGAACTAGTTGTGGCGAATTCTTCAGAAAAAAAGTAAAATAAATACCACATCAAACAGACGGAGGGCAGTTTTAAGCAGAAAACGCTGGGTGGCACAACGAAGCAGACTCTGGTGTGTATTCATTGTACAGCGAAGCAGGTCTCTGCAATCCAAACCAAGACTTATTAACACATCTGTGGCCTTGTATACTCATGTGCAATAACAAGTCATTGTATGCAAAGGTGGGGCACGGTTGTTTTAGTGGTTAACACGTTCGCCTCTCAGCGCTAGGGATTCCTGGTTCGAATCCCCATCTGGGTGGAGTTTCCATGTTCTCCCCGTGTCCGCGTGGGTTTCCTCCGGGTTCTCCGGTTTCCTCCCACAGTCCACAAACATGGATCAAGTCAATTGAATTCTCCAAATTGCCCCATATAGAGTGTGTCTGTGTGAGTGAGTGTGTGCCCAGCGATGGATTGGCACCCTGTCCTGGGTCTATCTGCCCAGCGCCCGAGACATTCTCCCCAGGATGGGCATGGGGAACCCCACCGCGACCCTAATATAGGATAAAAGCGGGAGATAATGAATTAATGTATGCAAAGGTTTATAATAATCAAAGTAATTATTATTAATCAAAGTAAATTTGAAAATCGGGAAGAGATTTTTTTCATATATAAAATTCTAAAGAAAAACTTCAAAAACTCCCCTAAACCACTGTTTGTGAGAACTCATTTTACCTTAGAACATGTAGACCTTCAGCTTTGAGAATGGGACGAAGTGTCAGGTGAGACATGGCTTGAGACAGGAACAGCAGTGGTACAGCGCACCAATGGCGAGACTTTAAATGTTTAAGCAGCTGCAGAAACACGTCATCTACACAGACATTACAAAAACCACACACTCTACAGTAAATACACTGTACACACTCACTGATAAAAGCTACACAGATACAGACTTACTGCATTAAACACTCGTGTAAATAGTATTTAATGAATTGCGGTTGAAAGCATCAGATCAGACATTTTACTGATGTTGTAGTTCTACAATTCCATACTGTAGTCCATCTGTTTGTAGACTACAAAATATACCCTTTATCTCTAATGGTCAGATCCCCAATAGTAGCACCACAGAGCAGGTACTATTTGGTTGGTGCATTATTCCTATCCCAGGCAGTGTCACTGAGGTGTTTAAATGAAACTATAGCCACACTGCTGCACTAAAAACCCCTCACTGCATCACTGTAACTGCAGAACAGACAATAAACAATCCACCACCCAAATAATACCTGTTCTGTGATGGTGGTGACAAAAATAGAGAACAGAGGACCAACAGGGAACTAACAAAAACAAGAAAACATATGTACTACAGTCTGTAATTCTAAAACTATATCTATATACAACTATTATCAATATTGTAAGTGAAGAAAATAGACTATAGAGAAACTTTTGACTGGTACTGTATATTTCAGCCTGTTACCATGCACATGCTCTATAAATATTTGTTTAAATTTAATTGTTTCTCATCTCTCTTTACCTACTCTTACAATGATGCTACTAAAACTAATGTCATGCAATACAAGTCAATACATTTATGATTTATAGACTCATACCTTGTTGCTCCTCAGGCAAACAGCTAAAAAAGGTCACCATAAACTTCTGAAGTTTTAGTCCTAACTCAGGACAGTTTCCAATAACTTGTCCAGGAGACCTACACAACCAAAAGACATGATCATAACACATTTTTGCTGATATTCTGCATCACTGGTGAAATAATTAACTTAAATAATAGTCATATTAACAAAAAAGGATCAGACCTGTGGTAGAGTGATGCCTCAGCCAGGACATCCATAAAGGGACCTACAACCACCTGACAATCAAAAAGTACAAAATAATGTTAGTCGTTATATGTTTTATTGTTTTATTATTCATAAAATTTGATGCTTTGATAAAAGTCTCAAAGCATAACAGTTACATTAATTATAAAGTCAATGACATACATTTAAATATATGAATTTCCAACAAAACAAAACCAACCTGGGAAGAAGCTGCAGCAAAGGCAGGATGCTGCATCAGGCTCAACCCCAGCAGGTGACTGACTCCCTCTTTTATCACTGTTTTATTCTCACTCTGAAACATGCGCTGATATATACACAGCAACCAGGAGGGATGAAAAAGGCCACTATCTGTAAATAAAATTCAAGAACGGAAATGGAAACAACCTGCAAGTGAGTCAAATGTGTTACATAAATACACACCTACCTATATCTTTCGCAGCTGCTTCAACCAACAGGTCCAGTCGTGTTAGCACAGGTCGAACCACATGAATCTGGTAATTGAAATATGAAATTAGTAAATGCAAAACCTACTGAAAGCAATAACACTCTCTATACTCCGCTTCGCCCCTGAGCTAATAACACCTCTTTCCCATGTCTTATTTGCAATAATGCACACCTATATAAATACCAAAATGTGGTTTAAATGTACAAAATCCTGATAACAAACCTGGTATTCCTCAAGAGTCTCCAGAATCAAGGTGTAATCCTCCCAGAACTTCAGAAATAAACTTTTCTCTGCCCTCCATTTGAACATAGACTCATCTGAAACAAAACAAAAAAAAGCTGCATTTGTAAAAGCTCTTACTCTCATCACACATACACAATATTTAAATTAGAAGTCTGGCTGTTTAAACAATAGCTTTCTTTACAGTTAGTAAAGTAACCATGTACACATCTATATCTGTAAGAGTCCTTACCATCAGACACATAAAATATTAAGAGCCGGTCAGTGATATAACCAAGCAGTATGATTGCCCCACTATAGTATACTGCACAATTTAACACCGGTCATAATTATTGTCCAATAAGAACCCAAAAAGATGGGAAAGTCATATTGATATCCCAGTACCATAAACTCTGAGCTACCACACCCCTGTAACAAACCTGGTATTCCTCAAGAGTCTCCAGAATCAAGGTTTAATCCTCCCAGAACTTCAGAAATAAACCTTTCTCTGCCCTCCATTTGAACATGCCCTCCATTTGCCCTCCATTTTGACTCATCTGAAATGAGTATGATTGCCCCACTATAGTACACTGCACAATTTAACACCAGTCATATTTATTGTCCAATAAGAACCCAAAAAGATGGGAAAGTCATATTGATAGCCCAATACCATAAACTCTGAGCTACCACACCCCTGTAAATGTATATCGTGAAAAATCCATCACACATACCAAGATCAGCCTTATAAGCTTCGGCCAGCGTGACACATCTCCTCAGCAGATAGAGCGACCTTTTGCGGGACATGCTGTCCTGGTGGATCAGCCCTGCTTGGAGCTCTTTTAAAAAGACTTTGGCCAATTCGGGCTGTGATCTTATACATGAAGAGTCGGTCAGTTTCATAACCAAGGAGTATGATTGCCCCACTATAGTACACTGCACAATTTAACACCGGTCATATTTATTGTCCAACAAGAACCCAAAAAGATGGGAAAGTCATATTGATAGCCCAACACCATAAACTCTGAGCTACCACACCCCTGTAACAAACCTGGTATTCCTCAAGAGTCTCCAGAATCAAGGTTTAATCCTCCCAGAACTTCAGAAATAAACCCTTCTCAGCCCTCCATTTGAACATAGACTCATCTGAAATGAGTATGATTGCCCCACTATAGTACACTGCACAATTTAACACCAGTCATATTTATTGTCCAAAAAGAACCCAAAAAGATGGGAAAGTCATATTGATAGCCCAACACCATAAACACTATGCTACCACCCCCCTGTAACAAACCTGGTATTCCTCAAGAGTCTCCAGAATCAAGGTGTAATCCTCCCAGAACTTCAGAAATAAACCTTTCTCTGCCTTCCATTTGAACATACTGTAGTCCATCTGTTTGTAGAAATGAGTATGATTGCCCCACTATAGTACACTGCACAATTTAACACCGGTCATACTTATTGTCCAATAAGAACCCAAAAATATGGGAAAGTCATATTGATAGCCCAATACCATAAACACTGTGCTACCACACCCCTGTAACAAACCTGGTATTCCTCAAGAGTCTCCAGAATCAAGGTGTAATGCTCCCAGAACTTCAGAAATAAACCCTTCTCAGCCCTCCATTTGAACATAGACTCATCTGAAATGAGTATGATTGCCCCACTATAGTACACTGCACAATTTAACACCAGTCATATTTATTGTCCAAAAAGAACCCAAAAAGATGGGAAAGTCATATTGATATCCCAGTACCATAAACACTGAGCTACCACACCCCTGTAACAAACCTGGTATTCCTCAAGAGTCTCAAGAATCAAGGTGTAATCCTCCCAGAACTTCAGAAATAAACCTTTCTCTGCCCTCCATTTGAACATACTGTAGTCCATCTGTTTGTAGAAATGAGTATGATTGCCCCACTATAGTACACTGCACAATTTAACACCGGTCATACTTATTGTCCAATAAGAACCCAAAAAGATGGGAAAGTCATATTGATAGCCCAACACCATAAACACTATGCTACCACCCCCCTGTAACAAACCTGGTATTCCTCAAGAGTCTCCAGAATCAAGGTGTAATCCTCCCAGAATTTCAGAAATAAACCTTTCTCAGCCCTCCATTTGAACATAGACTCATCTGAAATGAGTATGATTGCCCCACTATAGTACACTGCACAATTTAACACCGGTCATACTTATTGTCCAATAAGAACCCAAAAATATGGGAAAGTCATATTGATAGCCCAATAACATAAACACTGAGCTACCACACCCCTGTAACAAACCTGGTATTCCTCAAGAGTCTCCAGAATCAAGGTGTAATCCTCCCAGAATTTCAGAAATAAACCTTTCTCAGCCCTCCATTTGAACATAGACTCATCTGAAATGAGTATGATTGCCCCACTATAGTACACTGCACAATTTAACACCAGTCATATTTATTGTCCAATAAGAACCCAAAAAGATGGGAAAGTCATATTGATAGCCCAACACCATAAACACTATGCTACCACCCCCCTGTAACAAACCTGGTATTCCTCAAGAGTCTCCAGAATCAAGGTGTAATCCTCCCAGAACTTCAGAAATAAACCTTTCTCTGCCTTCCATTTGAACATACTGTAGTCCATCTGTTTGTAGAAATGAGTATGATTGCCCCACTATAGTACACTGCACAATTTAACACCGGTCATACTTATTGTCCAATAAGAACCCAAAAATATGGGAAAGTCATATTGATAGCCCAATAACATAAACACTGAGCTACCACACCCCTGTAACAAACCTGGTATTCCTCAAGAGTCTCCAGAATCAAGGTGTAATCCTCCCAGAACTTCAGAAATAAACCTTTCTCTGCCCTCCATTTGAACATAGACTCATCTGAAATGAGTATGATTGCCCCACTATAGTACACTGCACAATTTAACACCGGTCATATTTATTGTCCAATAAGAACCCAAAAAGATGGGAAAGTCATATTGATAGCCCAATAACATAAACACTGAGCTACCACACCCCTGTAACAAACCTGGTATTCCTCAAGAGTCTCAAGAATCAAGGTGTAATCCTCCCAGAACTTCAGAAATAAACCTTTCTCTGCCCTCCATTTGAACATACTGTAGTCCATCTGTTTGTAGAAATGAGTATGATTGCCCCACTATAGTACACTGCACAATTTAACACCGGTCATACTTATTGTCCAATAAGAACCCAAAAATATGGGAAAGTCATATTGATAGCCCAACACCATAAACACTATGCTACCACCCCCCTGTAACAAACCTGGTATTCCTCAAGAGTCTCCAGAATCAAGGTGTAATCCTCCCAGAATTTCAGAAATAAACCTTTCTCAGCCCTCCATTTGAACATAGACTCATCTGAAATGAGTATGATTGCCCCACTATAGTACACTGCACAATTTAACACCGGTCATACTTATTGTCCAATAAGAACCCAAAAATATGGGAAAGTCATATTGATAGCCCAATAACATAAACACTGAGCTACCACACCCCTGTAACAAACCTGGTATTCCTCAAGAGTCTCCAGAATCAAGGTGTAATCCTCCCAGAACTTCAGAAATAAACCCTTCTCAGCCCTCCATTTGAACATAGACTCATCTGAAATGAGTATGATTGCCCCACTATAGTACACTGCACAATTTAACACCAGTCATATTTATTGTCCAAAAAGAACCCAAAAAGATGGGAAAGTCATATTGATAGCCCAACACCATAAACACTGAGCTACCACACCCCTGTAACCAACCTGGTATTCCTCAAGAGTCTCAAGAATCAAGGTGTAATCCTCCCAGAACTTCAGAAATAAACCTTTCTCTGCCCTCCATTTGAACATACTGTAGTCCATCTGTTTGTAGAAATGAGTATGATTGCCCCACTATAGTACACTGCACAATTTAACACCGGTCATACTTATTGTCCAATAAGAACCCAAAAATATGGGAAAGTCATATTGATAGCCCAACACCATAAACACTATGCTACCACCCCCCTGTAACAAACCTGGTATTCCTCAAGAGTCTCCAGAACTTCAGAAATAAACCTTTCTCTGCCCTCATGCTGTCATGTCACCCTGGCCGTAACCATAAAATCTGAGCTACCACACCCCTGTAAATGTATATCGTGAAAAATCCATCACACATACCAAGATCAGCCTTATAAGCTTCGGCCAGCGTGACACATCTCCTCAGCAGATAGAGCGACCTTTTGCGGGACATGCTGTCCTGGTGGATCAGCCCTGCTTGGAGCACTTTTAAAAAGACTTTGGCCAATTCGGGCTGTGACCTTATACAGCTGAGCTGAGGTTCCTGATCCAGAGAAAGGAGAGAATCCGAAATAGCTGTAAAGCAGAGCAGCAGACGAGATGTGACCGCTTCTGTGCTGTCCCTCTGATGCCACAGCAGTAGATCTGCCCAAATTCGACACAGAATGTCTCTGCGTTGGCTTTCATTGGCTGATTTAACAGAGGGAAGCCAGATGTGCGTGATGATTTTGTAGACAAGAGTGTTCGAAAGGTGCTTGATGCTGCTGAGCGAGCAGGCTATGGAGCTGATGGTTAAGGTGTCATCAGGGGACGTGTTTGAAAGCAAGGCCGCAACAACGTCAATGGCAATATCAACACTGAGCTGCTCTTTGCTGCCACTGCAGCTCTGCAGCCCAGATAGAGCAACACCCGCGACCTCCTGCACGGCGTCGGCCTGACAGCCCCTCACACAGCCCGCCATCAGAGCGCACAGCGCCCGCAGCAGCGCCGCCCGCTCACGGCCTGGCACCCTGTCCCCAGAGAGGGTGGACAACAGAGGTAAACACTGCTCCCGAATAATCGACTCGACTTTAGAGCTCAGCTCTTCACTGGAACGCGTTCTCTGAAGTTCTGCAACCAACGACCCAAGAGCTTCCACTGTCTCTACAGCTGGACAACAAGCCGCCGGCCAGCACAACATGTCCAGCGCCTTGTGGATGTCGGAGCATTGAGACAACAGAGTGTTTATTAATAAAGAGGACATTTTTCTATCACACGCCGATTAAACACGTGTCCGAGAAAAAACACCACCACCACGCCGTCTGGCAGCGTGGCGCCAATGTAAACAAGACTTTGCTTCCGGTCGCTTGTGTTTAAACGTCAAAATAAAAGTTTTCAACCTCATTCATGAGGCGGCACGCTGGCTTAGTGGTTTAGCATGTTCTCCTCTCAGCACTAGGGATTCCCGGTTCGAATCCCCATCTGGGTGGAGTTTCCATGTGTTTCCTCCCAAAAAGGGAGTCCAGTCCAAAAAACATGGATTAAGTCAATTCATTCATTCATTATCTCCTGCTTTATCCTCTATTAGCATCTCGGGGGGGGGGTTCCCCATGCCCATCCAGGGGAGAACGTCTCGGGCGCTGGGCAGATAGACCCAGGACAGGGCGCCAATCCATATGGGGCAATTTTGAGAATTCAATTGACTTGATCCATGTTTTTGGACTGTGGGAGGAAACCGGAGAACCCGGAGGAAACCCATGTGGACACGGGGAGAACATGGAAACTCCACCCAGGTGGGGATTCGAACCGGGAATCCCTAGTGCTGAGAGGCGAACGTGCTAACCACTAAGCCACCGTGCCACGGATTAAGTTAATTGAGTTCTCTAAATTGCCCCATATAGAGTGTGTCTGTGTGAGTGAGTGTGTATCCAGCGATGGATTGGCGTCCTGTCCTGGGTGTATCTGCCCAGCGCCCGAGACGTTCTCCCCTGGATGGGCATGGGGAACCCCACCGCGACCCTAATAGAGGATAAAGCGGGAGATAATGAATGAATGAATGAATGGGTATAAGATATTCAGAATCTGTATGTTTCCCTGCGTCTACCTGATCTCCGGAATATTCTACAGTCAAAAACGTGTAATTCGGCTGAAACCGACACATATTCAGGAATTTATTCCTTTGTGGGAACCAAATCCTGTGGGTCCTCAGGCTGCTCCCTACAATCAATCAATCAATCATTCATTATCTCCCGCTTTATCCTCTATTAGGGTCGCGGTGGGGTTCCCCATGCCCATCCAGGGGAGAACATTTCGGGCGCTGGGCAGATAGACCCAGGACAGGGCGCCAATCCATCGCTGGGCACACACTCACTCACACAGACACACTCTATATGGGGCAATTTTGAGAATTCAATTGACTTGATCCATGTTTTTGGACTGTGGGAGGAAACCGGAGAACCCGGAGGAAACCCACGCGGACACGGGGAGAACATGGAAACTCCACCCTGATTGGGATTCGAACCGGGTATCCCTAGCGCTGAGAGGCGAACGTGCTAACCACTAAGCCACCGTGCCGCCATTATCATTACATTTAAAAGTAAATTTGTATATTTTATGGGTGAGGTTAGGGTGGTAGTAGCATTTATGGTTGATATGTATTTTATTCATTGAAGTCTATGTACAGTGTTCCAATTGACAAACTGTGTGTGTGTGTGTGTGTGTGTGTGTACCATGCAACCCCCATCAGGGGGTGGTGGGTGAGCCAGGGTTGGTCCTTTTTTAGGTGTGGAATTTGTATGTTTCCCCTCTGGGTGTTCTCCAAAAATTCCATTTCCCCCCTGTGTAAAAACATACTAGCAAAAACATTTAATATATTTTAACTATAAAAGTAAACCAAGGTAAACACTGGGAGAACATACAAATTCTACACAGAAATGACCCAGTTCACTTGCACACAAATTTAACAATGGACTCTCTCCTTGTGCCCATTTTCTTCTTGTTGTTATTATTATATGTAGTTGTTGTTTTCAGCCACTTCTCTTGCTCAGGGTCATGAGGGAGCTGAAGTCCAGCACTCTTTGGGTGAAAGGCACGTTGCCAGTTCATAACAGAGCCAAGAGGAAAACACATTCACTCAGCCTTTCTCACCTAAGGCTAATTTAGAATTTTCTGCCCATACACTAGCCTGTCTTTTAATTCTAAAAAAACCAGAGCTTTCTGTGCAAAACCCACACATTTGTATTAAGAATATGCAAACTCCTCACAGGGGGGCGCAGCATCAAATACCAATCAGGTTTGATGAATTTACAGTATAGTTGGTTTTCTGCATAACTTCTGACTTGTAATGTTCTCATTTGTAATTCGCTTTGGATAAAAGCGTCTGCTAAATGACTAAATGTAAATGTAAATGTAGAATGTACTATAAGTCACCTACAGTAATTGAATCCACCATCTTCACACTATATAAATAAATGCAACTGAACTAATAATAAAACCACCATTAATAAAAAAAATATGTTATAGTCTCATCTCACGTTATTATTTTCAGCTTAAACCTATATTAGGATCATGGGGGGGGTTCTCATATCCATCCAGGGCAGAACGTTTCAGGCGCTGAGCAGATACACCCAAAACAGGGCACCAATCCATTGCTGGGCACACACACACACACACACATATATATATTCATTCATTATTTTCCGCTTTATCCTCTATTAGGGTCGCGGGGGGGTTCCCCATGCCCATCCAGGGGAGAACGTTTCGGGCGCTGGGCAGATACACCCAGGACAGGGCACCAATCTATCGCTGGGCACACACTCATACACACATACAAACACACTCTACATGGGGCAATTTGGAGAACTCAATTGACCTTGATCCATGTTTTTGGACTGTGGGAGGAAACCGGAGAACCCGGAGGAAACCCAAGCAGACACGGGGAGAACATGGAAACTCCACCCAGATGGGGATTCGAACCGGGAATCCCTAGCGCTGAGAGGCGAACGTGCTAACCACTAACACACACACACATATATATATATATATATATATATATATATATATATATAGGTAATTCAGATGGGGCACAGATCCTCTCACGGTGATTTCATCTCCTTCTCCAGTTTCCTCTAATAGCCCAAAAAACATGGATTCAAGGTGAATTGCCTGCTCTAAATTGCCCCTGTGTGTGTGAGTGCCCAGAGATGGATTGGTGCACTTTTGTGGGTGTCTCTGCCCAGCGCCCGAAACCTTCTCCCCTGGATGAGCATGGCAACACCCCCTTTGCCCCTAGTATAGCAGTAAGTGAAAGATAACAGATCGATGAATGGAAACATCTTCTCATTAAAATTAGTTTGATAATTATATAGAAATCAGCAGCACGGTGGCTTAGTGGTTAGCACGTTCGCCTCTCAGCGCTAAGGATTCCCGGTTCGCATCCCCATCTGGGTGGAGTTTCCATGTTCTCCCCGTGTCCGCGTGGGTTTCCTCCGGGTTCTCTGGTTTCCTCCCACAGTCCAAAAACATGGATCAAGTCAATTGAGTTCTCCAAATTGCCCCATATAGAGTGTGTCTGTGTGAGTGAGTGTGTGCCCAGCGATGGATTGGCACCCTGTCCTGGGTCTATCTGCCCAGCGCCCGAGACGTTCTCCCCTGGATGGGCATGGGGAACCCCACCGCGACCCTAATAGAGGATAAAGCGGGAGATAATGAATGAATGAATGAATGAATAATTAGATTAATTGTTCAGAAGGCATGGTGGCTTAGTGCTTAGCACGTTCGCCTCTCAGCGCTAAGGATTCCCGGTTCGCATCCCCATCTGGGTGGAGTTTCCATGTTCTCCCGGTGTCCGCGTGGGTTTCCTCCGGGTTCTCCGGTTTCCTCCCACAATCCAAAAACATGGATCAAGTCAATTGAGTTCTCCAAATTGCCCCATATAGAGTGTGTCTGTGAGTGAGTGTGTGCCCAGCGATGGATTGGCGCCCTGTCCTGGGTCTATCTGCCCAGCGCCCGAGACGTTCTCCCCTGGATGGGCATGGGGAACCCCACCGCGACATTAATAGAGGATAAAGCGGGAGATAATGAATGAATGAATGAATGAATGAATAATTAGATTAATTGTTCAGAAGGCACGGTGGCTTAGTGGTTAGCACGTTCGCCTCTCAGCGCTAGGGATTCCCGGTTCGCATCCCCATCTGGGTGGAGTTTCCATGTTCTCCCCGTGTCTGCGTGGGTTTCCTCCGGGTTCTCCGGTTTCCTCCCACAGTCCAAAAACATGGATCAAGTCAATTGAGTTCTCCAAATTGCCCCATATAGAGTGTTTGTGTGAGTGAGTGTGTGCCCAGCGATGGATTGGCGCCCTGTCCTGGGTCTATCTGCCCAGCGCCCGAGACGTTCTCCCCTGGATGGGCATGGGGAACCCCACCGCGACCCTAATAGAGGATAAAGCGGGAGATAATGAGTGAATGATATAGAAATCAGAGCATCATCATCAGCGGCTGCTCAGAGTAACGTGTTCAACCAGGGGAGCGAGAATCTCCTCCAGGAAATGACGTCGAGCTTCAGGCTCGTGCGAAAACACAGTAAGTCAGCAGACTTTACTGCAGCAACACAAGGTACGTAAGCGATCGGTTCCTAAATAAGCGCTTTGATCTGATGTTTTCTATATAAACATGTGATCCAAGTCCGATCTGTGCAAATCCAACCAAGTCGCTACGCAGCTAGAGGCTAGTCAGCTAATAGGTGTCGGATTTCCCCTTTCTGTTGATCCACGTTTCAGACAATCCAAGAATCAAACGTTTTAAACAATCAAATAATCCCATCACCAACAATCACGCCTTTAATATCAACATATTCATATACATCACGCATTAAACTGATTTCCCGTGGTTTATTCATGCTCACTGAATGCAGTGTTTGTCAACCGAGGATTTCTTGCAACAACGAGCCACTTCCAGCCATTTAATGATAAATGATAATCAGATGAAATCATCCGGCATGTCTGACTTTAAAGGTGAGTTTGGAAGCTGAGCGTGCTGTTGTTTATCTATGCGGCTGACTGAAAAATGTGATGCCTTGTTCTAAAGTAAAGCTTCAAACAGAACTGAATTAAAGAAAGCGGTCAGAGTCAAACATCATCATTACAGAAAACAACAGAGATAAACACTGTCAGCTTGATGAAGTTTTTCTAAACTATCTGATGTTGCATTACTGGTGCCATTTATATATATATATATATATATATATATATATATATATATATATATATATATATATATATATATATGGGTGGCACAGTGGCTTAGTGGTTAGCACGTTCGCCCGGTTCGAATCCCCATCTGGGTGGAGTTTCCATGTTCTCCCCGTGTCCGCGTGGGTTTCCTCCGGGTTCTCCGGTTTCCTTCCACAGTCCATAAACATGGATCAAGTTAATTGAGTTCTCCAAATTGCCCCATATAGAGTGTGCTTGAGTGAGTGAGTGTGTGCCCAGCGATGGATTGGCGCCCTGTTCTGGGTGTATCTGCCCAGCGCCCGAGACGCTCTCTACTGGATGGGCATGGGGAACCCCACCGCGACCCCAATAGAGGATTAAGCGGGTGATAATGAAGGAATGAATGAATATATATACACACACACACACACACACACACACACATATATATATATATATATATATATACACACACATATATACATACATACATAACATATAGAGAAAGGTTTGGAGGTTGTGGTTGGTGTGTTTTTTTTTTTCTGATGTTGTTAGTGGAACCACCTTGTTGATGGAAAATTAAGTGAAGTTGTGTACTAGAAAACGAGCACATGCCTTATTGGTTTGCCTCTCAGTGATAGGTTTATTATTATTGAATATTTATTATATAAGGGATAGATTACACTTATTGTTTTCACTGCGGGTGGTGAAGGTAATGCGGGTGAAGGTAAATTTCGTTTAAAGCAGTAAGCCAGAGCAGAACTTTTTAATTACATTCATTGTGCATAGATTATGCTACAAACATTTGTGGTGAACACTGATAAAAGATTAAAGAATTACTAAATGTGCAGCAGCAAATGAGCTACTGTATCCATTTTTACAATAACAAGGTGGAGCAATAAGGTAGATGTAACTAGTGTGCGAACAGTGAGGGAACACAGTGTTTAAAATGTTCAGGAGTATAAATGTTGACATTATCATTAACGAAGCAGTGTCACTGCAGTGAGATACCTAATGATGTGGTAAGTAAGTGTTTATCAGGATGCCCAGCAATGTAGCTCATAATCACCGTTGCACCAATTTCATTGTGGATCTTCCAAACTTGTAACCCTAATTTTTTAGGGTTTTTGATTTCTTGTAATTAACTTCAATTAAGCAATTTAGTCAACATCATGAATTAAAAAGATTTTAAAGATTAAATGACAGAGTGGCACACTTTGCCAGTAAAGTGCCAAAAGCATTAACACCACGTGGGCAAGTTTAGTCCTGTTGGAACACCAAAAATGCAGTTTGGAACGAAGTCACATTCTGTTCAAGTGTGTGAAATATGCAGAACTGTATTTCTCATGACTAGTGCTTGTGTTTTAGAACATGTGCAGATGGTCAGGAGGAGTTATTACGAATTATGTCTAGCACTGTTGGTGGGTGATCTGATAATTTTATCATGATCAGTCTTAAAGACCTACATTAATACACTTCCCAAGTAAATTAGCGATCTTGACTTTTTATGCCCTTTTGTTTACAATTTTCACATTAAAAAGTCAGCGGACTTTGTTTACAACCCCACACATTAATTACGCATGGCGTGATCTCCCATGTGAATTAGACATGTGTTTCTGTCATAGGGTTTTTTTGAAGCATGACATATTTAAGAAACAGTTTAGAGCAGCACGGCACAGGAGGGCCTGATTCAGCTTGTAAAGGAACTGCAATAAATCTAGTCAACTCATTTTCCACATCTTACTGGATCCATTTTTTTTTTCAAGAGACGAAAAAAAGGATTAAAATGTAGAAGTGCTCCAGGTCTTTTTTTCTTGCATACATTAATCGATTATTTTCTTTCTCTATTTAATGCATAGCTAGGACATTAATGTATTAATGAGGCATAATTCAGACTCAGATGTTGTTGCCTCTCAACCCTACAAAGAGCAGTTTAATGCTCAAACGAATAGGTTTAACAGTAAAGGGACACAGATACAGATTCATGACATTTACATCAGTTTGTACCAATTGCTTGAAGGCTTTAACCTCTTATATAATGCAGTATTTTAGCTCAAACTCATTTTTGGGCTGCTTGGATGATATTTTCTTTCACTTTCACAAGGGTGATGTTCGATGATAATGGACCTCAGCATCTTCCATGGCTTCGGTTGGTGAAAAAGGAACAGATGAGCTCAGTGTAGCTGCTTTGGGCAAAGTGGAACATCATCACCCTGGACCTTGGTTAAAAGCACAGAAAAGCAACTGTGACTGGCCTTTGAGAGTGCAATATCAGCGATTCTCGTAGTTGCACCGGCTGCAGCGTTCAAGGTCAGTAATTTTTTATATGTGTTATTTTCCATGCAGCAAGAATACAGTAAATCAAAGAATACTGATTTTTTTTATCATTTGTTTTTTGAACACTGTTTCAAAATGTTTTCCTGAATTACTGTCAACAATTTGAAACATCCTCAACAGGAGAATTTTCAAAAAATGTTATAAGATGTTTATAGTTTTGTAAAATTAAAGCTTTTGGAAAAAAAAAATATTACCTGCAAGTGAATTTGTTATTTATTTATTTTACATATGATGCACTTAAAAAAACTTGGTGACTAAACATTCGACAGTTCAGTTAGGGATAACAAAATTTGTTTCAAAGGAAAAAATTCCTTTGAGTTTATTTACAGGTCTAGTTAGCAATTACTGCAGATGTTTGTTTGCAGTTGCAATTGATGCACAATTGATTACTCACATTTGATTTAGTAGGAACTTTAGTCAGAAACTTGTTCTTGGCCAAAAAACAAAATGTCAGTCTTATACTGTAAGCTAAATTAGAGCCTGAAAAAAAAGAGAAGTGCCAATGGAAATAAAGAGAATTTAACTTTCCAGTTGCCATGCCATGACCTGAGGTTAGCAAGCACCAATATGAGCTCTCTCTCCTTTTCTGCTGCAGTTTTATTTTCCTATGTGTTATGTGACTTTTAAGTGCTATGTGACTTTTAAATTATGAGTCAATTTATGATCTTCTTTTTTATATATATTTTTTTTATTTTTTATTTTTTATTTGTCATATCTCTTTAAACATGTAAAGCACAACGTGCTGCTGTTGTTAAGTGCTAGAGCCGAGACCAGGTCTGCTGTCTGTTTCATACCAAATTAGACTAGAGATCTTTATCTGGAAAAAGGATTGGTTTTCCCTTTGTTTCATTTTAATAATAAATTTCTAATGCACTCTAAAACTGATCGAATTTGTTTATTGTGTATTATTTTTTTGTGATTAATATCTTACTACACAATGTTTGTTCTGTAATTTGTAGATATACAAATATCTTTGTGATATCTTTGTTGCTCAGTTTCTCATTCCTGCACACGTATTTAATATCGCTAGTCCAAATTTAAGGAAAAACGGGGAAAAAATGGGGCACAAGTTGAAAATATTCATGTTTTCCTTTTTTTAAAAAAAAATAAATGTGTTTGAGACAAACCTGTTTAGAACTTTTCAGAATGTGCTTATTGTTTAATTTGGATGGGTTACTTTGACTTGATTTTCTGAAACATGATGATGTTCTTTTACAGTTATGCTGCAGTTTTTTTAGAAGTGGATGTGCTTTACCCACTGCGGTTCAGTATGAGTGAGGTCCAAGCAACTGTGGAGTTCTGTGTAGAGCTCCACAAGTTTTACAATGTGGATTTATTCCAAAGAGGGTAAGTCTGCCTCTTATCCTGGCTATTCCATAGTTTTCCTCTTGTTAAAGCCAACAAGATACTTTTATTACCCTGTTTGTTCTCTGAAGTCTTTTCATGTTATGAGTAAATATGTAAATGTTAAAATGCTTTTACCATATTCAATAAAAACAAAACATTTTTGGATCAAAGAATCTGAAGTAACAACAAAACAATTTACAGAATCTTCTCATTAAAAGACTAGGATCTCTTTTATAGAAATATCTAAAGTCTCATTCTGTATGTAATTAGTTGTCAACACCTGACTAAATAAACCCTGAAACTGTTTTTACAAACATTCTTAAGAACTGTTCTTGTGATGATTTAGCCTTTTCAGATTATAATGTGCAGTCAGGCGTAAAATAGGAAAACAGCCATTAAATAGGAATTTAATAGCAGCGCTTGCCAGGACTGGTTTCCAATTGTTGATCATAATGGAATAACAATGTTCATGTGTGTAAGTGTGATTGCACCTGGATGAATATCTCTTGGTGAAAACAGGAATTCATTATATAAGAGCTATTTTATATTAAAACTTAGAATCTTCCTTTTTTTACACACACTTATTAAAAGGTATTTGGTTTTTTAAACCACTAACACAACAAAAAAATAAAAATTACAAAAATCAACAAATCCTAAAAAAAATATAGAACACATTTCTCTGTGTTTGCTGTCCACACGTACAGGTTACGTTATTTGGAACATGATGCAAATACTTTGCAAGGGCCCCCTTAGCTTTAAAAGCAGACTTCAGCTTTTCTCTGTTCTGTATTCTCAGATACACAGTTGTTCTGATTTCCACTACCTACTTCCATTTCAAAGTATTTTGGACTTTACAGTCTCATCTGCAGATCTGTTTCTCATAGGATGATTTTTTTTCCTTCTGATTAATGGTTGGTTGCCTGCAAAATCAGGATATTAAGGGGAAAAATAATATACAGTAAAAATATGAAATATATATAAAATTTTACAAATAACATGAATAATAAGAAATATCTTATCTTTTAAAATGACCACTTTTAATTTTGCAGAATATTTTCTATGAGCTTGCCCACTGTACTTAAATATTTAAATGTATCACAGTTTCATGCTTATATTATTTGTTTAATAGCTGCTATTAATGAGCATCAAAATAGAATAAAAGGCTGTTAAGTGCTGGCCATGGCTTGGGTCTTCCTGTCATACCGGTCATTTTGCCACTCAACCGTCTTACTGACTACACAGGTTAGTTTGAGGCAGAGTGCATGCAGTTGCAATAGTAGCGTATTGAACTGTGTCTGGGAAGAGCAAAGGAAACAAACACTAATCCAAAACCGTGTTAATGTGCAGCTGGCTCATTAAGCTCCGGTGTACTGGGAAATCACTGATCAAATATTTAGAGGCAGTTTTCCGAAAAAATCCTCCGGGAAAATGGTAGTCATGTCCTGTTTTATTTATTAAAGGTAAGTATATAGCGATGTAAGTCAACTGACTGAGTTGCATTTGGATTTAAAAAAAAAAAAAAAACTGTACATGCAAATCATTGTCTCCTACACCCAGCAAATGTGACCCATATAAAAAAGGAAAAGATTGTAGTGTAGTTAGTAGAAGTGTAGCAAGAGAGTTGTATGGTGACGTCTAGCACTGACCAGAAGGATAGATATCGTTGAGGGTATTTTAAGGTAGAGAGTGAGAAAGTGTGGGATGTTCTATTACAGTTGTAGGAATGCAAGGGTGGAATTTTAACATCTGCAGAATACATTATATACCAGGATTCATTTCAGTCAATGGCAGAAAATTGGCAAAAATAATATTAAAAGCACTATAGACTCACTTTACACTTTCTTAGGAACAGTATACTAATACTGGGTAAAGTTTTTTTTGCTGTTGTAGCCCATGTGACTTAAGGTTAGATGTGTTGTGCTTTGTAAACTGCTTTTAAGTTCCATCACTACACGGTGTTGATCTGTGTTCTTGTATCCAGCTTTGTCCTATTGTTTCCATTGACCTCTCATCATCCGTCGGTTTTCATTCACAAGACTGACATCCACTGGATGTTTTGTTTATTGCTCTCTTCTAAATAAACCTCAGTAAATATTGTGAATTAACATGCAAGGTCAGCATTTATAGAATTACCCGAGCCATGTGGCACAAACAATTATGCAAATCATAAGATTACCTTTTTTAAATTGTGATTGCTGATGTAAACATTCCTGCACTGCTGCCACACAGTTGACTGATAATTGTTTTAATAAATAGGTGTAAAGGTACATTGTTTTGGTAGAATATACACATAATGTAGCCTCTATAGATCTGTAGAAATATATCTTAATTTATTAAGGTCTGCATTTTTTTGATTGACAGGTTTTATCAAATCCGTGCCAATATGAAAATACCTCCTCGGATCCCACATAGAATAGAGGCCAGTCTGCTGCATCCCACGAGTAAGCCCTACCTGTTTTTTTTGTTTTTTTTTGCCTTGTTTCCTGTCTTTTAACATCTACACTCCACTGTTACTCTAAGCCTCAGAATGTGGTTGAATTAAATTTTACATTTTATTACATACACTGGGCGGCACGGTGGCTTAGTGGTTAGCACGTTCGCCTCTCAGCGCTAGGGATTCCCGGTTCGAATCCCCATCTGGGTGGAGTTTCCATGTTCTCCCCGTGTCCGTGTGGGTTTCCTCCGGGTTCTCCGGTTTCCTCCCACAGTCCAAAAACATGGATCAAGTTAATTGAGTTCTCTAAATTGCCCCATATAGAGTGTGTTTGAGTGTGTGAGTGTGTGCCCAGCGATGGATTGGCACCCTGTCCTGGGTCTATCTGCCCAGCGCCCGAGACGTTCTCCCCTGGATGGGCATGGGGAACCCCACCGCGACCCTAATAGAGGATAAAGCGGGAGATAATGAATGAATGAATTACATACAGTTCCATTAGGTTTTTATACCATATCTTTACAAATACTAGCACACTTTAAAATAGACATTTTAATAGTGTCATATGATAGCATTGATAGTTTAACCAGGTCTCCAAGGGTGGGGTAACACAAATATAGAACTGGCAAAAAAAAACAGCACATTGAAATATAATTGAATAACACAAGACAGATTTTTAGTTTAAAATGAACTCCTAACCAAAGAAGGCAAACAGAATTAGCTGCAGTAAACACGTGACTTAATAACTAATTAAACTCATAAGCAGGGAACACTATTGCAAAGAAATATAAACAAAATCACATGGCTTAAAACCACAGTACAGGGAGAGGGAAATATTTGACAAATAGCCTTTATCCTTTAATTATGTAATTGAAACTGTTGCCAAAACAGTAAAATTTTCATTATTTTTGTAGTAGTATAAATATGTATACTGCAATTATTTTAATTAAATACCTATTTACTTGTTCCATGTTTCCATGGACTGTGGGAGGAAACCGGAGAACCCAGAGGAAACCCACGCGGACAGGGGGAGAACATGGAAACTCCACCCAGATGGGGATTCGAACCGGGAATCCCTAGCGCTGAGAGGCGAACGTGCTAACCACTAAGCCACCATATATATATATATAGTCCTGGGTGTATCAGATACACCCTGTCCTGGGTGTATCTGCCCAGCGCCCGAAACGTTCTCCCCTGGATATTTAATTAAATACCTATTTACTTGTTCCATGTTTCCATGGACTGTGGGAGGAAACCGGAGAACCCAGAGGAAACCCACGCGGACAGGGGGAGAACATGGAAACTCCACCCAGATGGGGATTCGAACCGGGAATCCCTAGCGCTGAGAGGCGAACGTGCTAACCACTAAGCCACCATATATATATATATAGTCCTGGGTGTATCAGATACACCCTGTCCTGGGTGTATCTGCCCAGCGCCCGAAACGTTCTCCCCTGGATGGGCATGGGGAACCCCCCCCCCCCCCCGCGACCCTAATATAGGATTAAGCGGAAGATAATGAATGAATGAAATATATATATCATACATAATAAAAATGGAGAAAAAATCCAGTTTTAACGACACAATTTTTATAATGTTCTGTGATTTGTAGATTCGGAGTTGGCCTTTCCTGCATCAGTACAAGGTGATGTAATCTCCAGCAAAACCTTTCAGATCCTGTACAAGAACGAAGAGATCGTAGTCAATGATATCCTTGTGTTTAAGGTGACTATGCTGTTGGACGAGAGAAAGGTGAGTCTGTTTGTTAAAATTATTATTAATAGCTAGTACAAATGTAAATACTTATTGTTTTTTGTTGTTCTTTAGGTTGAGGAATCACTAAATGACATGGATTTTCAGCTTTCCTTGGACTTGTACTTCACAGATGGTGATTACACGTGAGTGAGGCTACAACCGGAATTTTATAAACATACATTTTTATTTCTGTAGTTTACCTGTAGTTGTAGACATGACATTTTATTATTTAATACATTATATTTAGTCATTTACAGATGATTTTATTTAAAACAATTAACATGTAAGTATGTCATGTTAATTTTAATTGCATGTTAACATTAATCTGTGTGTTTTTTTTAGGCCAGAAGATCCCAGCTCTCTACAGACGATCAGCAGTCGAACCTTGCACTTGCACTTTAGTGTCCACAAAGGCATACACCACCACATCAACGTCATGTTTGACTACTTCCATCTGTCCGTCATTTCTGTCACCATCCACGGCTCGCTTGTGGCATTACATCAACCTCTCATCAGGTCAGAGAAAACAAGACTCTTTTTCTATTACAGTTTTCTTAGTTTTAGAAATGTAGCATCTTGATGACACCAATGGCATCAAGATGATCATATGAGAAAGTGATAGGGATAGGGAAAGCAATCAAACACAGAACCGTCTTGTTGTGGGGGAGACATGGTAACCACTGCATCACAATGATGTTCCTTATAATGTTATATCGTTAATGTGTCGAAAACTACAGTGTTCATTAGTTTTCCTAAGTTACAATTCCTGCCATAATCTGTGAAATGTACATTCATACACACACACAGACTCACACTCTATATGGGAGCAATTAAAAACAGCCAGTTTACCCTGAATCCATGTTTTTGGAGTGTGGAAGGATACTGGAGAACCTGGAAGAAACCCACGCAGACACAGGGAGAACATTGAAACTACACACAGATTGGGATTTGAACCTTGATCCCCAGCGCCGAGAGGCAAACGTGCTAACCACTAAGACACCATGCTGCCCAAGTCAACTTAATGAACTAATTTGGTTCTATCTACATAACCACATAACAGCATTATGATGAGGTCCTAGAGTGTCCAGCAAGCAGTGGACACTTATGAATGCTGTAGGCGAAAAGATCAATTAAAATTAAAAGATCACTGTGTTCAAAACGCCACTGCATGTCTGATCTTCGCCTACAACACAAGAACATGATGAGAAGGGGATAACTGTGTATGCAAAGAAAAACATTTTGGAGTTATAGTGTAGCTATATGGTGAGTAGTGTAAATGTGGAAACAGTTGGTGGTTTTACTGATGGCAGGTGTTTCTTAATTTATCTTTGTATGTGTTTTATATCGTCCGGAATCATTATCAGCTGTGTCTGGCCTTCGTATTTGTTTTGCAGCTTCCCCCGGCTGGTTAAAAGCTCCTGGCTAAACCGTAATGCACCAGCAACGAGCAAAGACACTGTGATCCATCCTCTGGAGACTGTGGTATTTGGTAGCAGTTACATCAGACAGCTCTCCCCAGATGTAAGCTTTTAACACACGATCATTACAAATGAGTTGGTAAAAGAACACTGTTAGAATAGATTTGATTTATTTACGATTGAAATGTTATTCAAGTCAGCAACTGCAGTAATTAAGTAGCTGATTCAGAGTCAGTAGGGCGCGGTAGCTCAGTGGTTCGGGTGTTGGGCTATCAATCTGAAGGTTGTGGGTTCAAATCCCAGGTCCACTGCAGTTACCAATGTGGGTCCTTGAGCAAGACCCTTAACCCTCATTGCTCCAGGGATGCTGTGATTAAGTTCAAGTTCAAGTTATTTATTTATATAGCGCTTTTTACAACAGTACATTGTCACAAAGCAGCTTTACAGAATGAAAAGCCTTTAAACCCCCAAAGTGGCAAGAAAAAACTCACTGTTATGCTGTTATTTAAGGAAGAAACCTTGGGAGGACCAACACTCAGTGGGGGACTCATCCTCCTTGAGCGGCCAGGCAGCAACAACAATGTAGGACAGCTATGTACAGATATTAAACAAATGGAAAACTATATGTGAGTCCATTAGGGGGCGTCCTGCAGGACCGCCTTGTCAGGTTCTATACAGTGATTAACCCTGTGTTCACCTTGTAAGTCGCTTGGGATAAAAGCGTCCAATAAATGACCAAATGTAAATGCAAATGTCAATGCAGACACTGGAAGCTGTAGGGTCAATAAAGTTCATGAAACATTTCAGAGTGAATGTTTCAACTATGAAATATTTTTTGAGCTTGGTTTAAATAACCCATTGGTTTATTTAAACAGGGCAAGTCTTTCCAGGTGTCGGATCAGTGTCTGCAGCATGCCTTCAGCTTGCACCACAGCTTGTGTTCCAGCTTGCTTCTGGCTTACCAAGGCCTTTTTGAGTATTTCATGTCTCTCACAAAAAGCCTACCTGCTTCTCATCGCCTGGAACTTGGTATGCTGTTCCTTTCAGTTTTATTACTGTTGATTTGTTACTTTTGTATTTCGTTTCATTCTTGATCTTTAGATATTAGACCTTCAGATAGGTGTAATGACAAACGTGGGCATTACTTTTTAAGACAGCGAAATGTTGGGAGATACTATACAACAATGACTTGCCAAAGCAAAAAAAAAAAAAAAAACAATTATATCAAGTTGCCGAATTAGACATACAATTGTCAACACACAAGCAACGCATCAATTTTCGGTTAAACATATATGGAATGTCCAGCATTGAACACTGAAAGACCATATAATTATGGTAAAACAATTTGCACAGCAAACAATTTAGATTAAGAAAATACTAAATGTTCTGTCACAATGCTTAACTACCCAACACTATCATAACTACCAAACTATACTACCATACTATCATGATTAAAATGATGTACACATAAGATAGAATCTATGTACCGCCATGAAATAGCCCAAATATGCTGATATGGTGTAAAACCATAAATAAACAGTTATTAAACATAATGAGGGTGGCACGGTGGCTTAGTGGTTAGCACGTTTGCCTCTCAGCACTAGGGATTCCCGGTTCGAATCTCCATCTGGGTGGAGTTTCCATGTTCTCCCCGTGTCCGCGTGGGTTTCCTCCGGGTTCTCCAGTTTCCTCCCACAGTCCAAAAACATGGATCAAGTCAATTGAATTCTCAAAAAATTGCCCCATATAGAGTGTGTGTGTGTGTGTGTGTGAGTGTGAGTGTGTGCCCAGCGATGGATTGGCGCCCTGTCCTGGGTCTATCTGCCCAGCGCCCGAGACGTTCTCCCCTGAATGGGCATGGGGAACCCCACCGCGACCCTAATAGAGGATAAAGCGGGAGATAATGAATGAATGAATAAACATAATGATATATTGCACAGTTCATTAGAAAACAGAAATAATTGATGTTGAAAAAAATGTGAGGAAACTAAGAAACCAGCAGTGACCCAGGGTGACATACAGACAACCTTTAATAAAGAAATAACAAGCAGAAACCATCATTTATGAACATTCATCTCCTTCCTTTACTTCAAACCACTTCTCTGTTTCAGTTAATACACTATACAACACAACTATGTATAAAACATTACACAGTTCTGCTTAATTGACAATGTTGATTTTCATAACCCATCATCTTCTATGGGGAAGATATTTAAAAACAGTATGTTATGAATTAGGTGAAAAATTATTTATTTATATATATATATACATACATACACACACAACAAGACCTTTACTTGGAACAATAATGCTGTGTAGTTCAAAACAGTTTTTTGTGAGTTCATGGTGACGTGAATTAATCAAGATGTCCGAAACGTTTTTTAAAGGTCACTTCAATTCTGTAAATCATTCCACCATGAGGAAAGGTGTTTTACTCATTTTAGATAAGGTAACTAATGAAGTGAAAGTCTATCCTCTTTGCTGTCATGAAACATGAAATTAAACTGGAAGCATACACGTTCTTCTGCTGTCGTAATCCCTCCACCTCAAGGGTGGAAGTGTTACCTATTCTGAAAGTTTTCACCACAATTGTGGTTTTCTGGGTTTCTGGTTGATTACAGCTTAAACCAGTCTGGTCATCGTCCTTTTTCAACATGGTATCTTTGTATCCAGTGGTTCACTTAATGATTTTTTTAAATTTTGTTTCTTTATTTGCTTGTATTCTGAGTATACTGTTGTCTTAGTATTATACAACGTTAATTGTATAGATGTAAAACTCCCAGAAGATTAACAGAAAAAAAATAATATTAGCACATGTAGGCAACAACAGTCCGATCCCAATTCTTTCCCTTTCCCATGGTTGGTGTGAACATTACCAGAAGGTGCATAACTTCTTGCATTGCATGACCAGAATGGTTAGATAATTGCATGAAAACATAATTAGTTCCTAGTAAACTGCTTAGAGATTGTATATTTCTGACCCAGATTATGCAAGGCTCATTTTAATCCAAATCATTCAATTTACTTGTAAAACTTTTTTTATAGAAGAAAATATAAATCAGTCATATAAATAAAGATTCAGATATAAACTGATATTGTTCATCAGCCAATAGTCAAACCTTTCAAACTGGTTTATCACAAAATGTACAATAGTGTTAGTCCATCCAGAGTAATTTGCAGTGTGTTACACTAACCTATCATTCCTGCACAAAACGTTACTTTGACACCAATAGTCTTTTCTCTGCTGCTGGCATTTTTGTCTTCTTTTTAAATTCCAAAGGTGCTTATAAGATCTAAACTGTAGCTTACTGTAAAGGGTAGATGAACAAATTTAAACATGCCTATATGTGCAATCCCACCAATAGCCAAGCCCAGCATGCAGGTCCATTATGAGCGGGTTCTAAGAAGACCTTTTCCCCGAGGCCAAAGGCACTTCCACATAGGTATGTCAGCTGACCCTCTTGATGCCTGTAATAACAGTATTCTGCCCACTTGATCTTCTTTCCATCTGAGTCGCTCTTCATTCTAAAAGTAGTCTGAAATCAGGTTCTTTACCTCTCTTACTGAAACCCCTGATTTAAAAACTAGAACTAACCTCCTCTCCAGTTTCTGTCTGATGTATTTCCTCAATCTACTTCTCAGTTGTAGCCTTTACTCTTACGGTTTCATCTTTGGACTTTTTAGAATCCGACTCAATGTAATGTTTATCCCACTGTGCTGAACATGTTCTTTCCAAATCTTTTCATAGATAAACTGGATGTAGAAGCACGTCTTAACGACCTTTCTGAACAACTAAAGGTATGATGTTTTACCGATCCGAATCAGTTTCTCACCCAACTAACTAATAAGTGCAAAGCTATTATAAAAGTTATTATAATTCATAAAGCTGCTGTATGCATCCTTAGCTAAATTAATTTTGTATATTAATAAGGAAAAAAACATTTACGATACAATAAAAACAACAATTTTTGAAAATAAGTGGTAATTCATTGTTGGTTTATGATTTAAATCAAATCAGGTATGTACTAGGTAGTTGAATGGCTTAATAATAAATTAGATATATGTCTTTTATTTTCCTTCTCTGGCTATTTCTATAGCATGATTATTCTGGGTTTAAACTGTTTTCATGTGGGTTGAATATATTTGATAAGGTTAAACCACAATAAGGTTCCTATTATGCATCCAAGGAAAGTTTTAATTGTTTTTTTTTTTTTTTTAAAGCTGAGGGCAGACAGCCCAGATGAACTTGCTGAATCAGTCAATATGAACCTGGCACAGCTGTGTTCTTTGCTTATGGCTCTGTGGGGCCAGTTCTTGGAAACAGCTACTCTGCAAGAGGGTGCATTGAATCTGCTGGCCCGAGAACACCACACTCTGAGGGTGAGCTACCAGTTTTTTTTTTATATATATAAAACCGTATATATATTTTATATAGGCGGCATGGTGGTTTAGTGGTTAGCACGTTCGCCTCTCAGCACTAGGGATTCCCAGTTCGAATCCCCATCTGGGTGGAGTTTCCATGTTCTCCCCGTGTCCGCGTGGGTTTCCTTCCACAGTCCTAAAACATGGATCAAGTCAACTGAATTCTCCAAAATTGCCCCATATAGAGTGTGTCTGTGTGAGTGAGTGTGTGCCCAGCGATGGATTGGCGCCCTGTCCTGGGTCTATCTGCCCAGCGCCTGAAACGTTCTCCCCTGGATAGGCATGGGGAACCCCACCGTGACCCTAATAGAGGATAAAGCGGGAGATAATGAATGAATGAATATTTTATATAACCAATAATTATTACTTTATACATTTATACTGTAGGTGCAGAGATTTGCTGAAGCTTTCTTTTGCCTTGAACATCCACGACAGGCTGCTCTGGCCTTTCAGGAGTTACAGTGAGTATTTATTTCTAGATTAGTGTATAATTAAGCTTAATAAAATTTTAGTTTATAAAAAGTTATTATTTTTGTATTTGAATAGTGCACATAGCCACCAACAGATGACTAGCGCTATTAAGAACTCCTCATACTTCCTTTTTCTACCCCCGCTTCCTGTGGAATGTGTTGATCTTGACGGTGATGTTAACTCCCTACCAATCATCTTTGAGGATCGTTATCTGTGCTCCATTACAAAAGGTGTGTTTCATTACACTGTCATCTTGAGTGGTCACAACCGAAAAGAAGCAGCACAAACCGGGAAAAAAAGAAAAAATGGACACAAAGGGAAAACCATTAATCACAAACAAGATTCCAAAATATTTAAATGTTTATACAAATAAATGTAATAAATTCAATTAAATAAAAGTGATCAATAGGCAGCACAAAAAAGACAATTATTCCTTTCTAAATCTCAATAATAAATCTTATAAAAAGTTTTTAAAAAAGTAAGATCTATATACAATTCTTAAACCAAAAACACCATGAGGTGGTATCCATCTTTAATCTAGTTTAAACTCGGTTGCATGCACTTGTTACCTTCTCTCAGTCCTGATGAGATTAGTGGAGTTCCATAGTGACAGAGAGAGAAATACAGGCGAGACAGTGCAGCAGACCAGTACATGTATTATATACGTACATATACTGTATAAATGTTTGGAAATTATTTAAATTAAGTATAATAGTTATTTTACCAGTGCACTATTAAGTTTGGTAAGCCTTTGTTAACTGAACTTTACAGGCAATTTATGGGTTTGTTTGTTCATGCCATTTTTCCAGATTGTGATGGCCCATGGCTCGGTCTGCAGAACAGCAGGAATAGTTTTGGATCTGGTAAAACAGATAAACCTCATTTGAAAGAGGTGAACAGTGATGGAGTCGGTGCTCTTAACCCGTACCCAGAACCACAACTTTCCAATCTAGACATGAACTGGCATGAAGATACTGAGCTTTCAATCAAATCCAAGGCAAAGTCTATCAAACTGAAGAAGAATGCCAGGATAGAGAATTCTAAACTGATCAAACCGAACTCAAAAGATTCTGTGGTACTCACAGGCTACAAGAACTTAAAAACTTCCCCGGATGAAGCTTCCATTGCACACAGTGAAGATGACCCTCAGCTAACTCAAAAAGGGGTGCCAGGAGTTTTGACTGATCACCCCAATAGTAGCGTAGGAAGCATGCCAGCATACGTTAATCATGACACTACAGATATTTACCATATAAACCATATTTTAAGTGACCCCCAATCTAACACTATAGTGCAAAAGGACAGTTTTACTAACCTTTTGGGTTCTCCAGCACAGATAAGACCCCAAGAATGTACTGAAAAAGGAGCCACTGGGAACAAACTAACACAGGATGCCAAATTAAACATAATTCCAAATGCGGTCCAACAAACTGATAATAAAGCAAGTAACAAAAACACACACCATAGTGACATTATTTTAGGCTTTCCATGCGTCAGTGACCTAAATATTTTACAAGGTCCTCCAGAAATCACACAAACAGACTTCTGTGAGACAAGATTCCCAGGTGGGGAGCCAGATTGTGATTGTGCTGTAGCATTAAGAAGTGATTGTTTACCAAGCGCCTCGCCACGCCTTTCTGATTCAGGCTTTGAAAGTGAGCCCAATTCGGGCATGCTTTTAGCAGCAAGACCTCAAATTACTTCCACTTTTACTGAGGAGAACTGTTTTCCATTTCAGTTTGAATCAAACCTTTCAAGCATCCTCCTAAAACCATCTCAGCTTAGCCCTGCCTCAAAAGTGTCCACTGTCCCAGAGGGGGTTAACCCTGAGAACAGTAGCGGTGTAAGTGGCATGCAGTCTTCCTTAACATCCATCAACTCGCTTCCCTCAGACGATGAGACTGAGGGGGAGGCACCAGGTCGAATGTCCAGTATTGTTGTGCAGGAGCAGACCTTGGTTTTCTCGGGAGTATCTAAAATATGCCTCCCCACCAATTTAGCCAGGTCCACAGCACACCTAAGAGCCGCCACCACTCATTTAGAACCTGATGAGGATGAGGCGTCTGTTCTTCTGTCTCTCTGTACAGCTCTTGCTCCACTGGCTGAGTCTGCCAAGCTTGGACCTACTGCTGAAGTTAACCCAAAAGTTGACCCAATGCTGGAAGCATCCAGCAATTTACAGACTACCACTAATTCTCGCACATCAAACACTATCAGCACAGACTTGGTTAAAAAAGGATTAGTGGAAGATTACTTCAGTTCACAAACTAGCATTGATGTTTCAGAGATCATCCCTGTGGAGATGACTGCCATTACTATTGGACTACAATCTGGTTCCCATGATGCTGAGAAAGACGAGGAAGAAGAAGAAGAAGAAGAGCAAAATCATGAAATGATTGAGAACGGTTACTATGAGGAGACGGATGGCCCTGTCGGTGTCAGTGTTCAGCAGGAAGAGGGGCAGAGGAGTGTGGAGGGAAGTGCCACAGAGTCACAAGGAGCAAGTGGCATCTGTGAGCATTCGACTTTAAAGACATCTTGTCTGCATACCGGGCCTGATGAACTCCTGCTGAATAACCGTGATCTGCAGTGGTACCATAGTGCTCACCCTATGCAGGCTAAAGCGTAAGTTCTCCTTATTTTCTGTCAATATTGTACTGTTTACTTCACTCATTATGTTTGAAGTAAGTGAGAAATAAGATGCCTTCGTGTAAAAGAAGTCTGTGGTGGTGCTTGACTATACAGCTGCCATCTATTATAATCATTGAAGTTAAAGTGTGTTTTATTTTCTTTAGTAATGAAGTATTTGTTCAGTCTGCAAAATCACCCAGATAACTTCCGTTAGGGTTGCCCAAAATCCAAGATGACTTCCCTTAATGTATTGTTTTGTACAACCATCCATCTGTTTTGGTTGTGTGTCTATGGTGTTTTGTAGGTTTGCACAGGCAAAAGAGGAACTGAAACAGCTGAAGCTGCCGGGTTTTCTCTACAGTGATGTGACCAAATTAGCTTCAACCGTGCCATATTTTTGTATGGATGAGGATGACAAGGCAGCAGAGGGTGTTCACCTTATTGTATGTGTCCATGGTCTAGATGGTGAGTCCAGGTGTATGACATCCATGTGTTTAAGTTCAAGTTCAAGTTATTTATTTCTATAGCGCTTTTTACAACAGTACATTGTCACAAAGCAGCTTTACAGAATGAAAAGCCTTTAAACCCCCAAAGAGCAAGCCGAAGCGACAGTGGCAAGAAAAAACTCCCTTTTATGTTGTTATTCAAGGAAGAAACCTTGGGAGGACCAAGACTCAGTGGGGGACTCACTTTACACAGCAGTTTATATGTTGTACATGTAACAAAAACACTACCATGAAGTTTGCCATATATACTCAGTAATTAAAAGGGAAGTTTTATTTTAGCATGAAATACAAAACCTGAAAGAGTTAAATACTGATTCTGCTTAAAGTAAACAGAGTTAAATATTCTGTTTTGAAGGCCTAATTTTCATTCATTCATTCATTATCTCCCGCTTTTATCCTCTATTAGGGTCGCGGTGGGGTTCCCCATGCCCATCCAGGGGAGAACGTCTCAGGCGCTGGGCAGATAGACCCAGGACAGGGCGCCAATCCATCGCTGGGCACACACTCACTCACACAGACACACTCTATATGGGGCAATTTTTAGAATTCAATTGACTTGATCCATGTTTTTGGACTGTGGGAGGAAACCGGAGAACCCGGAGGAAACCCACGCAGACACGGGGAGAACATGGAAACTCCACCCAGATGGGGATTCGAAGCGGGAATCCCTAGCGCTGAGAGACGAACGTGCTAACCACTAAGCCACCATGCCGCCCAGGCCTAATTTTACAATAATCAAAATGTACAAGTTTAGAATTTAGTCTAATGTGCATCAGGACTGTTTTACACAACATTAATGGTTTTAATATTTTTTTTTTTTATATTCTGGTGCATTGAACTTCAAAAACTGTAAAATGGCCCTGTTTACTTACATTCACTATTGTTATATTGTTATAATAGTGAGGACATCAAATTGTTCAGCATTACAGTTCCCTTACATTTGAATTTATTGCAGTGTTAAAAATAAGTTCTTCTTTTCTTAAACAATAGGTAACAGTGCCGATTTAAGGCTGGTGAAGACTTACTTGGAGCTTGGCATGCCTGGAGGTCGTATAGACTTCTTAATGTCAGAGCGCAACCAGGTACCTGATCACCCAACATGCAGCATAATGACCCACTACTTAATAAAATCTGCACATTAATGATTGTCCATGTTTTTATACCTTTCAGAATGACACGTTTGCTGACTTTGAATCAATGACGGATCGACTTTTGGATGAAATTGTACAGTATATACAAATCTACAATCTTATTGTTACTAAGCTAAGGTAAATGTTTTGTTCACTCAGAAAGGTCCAAGCAGAAAACAAATTTCATTCACCCATCATCTTCCGCTTTATTAGGGTCACGGTGGGGTTTCCCATGCCCATCCAGGGGAGAACGTTTCGGGCGCTGGGTAGATACACCCAGGACAGGGTGCCAATCCATCGCTGGGCACACACTCACTCACACAGACACGCCCGCATACACACTCTATATGGGGCAATTTGGAGAACACAATTGACTTGTTCCATGTTTTTGGACTGTGGGAGGAAACCGGAGAACCCGGAGGAAACCCACGCGGACACGGGGAGAACATGGAAACTCCACCCAGATGGGGATTCGAACCGGGAATCCCTAGTGCTGAGAGGAGAACATGCTAAACCACTAAGACACCGTGCCCAAAGAGATATTTTACAACATAAAAATATTTTCACCTAATCATGAACAATTCTACCAGATGACTTTGTACTTATATGACTGCTGGAATTGAGTATTTTTTAGAAATGGTGTTGTTTTTTTTTTTCCAAAGCTTCGTGGGCCACTCTCTGGGAAATCTGATTGTGCGTTCCGTTTTGACAAGGCCCAGGTTTAAGTGCTATCTCAAAAGATTACATTCCTTCATCTCTCTGTCTGGGCCTCACCTTGGCACCCTGTACAACAGCTCAGCTCTGGTCAATACTGGTAATGAATGCAAAGAGATCTCTTCACTAAACATAACCAAGTGTTTTGGGTTTTCTTTTCTTTGTTTTCTTGATGTTTTGAGAAATAAAGTCAGCATTCCTTTCTCACGTTAGGACTTTGGTTCATGCAGAAGTGGAAGAAATCTGGCTCGCTGCTACAGCTCACATGCCGCGATCACTCAGATCCTCGACAGACATTTCTTTACAAGCTTAGCAAAAAAGCAGGTGAAACACACTTTAAAAGTCACAATGTGTACTTTTTGTGACTTATGATCATGAAATTTTAATCTAACATTGATATTTTTGCAGGTCTTCAATTCTTTAAGAACGTGGTGCTGGTAGGTTCTTTGCAGGACCGTTATGTGCCCTATCACTCAGCTCGCATTGAGATGTGCAAAACAGCCTTAAAGGACAAGCAGATGGGTAAGGCCAATGTTGCTCAGAGATAGTTTCAAAAAGATTCATTTTGTTTCATTCTGAAACCATTTTGTGACGATGCTTGTCTTTTTGTCTGGCCATCCTACAGGTCCTGTGTACACTGAGATGATTGAGAACATATTAATGCCTGTGCTTCAGAACAGGGACTGTAACCTGGTGCGATACAACGTCATCCATGCTCTGCCAAACACCGCCAACTCTTTAATTGGACGAGCAGCTCATATTGCAGTTCTGGATTCAGAGATTTTCTTGGAAAAGTTCTTTTTGGTGGCAGGACTAAAGTTCTTTCAATAGTAGGTTAGGGCAGAGAAAAGAAATTACATGGCACAAATACCTCACACATTAAAACAGATACTCTCTGTAGGGTTACTCTTTGTGGTTTTAAATATGCTCGTACTTTTATTTCGGGTTAAAAAAATGTTTTTACTTTCTTTTTTTTTTTAATTAATTGACCCTGTTGCGAATGTGTAATTCATCACTTGTATTTTGTACTACATTTTTTTAAAATAACTTGCCCTGTAGTGTTGTTGCAGTATATATTCAGTGTTAATTATTTATAAAGGATTATTTTCAACATCTGCTAACACATTCGATTTTATTTTATTTGGAAAATGGAAATCTAGCTGCTATATAAAATTTAATTGGGGAAGCGCAAAGTCGGGAGTCTTCTTTATTACATTTTTTTTTTATGTTTACTCGTTGTGTTATCTTAAGCTTTTTAAATCTGTGCTTTCATAAGTAACTAAAGCTCTGCAGATGGTGTTCTTTGTCCTGAAAAGAAAAATATCAGTCTGCAACTCAAATCCCAGAAGTTTAATGTGATTTGGCAGCACTTTGTTTAGTCGATCAATGTCGTCCAAAATTTTACATCCTTTATTGACATAATACCACAAGCTGGTAATGCTAGCAAGCTGGTAATGCCACAAAACTGTGAAATTGCTAAATTTGAAGCAGTTTTTTTATTCCTTTACAAAAAAAGAACATAAATTTGATGTTGCCTATCTACTAAAGTTATGTTCACCATTCATTAGACCATAAAAGTTTAATTCAATTTATTATGACTACTAAAATAAGAGCTGGGTGACAGGGCCAGCATTTTCCGATACTTTGACCTAAAGTTTTGCCATCGGTGTCTAAATCCTTATATTATTTCACTGGTGTATTTCCAACTACCATGCACCTAAAGTTTAGATCCTTAGGCTTTTCTCATTATCTTTCCATTGAAACTTTTATTCAAAAAGTTGATTGTATTTTTTTATGACTTACAAATTTGAAACGGGAAAACAAAATATTAAATAATCAGTTAAAACAAGTTACGGTGCATACACTTGATAATTCTGACCCAGTCTTGTCCATGTCATGATTTTGCCCATCTTATCTTGCTGAGAGGTTTTGTCGAGACTGATTTTTAGACTTAAGAAGCCAAATAAATAAATGTTTAATGGTATTACACATAAAAAAACGAATTGCTTCAAATTCGATGTTGCACACTGCTTAAAGATGATCTGCTAATGGAAAATAAAAAGAAATTTTTTAGTTGAAAGGCTAAGCACAGCTGCTTTAGTCTTCAAATTCAGGATGAAAGACCGCTCATAGGTGAATCTGAGGGAAATGAGAAAATGTCTGCCTTAAAGATACAAGAACAAATCTGAGAGAAGTACAAATAAATAAAATAAATTAGAATTGCAGAGGAATGTGATCTATTAATATACTGTGATGACTGTGAGAAATGCTCGACAGATTTGTGAGAAAATAAGTATGTGCACAATGTGCAACAAGTAATTGAGATCTGATAACATTAGATTTATCTTTATGAAAGCTTGACAATCAAGTAGAATGTTTCATCAGCTTATACCTTGGATTCATTATGCTGGAACATGCTAGTTTACCTCTGACACCAAATATGTAAACATAATAATTAAAAAAATTTAGAATTAAAACTAATTTAGAATTTTACTGCACCTCTGGTATGTTACTGAACAGTCAGTTAAAACTGGCAAAATACTCTTAACCGTTTAACGCCACCGAAATATGTAATTTGGTTAATATTATTGCCAAAATAATATTAAAATGTTGTTCAACATATTTAAGTGTGTGCATGTTAAATCGGTGAAGCAGGTAAATGCCAAATGCAATATTGCTTATACCACCATCATCATAACAAGAAAGAACACAATTCATATTTTATGTAAAGGTTAGTGATACCTTCCATGCTGTCAATGTTGATATTTAACACCCAGAAGAAATAAAGATACATAACAGTGGTCTATCACTAAACATAGAAACAGCAGCAGAATGTAGTTTTTCACTAAGTGAATTCCCAGAAACATTATCCTCACAAAAAGCTATTCACTCTGAGCTACAGTCAACCAAAGACACTCTTGGGCCCTATGTGGCCTATTGTAGAAGGTCACATTTTGTTTGGGGGTGGTATGAGTTCTTTTGTTCAACAGCACATGAAATGACAAAAGCATGACCTCATGGTGTGTTTTATACAAAGAACCAACAAGCTTTTTATTTTCATCTGTCATCATTTGTAACAATGAATGTGCATTGGGAACTGTACAAGGTCATAACTGACCGACAGGACACATTAGAAAATTATTTTGAGCAAGATGGTCAACATTTCTGGGACAGAAAGAATATGTACAGTATATGTTGTGTGCCACTTTGTATGAATATAGTGAAATTGTCCAATGCCAAATAGTTTAAAGAAAGCTCACTACCATATGTTTTTATATTTTTAATGTTCTAATGAAAACAGCTTTCAGTGGAATTTATTATTTGTAACCTGCAGAAGATAAATTACAAACAAACATCACAATCCACAAATCTCACTGTTTACAAGTGTGTTTTTTGTGCGTGTATTAAGTCATAACTGAAAATGCAATAATATATATATAAATTGACATAAATGACTCTGTAAACATTTTTATATTTTTTAACAGTTTTTAACATGTCATGCTTTATTTATGACTTGCCTTCTAGTTATCTGCAAATATTTGTCCAGTTTGCACCTCTGTTCTGTAAAATGCAGCTATAAAATCAACCAGCAGGTGGTGACACACACACACACACACACACACACACACACACACATACACACACAGACACACACACACTGATTCAGCTGATTTTCTGATGTGCATGTCAAAACAACAGAAACGACTTCTGATAAAAGTGGTTGACATGAACGTTTAGTACAATTAAATAAAGAACGGTAATTATTCATTCATTCATTCATTATCTCCTGCTTTATCCTCTATTAGGGTCGCGGTGGGGTTCCCCATGCCCGTCTAGGGCGCTGGGCAGATAGACTCAGGACAGGGCGCCAATCCATCGCTGGGTACACACTCACTCACACAGACACACTCTATATGGGGCAATTTAGAGAACTCAATTAACTTGATCCATGTTTTTGGACTGTGGGAGGAAACCGGAGAACCCGGAGGAAACCCACGCGGACACTGGGAGAACATGGAAACTCCACCCAAATGGGGATTCGAACCGGGAATCCCTAACGCTGAGAGGAGAACGTGCTAACCACTAAGCCACCGTGTAATTATTATCAAATATATTTAGTTAAATCGTGTACTTTTTTATTGCTTTGGTAAATCATAGGCTTGTAAGAAATAAAATAATAAAAATAAACAAATCAGTTGAATGTGGACCTGCAGGAGAAATAAATTTTTTGGTAAATCATGGCGATGGTAAATGTGTGTCCTTGTGTCTGTCCTTCAGGCACGTGAACAGACGTTGTGATTCATTCTTAATTCATTATCTTTCTCTTAATCCTCTACTAGGGTAACGTTTCAGGCGCTGGGCAGATACACCACGGACCCGGTGCAAATCCATCGCTGGGCACACACTCACTCACACAGACACAATCTATATGGGGGCAATTTAGAGCACTCAATTTATCTTGAATCCATGTTTTTGGACTGTGGGGGGAAACAAGAGAACCCTGGGGAAACCTTTGTGGTTAGCATGTTCACTTCTGAGCACAATGGATTCCTGGTTTGAATCCCAATCTGGGTGAGGTTTCCATGTTCTCCCCATCTCCGCATGGGTTTCCTCCGGGTTCTCCGATTTTCTCCCACAGTACAAAAACATGGATCATGTCAATTGAATTCTCAAAATTGCCCCATATAGAGTGTGTCTGTGTGAGTGAGTGTGTGTGTCCAGTGATAGATTGGCGCCCTGTCCTGGGTGTATCTGCCCAGCGCCCGAAACGTTCTCCCCTGGTTGGGCATGGGGAACCCCACGACCCTAATAGAGGGTAAAGTGGAAGATAATGGATGGAGGGTTCTCCGGTTTCCTCACACAGTCCAAAACCATGAATCAAGTCAATTGAGTTCTCCAAAAATTGCCCCATATAAGGCATGTCTGTGTGAGTGAGTGTGTGCCCAGCGATAGATTGGCGCCCTGTCCTGGGTCTATCTGCCCAGCACCACCCTAATAGAGGATAAAGCGGAAGATAATGGATGGAGGTTTCTCCGGTTTCCTCCCACAGTCCAAAAACATGGATCAAGGTCAATTGAGTTCTCCAAATTGCCCCATATAGAGTGTGTCTGTGTGAGTGAGTGTGTGCCCAGCGATAGATTGGCGCCCTGTCCTGGGTGTATCTGCCCAGCGCCCGAAACGTTCTCCCCTGGTTGGGCATGGGGAAACCCCCGCGACCCTAATAGAGGGTAAAGTGGAAGATAATGGATTGAGGGTTCTCCGGTTTCCTCCCACAGTCCAAATTGCCCCATATAGAGTGCGTCTGTGTGAGTGAGTGTGTGCCCAGCGATAGATTGGCGCCCTGTCCTGGGTGTATCTGCTCAGCATGGGGGAACCCCCCCCCCCCCCCGCACGACCATAATAGAGGATAAAGCGGAAGATAATGGATGGGGGGTTCTCCGGTTTCCTCCCACAGTCCAAGAACATGGATCAAGGTCAATTGTGTTCTCCAAATTGCCCCATATAGAGTGCGTCTGTGTGAGTGAGTGTGTGCCCAGCGATAGATTGGCGCCCTGTCCTGGGAGTATCTGCCCAGCATGGGGAACCCCCCCTCCCCCCCCCCCCCCCGCGACCCTAATAGAGGGTAAAGCGGAAGATAATGGATGGAGGGTTCTCCGGTTTCCTCCCACAGTCCAAGAACATGGATCAAGGTCAACTGAGTTCTCCAAATTGCCCCATATATAGTGAGATAGATTAGGCCCTGTCCTGAGTGTATCTGCCCAGCGCCCGAAACGTTCTCCCCTGGTTGGGCATGGGGAACCCCACGACCCTAATAGAGGATAAAGCGGGCCATAATGGATGGATGGATGGATGGGTTCTCACTCACTCTGAGAACATAACCAATAGCATAAGCCGAAAAGGGTTTTAATCTAGCCCCGCCCACTGGACCTTTCATTTATGCCGCTCGAAGCATCTGATTGGTCGGCGCGGTGAACAGCCTTGTAGGCTGAGTTGCTTCTTTAGTTCATGTTCAGGGCGAAACAGTCCGCTGTGCCTTCGGAGGCATCTGCACATCACGCGTCTCTTACGCCGTTTCTGTCATCGCGTTAGGGTTGTTTTTTTGATTTCGCTCGTCTCTCTACTTTAATGTCAGTTAAGATTCATTAAAGTCCACCGTCTTTGAGCGCGGCCTTGCTCAGGAGAGTCCGTTTGCTTTGCTTTGGGAGCTAGCACTTTGCCTCTTTATTTGTCCCCGGATCTCTTGGCTCTGTCGTCTCTTCCTCGATACTTTTTGTTTTGTTTTGTTTTATCGGGGACCAAGATAGGCGGCACGGGCACCAAGATGTCGAACCGAATGGTGTGCAGGGAAGCGAGCCACGCCGGCAGCTGGTACACAGCCTCAGGTAGAACCGAGGAAAGAAGAGCAAAGCGAGCTAACCTGAAGTAGCCGCGGAGCTAACCGTTACCGAGCTGCGGGTTGGTTCAGCCAGCTGTCAGTCTGAAACAGGACGCTCCACGACCAGGCCCTGTTTCATTCGGACGGCTGGCTGGCTGGCTGGCTCGGTAGTGGATTGAAAAGACATATTTTAGTGTGTGTGTATATATATATATATATATATATATATATATATATATATATATATATATAGTGTGTGTATATATGATGTGTGTATGTATGTGTATATATATACATATACACACACACACATATCATATATCTGTATGTGTATGTATGTATGTATATATATATATATATATATATATATATATATATATATACACACACACATATCATATATGTATGTATGTATATATATATATATATATATATATATATATATATATATATGTATATATATATGTATGTATATATATATATAAAGTGGATTGAAAAAGCCATTTTTAGTGTGTGTATATATATATATATATATATATATATATATATATATATATATATATACACACATACTGTATATATAAGTGTGTGTGTGTATTATTTATATGTATGTATGTGTGTATATATATATATATATATGCCTGGTTTTCTCGGTAGTGGATTGAAAATCCATATTTTAGTGCTCATTTATGGTTGTCGAGGTGATAACATTATTACTTTATCTATATAAGTTTGTCTATATTACTTTATCTATATAATTTTGGGAACAAAGACAATGCAGCACTTTTGACCTGATATGTGTATATATATATTTCAATGACCCTGTTAAATGTACAAAACACTGCGTCGCATGACAAGCTACCCTAGCAAGTAGCCTGCATTAATAGTGCTGACAAAGGAATGCACATTTCCAAATCCAGACCAGGTGCACAACTCCTGTTACTCGCCCTCCAAGCTGAAGTTTCCAGCCCTTTCTTTGTGCTTAGTCACTCTGGGGTTGAATGCCTTGCTTTTGTTATTCTATCATTTTATTATTCCTCAAACTGCTATGTCCTGAGAAATCGCTGCTGCTGAGGATGAGTTTGCAAAAATGTGTTTAAAGGGACAACTAACTTCATTTCTTCCTAACGAGCTGGATCTTGGTGCTGCTGGCTTAAATTCAGATGATCTTATATGAACTGTATGACTGAATACATGTATATATAGATGTTAGACTTTATTGCTGCCTTTATTGCTACCAAGCTGAAATGCATTTTGTTGGTTTTAATGTGGTCATCACAGTGTGATGTGCGTGTGGCTTTGCATACTAACCTCACTTCTTATGTAAGACCACTGAGGAATATTAACATGATATTCTGCCCTGGGCGTCATGGTGGCGCAGTAGGTAGAAAATCCTGTGTTTAGTTTCTAGGTGAGAGACCCAGGGTATTTTCATGTGGAATTGGCATGATCTGACCCTGATATCATTTAAGCTATAATTTCTTAATGTATAGTAAACATTGCTAACACTTAACATCATGATCAACTCAAACGTGTGCTCGATTAAGTGTTATGTAGTTTGCGGTTATGTTTGACTCAAGCTATTAATCAGTAGAATCAGACATTTTTGTTCTGTACGACTGGTTTATTGTTGTTTTAGTTTTTTCCCTCATTTTGGTTCTAGGCACAAGACAGATATCTAGCTGTTGTAAGACTTGCAGGGCCAATGTTCTGATGAACTGTGCTACTTAGTGCTCATTTGTATGCACATTTTTAAGGTAGTGTTTCCACGCTGGTGAGCAATATTTCAAAACGAGTGTCTGAAATAAATTATTTTATTGCCAGCTAAAGAAAATGGTTGATGGAGTGTTCACCAGTCTAGCAGGTTGATCACAGGCTACAATAAAGCTTTGCTTTTGTGTGTCACATGTTTCAGTGTGGGCGGCACGGTGGCTTAGTGGTTAGCACGTTCGCCTCTCAGCACTAGGGATTCCCGGTTCGAATCCCCATCTGGGTGGAGTTTCCATGTTCTCCCCGTGTCCGCGTGGGTTTCCTCCAGGTTCTCCGGTTTCCTCCCACAGTACAAAAACATGAATTGAGTTCTCCAAATTGAGTGTGTCTGTGTGAGTGTGTGCCCAGCGATAGATTGGCGCCCTGTCCTGGGTGTATCTGCCCAGCGCCCGAAACGTTCTCCCCTGGATGGGCATGGGGAACCCCACCGTGACCCTAATATAGGATAAAGCGGAAGATAATGAATGAATGAATGTTTCAGTGCGTGTTCACTTAAGATAAGGCGTCACACTGTTTGGGCAATACTATTGGGACACACCACCTAATCACTGAATTGAGTGGAGCCTCATGGTTGATCCAATCCCTCAAACATTCCTAGACCTGTTTGGTAAATTAGCATCTGTTACTGAGTCTTACTTTCGTAACATATCCCAGAAAAGTACCACAAATTGACATAACATTGAAAATTTAAGGTAATCACAGAGCGGTTATTGTTCCGTTCTTTTTTTTTTTTGTTGACATGTCACTTAACACTTAAAGTTGTGAGCATTAAAAAAAACAAAATCCATGAGCAAGGTGACATGGATATGTTACCACATGCTCCCACATAAATTAAAGCAGGATACAAGACCGTCTAACAGCCAAGCAGTTTTGCATACTGTTTTGAAGCAGAGCAAAGAAAGGCATTCGCAAGTTAAATCAAAGTAAATGCCCATTTTGCATGTATGCAAAGAAAATTGGTGGGTACATTATGTGTATTAAATGTGAGCTTGCGACTCCTGGCAGTATATTAATGCTTTAACAGGCAGGCTGTAAAACAGGTCATATAATCCTCAGGACAAAAAAATAGACCACTTGATTTTAATGAACATTAGTTGAGTCTACATTTTTAAGCAAGTATCTCTCCTGAGAAATGATAATTGTATTGTCAGTCAACGATACGTTGTGATGCGTGATTACATTTTTGTCACATTGTCCAGCTCTTGCCATGGTTTAAACCCCGGGATTATGAGACCTGCATAGACAAGCAGTTTATATATCTCATGAGTCTACATCCTGGTATTTGTTGCTGTTGTATTAAAAGGATAAAGCCACATCATTGTCGAATGTAGCAACTGAGTTCATTTTAAATGAATCCAAGAAGAGAAGTCCAAAACAAAAAACATATAAAAACAAAACTATAAATTCCCTAAATAGAAGTTTTTCTCATTCTTTTAATAGTATTCTGTTGATCTAAATATAGCTTAGAGGACATTTAGGAGCTGAAAGTTTTTTTAGACACAAACAATATGCATATTCTAACGTACTAGTCTATTAAATTTCAATATGATTTAAAAAGAAAATGCAAATGTTTTTCACATGCTGAATAGAATTTGCATTAAAGTAATCTATTGACACAATAACTCAAATGGCCATCTTGTAAAGTGCAGACAGCTCAGACTTTAAAGAGAGTGTCATGTTACAGTCATTACTCTGTGCGTTTGTTAATCTTAGTTAAATTTGAAATAAACATGCGCTTGTCTATTCATTCATTCATTCATTATCTCCCGCTTTATCCTCTATTAGGGTCACGGTGGGGTTCCCCATGCCCATCCAGGGGAGAACGTCTCGGGCGCTGGGCAGATAGACCCAGGACAGGGCGCCAATCCATCGCTGTGCACACACTCACTCACACAAACACACTCTATATGGGGCAATTTTGAGAATTCAATTGACTTGATCCATGTTTTTGGACTGTGGGAGGAAACCAGAGAACCCGGAGGAAACCCACGCGGACACGGGGAGAACATGGAAACTCCACCCAGATGGGGATTCGAACCGGGAATCCCTAGTGCTGAGAGGCAAACGTGCTAAACCAGTAAGCCACCGTGCCGCCCTTGTGTATTTACTTGTTTCAAATTAGAGGAAAGTTTACTTATCTTTATATATATGTTACCAAAAGCCTGTATTGTACATTATACACTACAGTGGTAAATAAGTGCCACATTTATGCTATATAAACAACTTAATTTACTGTTTATATATATATATATATATATATATATACACGCTTTTCAAAGCAGAAATGCTGTATTATCGACAGATCACAAAACCAAGCTATTTAACTGCCATGTAGTTAATGTTAATGACTTTAGAACAAAGAGTTTTGAATTCCTAAATGGTGGACAACATAAGGTATATATTGGCCTGTTGTGTTTGTAACTTATGGAGTTTTTTTTTTTTTTTTTTTTAATCACTATTAATGGACCTTTCTTTATTTTGCTTTTTTGTTTTTCTAAAGGGTCCCAGCTGAATGCCCAACTGGATGGTTGGTTGTCTAAAGCACAATCCACATTAGGACCTGCAAGAGCCATTATAGCACCGTATGTGACTACACAATTTTCACAGACTTTGAGTTTGAGCCTCCATTTTCCACTCAAGGCAATTAATACAGATAATCACATCATTTATTCCAGAAATGTAACTTGGCTTTGAAATCTTAATATTCAAGACCACATCCTCTCTTATAGGCATGCTGGTTATACCTATTGTGGTGCTTGTGCCGCACATGCTTACAAACAAGTGGACCCGTCTATAACGTGAGTGAGTTCCATAGTAAGCTGTAATGGTGCATATCAATTCAGGCTAAAAGAGTTTAACGCTGTTCTCGTTTGGTAGCCGGAGGGTTTTTATTCTTGGGCCCTCGCACCACGTGCCCTTGTCTCGATGTGCTCTCTCACCTGCTGAAGTCTACAGAACACCACTATACGATTTAAAGATCGACCAGAAGGGTAAAGATGTAATGTAGCATGTTAAATGATCTCTAGTTTTAATATATATTGGTAGATAGTATTTTTTTTTTTGTTGTTGTTCAGTGGCGGTTTATACTTTTTTTTTGTAATATGGTTATTAAAAGGTTTTAGTGTTTTCTTTCAGTGTATGCAGACCTGTGGAAAACGGGTTTGTTTGAGAGGATGACTTTGAAAACCGATGAGGATGAGCACAGCATCGAGATGCACCTGCCTTATACTGCCAAAGCCATGGAAAGGTTAGGACCATTGTCAAATAGTGTTTTTGCATCAGTTAAGTACAACTACATTCCTGGTTTTAATTCATAGTGCTGAATGCTGAAAGTGCATTGCATTGTTTGTCTACTACAAACTGAGGTTGTATTAATAGCAGAGCCCTTGCACAATATAAGTATAGTGTTTCTAAAGTATCTTCTTCACAGCTGTAAAGATGAGTTCAGCATTGTCCCCATTTTGGTGGGCGCTCTTAGTGAATCCAAAGAGCAGGAGTACGGCAAGCTGCTTAGCAAATATCTGGCGGAACCCTCCAATCTCTTTATTATATCATCAGACTTCTGTCACTGGGGTAAGTCCTGAACATGTACATTATAATAAAGCTGTTTAGTGTTCGGGCGGCACGGTGGCTTAGTGGTTAGCACGTTCGCCTCTAAGCGCTAGGGATTCCCGGTTCGAATCCCCATCTGGGTGGAGTTTCCATGTTCTCCCTGTGTCCGCATGGGTTTCCTCCGGGTTCTCCGGTTTCCTCCCACAGTCCAAAAACATGGATCAAGTTAATTGAGTTCTAAAAATTGGCCCATATAGAGTGTGTGTGTGAGTGAGTGTGTGCCCAGCGATGGATTGGCGCCCTGTCCTGGGTGTATCTGCCCAGTGCCCGAGACGTTCTCCCCTGCATGGGCATGGGGAACCTCACCGCGACCCTAATAGAGGATAAAGCGGGAGATAATGAATGAATGAATGTTTAGTGTTCACAAGCCAGCCTTAAGTGCATTTTGCGCAGCCTTAAATATCCAGCTGCGAGTCAGTTTTTCCATCCTGACCACATCTTTAAAAAAATGCCTAATTTGATCTCTAAAGGCAGGAACACTGGAAAGAACAATAACATTTAAACTATTAATCTTGATACCACTTTGACTTGATCTGTCACTTTTCCAGGACAACGTTTCCGTTACACATACTATGACGAAAATCAAGGCGAGATTTATAGATCTATCGAGCATCTGGACAAAATGGTGAGCTGGCGTTTTATTCTTGTTGTAATGATGTAGATTTTCATTCTCTTCAGTTCTTTTAGATTCTAAAGTATTTCTTACTTCACAGGGTATGGAAATGATTGAACAGCTGGAGCCAGTGTCATTCAGTAACTATTTAAAGAAATATCACAATACTATATGTGGACGTCACCCGATTGGTGTTCTTCTAAATGTAAGTTCTCTTTTTTTTTTTTTCTTTTTTTTTTTTTTTTAGGAAAGCAGTGTTGTACCTGCAGTGCTGACATCTGAGTTACTGTGAAAAACATGTTTAATTTGCCAATATTTATATTAGGGCGGCACTGTGGCTTAGTGGTTAGCCCGTTCGCCTCTCAGCGCTAGGGATTCCGGGTTCGAATCCCCATCTGGGTGGAGTTTCCATGTTCTCCCCGTGTCCGCGTGGGTTTCCTCCGGGTTCTCCGGTTTCCTCCCACAGTCCAAAAACATGGATCAAGTCAATTATTCGTTCATTCATTATCTCCCGCTTTATCCTCTATTAGGGTCGCGGTGGGGTTCCCCATGCCCATCCAGGGGAGAACGTCTCGGGCGCTGGCAGATAGACCCAGGACAGGGCGCCAATCCATCGCTGGGCACACACACACTCACTCACACAGACACACTCTATATGGGGCAATTTTGAGAATTCAATTGACTTGATCCACGTTTTTGGACTGTGGGAGGAAACCGGAGAACCCGGAGGAAACCCACGCAGACACGGGGAGAACATGGAAACTCCACCCAGATGGGGATTCGAACCGGGAATCCCTAGCGCTGAGAGGAGAACGTGCTAACCACTAAGCCACCGTGCCTCAAGTCAATTAAATTCTCCAAATTGCCCCATATAGAGTGTGTCTGTTTGAGTGAGTGTGTGCCCAGCAATGGATTGGCGCCCTGTCCTGGGTGTATCTGCCCAGCGCCCGAAACGTTTTCCCCTGGATGGGCATGGGGAACCCCACCGCGACCCTAATAGAGGATAAAGTGGCAGATAATGAATGAATGAATGAATGTTTCTATTTAAAATGCCACAAAAACATGTGGAACCTTTAAATCCATCAGAACACCTGTGTGAGAACTGTAGGCAAAATGCATCACTATCACTTTCTAATCATATATTGCAACATGTTATGACTGTTAATGGGATGTTTAATCAGATGTATTTATGCAGGGAGCTTATTGTAGGTTTGAGCTTTAGTAGCAATTCAGTAATTTATTCCATTTTGTTTTATACTTTGTTTCCAGGCTGTGGCAGAGCTGAAGAAAAATGGCTTTGACATGAACTTTTCATTTCTCAACTATGCTCAGTCTAGTCAGTGCCGAAACTGGTCCGACAGCTCGGTGAGCTACGCTGCTGGAGCTCTAGTGGTTCATTGAGGTAAATTTGTCCGGGAGCCATGTCCACGGTTCCACTGAAGACCTCTGAAGTATCCTCTAGTACAAGAAACAAGCAAACTTTTTATCCCTCCCCCCCCCCTATTTCCCTCCTCGACTCTCCTGGAAGGATTTAACTTGCTGCGATGTGCTATGAAGCATTATATATCTTCCCTCACCTTTCACTCTCCATTGCTTTTTATTCCACTTGGTCGATGCTGAAGTACGGTTGGAGCTCATGCTGATTCCGAGAGCTTTTTGGTTTTCCGTTTTCTTTTAAGCAGTGGATCGCTGTAGTGAGATGGCATCTCCATAGATTCGTTATCTTTCAAGCTTTTGTGTAACTTTAGGGCCTTTCGATTCATTTTGATGAAATAAAAAGAACAAAATGCCAGTTGCGTTTCACAAAAAATCCACCCATGTAACCAACTTCAATGAAATACTATTAATACTACATATTATACAGTAATGAAAAAGAAAACTGTTACATTTTATTATTGTTTTTCTTGTTTCTTAATATTTAGTCCTTTGATCTGATATGGTCATCTTGTATTTTACATTCTTCACTATATTATCTTTTATATTTCCCCTTTGTTTGTTGACTTTTGTTACAAGTCAGGTAGCAGCACGTCAAGGGATTGTTTTTTTTTTTTTTTTTTTAAATCAATATCCTTTTTTATTGTTTCAGTACTCAAGGTCTTCAGAATATTTAGCAATGTCATGGTGCCTAAATGGGTCTTAAATTTGCTGCTGGGGGTGGGTGGGTGGGTGGGTGGGGGAGTCATCATTTGACTGGATCAAACGCACAGTAAACTGTCAGGATTTTATTGACTAACACTTCACAGACCAGTGCCTTGGGTCTGTGGAAATTTGTGTATGGAGTCCCACTAAATCATATTGCTTAGTGAAATTAAAGAAAGTTGCCTCACAGTCATTAACACATGCAGGTAGCTTCAGTGCAATAAATATTCTGATGAGAAAATCCTGCTGTGTTCGTTTATTGTTATCCGGTTTCATTTTTTCGATTTTTAAACGATGCTTCAAATGAACACAACTGCATTCAGAATGTCTTGTGGGAAGGGGTGTATGAATGAATTAAAATGTTTAATTTATATCTTACTATAACATTTCAGCCATTCATTATCTTCCACTTTGTCCACTACTAGGGTTGCAGGGTGGGGGGGGGGTTCCCTATGCCCATCCTGGGGAGAACGTTCTGGGTGCGGGGCAGATATATCCAGGACAGGGTGCCAATCTATTGGCGTTCACCACTGCAAAATGGTGGAACGTTCTTCCCAACTCTGTCCGTAAGGCAGAATCACTAAACATTCATTCATTCATTATCTCCCGCTTTATCCTCTATTAGGGTCGCGGTGGGGTTCCCCATGCCCATCCAGGGGAGAACGTCTCGGGCGCTGGGCAGATAGACCCAGGACAGGGCGCCAATCCATCGCTGGGTACACACTCTATGGGGCGATTTAGAGAACTAAATTAACTCGATCCATGTTTTTGGACTGTGGGAGGAAACCGGAGAACCCGGAGGAAACCCACGCAGACACGGGGAGAACATGGAAACTCCACCCAGATGGGGATTCGAACCGGGAATCCCTAGAGCTGAGAGGCGAACGTGCTGACCACTAAGCCACCATGCCGCCCAATTTAATTTATATCTGTGATAATATATTTTGTATTAAGTACAAGATTTGCAGTCTCCACCCCAACAATTAAAGCATTTAGTTTAGCACGGTACGAGTCCAGGAGAACGAGTTGGGATTGCGATTCTTCGACGGGTGTTGGGAGGAAGGGGATGTTTGTTGTTTGTAAAGCTGTATTTAAACAGATTTTGTCCAGATCCGATCTGTCCTTCACCATTCCGCAGTTACACGTGCACACATTGTTGCTCTGTGACCGGGTGTCCACATCTGCGAGCCAGCAATGAGCGGACGTCATGTCCATCAGGAGGGAACCAGGACGATGTAATGAAAGGGCCACGGCCTGCAGAGAGCTACAGAACGCCTCTGCGCCAAGAAGGAACTCGGAAGACGAGCACTTTAAAACTCCTGCTGCTTCATTAGCCTGTAATGCACTCTGTTGAAAAAAATGAACAGTACAATTTAGGGCTGTCTTCAACTAAGGATTTTCATAGTCGAATCTGATTCGTCAGATTTTCCCTATAGTCGAATCAGTTAAAATTTCACCACAAGATGGCGCTATAAGCGTGGTTTTTAAAAAAGATTTTTTTTTTTATATTTTACGAGCACCGTAAATGGGTTAAAGTGCACACATCATTTAAAAAAATATATTATCAGAAATTATGATGATTTTATTTGACAAAAGGCTATATATATAATGAAAACAAAGACATTTCATGTAAAAACTAATGCTTAGCAGCAGCCATGGGCGCCCCCATGTGGTCAAAACGGTACATTCGACTATGAGGTTCATAGTCAACTACGGTTCTCCGAATCGAATTGTCGAATCAGCGAATATTGCAGCTCACCCCTAGTACAATTAATGTTTAATTAATAATACTGTAGTTAATAAGCAATTATAAGAATAAGAATCTATTAGTTGAGATATTCTGACCTTATATCTGAGGTATGTGGACAGCACTGTCTCTGTGCAGCCTCCTCCTACTAATGCATAGGGTTCCTGAAGGGTCAGTCTTAGCACATGTTCTGTCCTTTGACAAGTCATCTGTAAAACAATCAAACGATCTTAATATTATGGCCTTTGATTCTGTTTTGCATTTGTGTGATGCCGATTTAACCTTGAGCTCATCCAACATTGTGCTGTTCCGGTGACAGAGAACCATGGTGCTCACAGATGGCTCTCCAATAGGAAGCAGTTGAAGAAACACTTTTGTTCCTTTATGGTGTGCACGCAGATCATCTAAGTGTCCGTACGCCATGGATGGGACTGGAGAGCACAGCGTGTTTATGATTATAGCTCCTAACGGAACAGAGAAAGTGCATTAATTAATGTTTTAACAATGATAACTAGGGCTGTATTCAACTACAAATTTTCGTAGTCGAATCTCATTAGTCAGATTTTCCCTATAGTCGACTGATAGTCGAATCAGTTAAAATTTCACCACAAGATGGCGCTATAAGCATAGTTTTTAAAAAAGATTTTTTCTTTTTACTTGTTTTTCTAACAAATGAAAACCTTTTTTTTTTTTTTTTTTTTTTTCTAGAAATTATGATGATTTTATTTGACAAAAGGCTATATATATAACGAAAACAAAGACATTTCATGTAAAAACTAATGCTTAGCAGCAGCCATGGGCACCCCCATGTGGTCAAAATGGTACATTCGACTATGAGGTTCATATTCGACTACGGTTCTCCGAATCGAATCGTCGAATCAGCGAATATTGCAGCTCACCCCTAATGATAACATTTATTAATTCATTATCTCCCGCTTTATCCTCTATTAGGGTCGCGGTGGGGTTCCCCATGCCCATCCAGGGGAGAACATTTCGGGCGCTGGGCAGATAGACCCAGGACAGGGCGCCAATCCATCGCTGGGCACACACTCACTCACACAGACACGCACGCATACACACACTATATGGGGCAATTTGGAGAATTCAATTGACTTCATCCATGTTTTTGGACTGTGGGAGGAAACCGGAGAACCCAGAGGAGACCCACGCGGACACGGGGAGAACATGGAAACTCCACCCAGATGGGGATTCGAACCGGGAATCCCTAGTGCTGAGAGGCGAACGTGCTAACCACTAAGCCACCGTGCCGTCGGATATAACATTTCAAATAATTATTTTTTAAATTGGTATCCCGTTACTCTGCGATCAAGGTTCACTTTAAAAACAGGACTAGATTACTGTGTGTAAGTACAATAGACTAAAAGACCCCCAACCCCCAAAAAGGGCTCTTTGTTATGTTCCCAATGTAGTTAATGACCCACAAACGTCTTCCCACTTTTGTCCATTTTTACCAGATGTGAAAATATTAATGTAATTCTAAATTCTATAGAGGTGGCACGGTGGCTTAGTGGTTAGCACGTTCGCCTCTCAGCGCTAGGGATTCCCGGTTTGAATCCCCATCTGGGTGGAGTTTCCATGTTCTCCCTGTGTCCGCGTGGGTCTCCTGCGGGTTCTCCGGTTTCCTCCCACAGTCCAAAAACATGGATCAAGTCAATTGAGTTCTCCAAATTGCCCCATATAGAGTGTGTTTGTGTGAGTGAGTGTGTGCCCAGCGATGGATTGGCGCCCTGTCCTGGGTGTATCTGCCCAGCGCCCGAGACGTTCTCCACTGGATGGGCATGGGGAACCCCACCGCGACCCTAATAGAGGATAAAGCGGGAGATAATAAATGAATTTCCATTCTTCATGAGCACTAAACTGGTATCCCGTTACTCTGCGATCAAAGTTCACTTTAAAAACAGGACTAAATTACTGTGTGTTAGTACAGTAGACAAAAAGACCCCCAACCCCCCAAAAAAGGGCTCTTTGTTATGTTCCCAATGTAGTTAATGACCCACAAACGTCTTCCCACTTTTGTCCATTTTTGGAATATGAAATGTGAAAATATGAATGTAATTCTAAACTCTATAAATACAAAACAAAAACATATATATTTAAGACACTAAGAAAACAGAAAAAGTCATTAACCTGTCATTTTGGCGACAAGCTCCACATGGAAAAGTCCAAGCCTCTCAATTACCAGCACCCCTCTTTCTTTCAGGTACTGCTGCAGTACGGGGTGAATTACCTTCTGACATGCAAATACTCCCACACCATCCTTAAGAATTTGTTCTCCAAGCTTCAAAATCTGATTCAAAACCATCTGCTCAGGATTGATTTCAATATGCATCTCAAAGACTTCATCGTCAGAAAGGTCACCAGAAAGAGATGTGCCAAATAATGCCATTTTATAGGGACCTGGATTTGCTTTCTTCAGATAGATAGACTCCAGAACCGGTAACTCGACTAATAATCCGGGGAAAAAGGCTGAATTGTTCACCGGCTCTCCTTCTAAAGTCACGATCGCAGTGCGGCCAATGCTTGTTCTACTTGAGGAAGCACAAGGAACAGATTGAAGGAAGGCCTGCACAGTCAGAGAGGTGATATGTTGCACTTCATCAGGACTCAGCATGCAGGCTTGTTTGCTGGTGATCATACTCCGAGCTAATGACATAAGTGAGTGAACACTCTCGAAATCTACTGGAACCTTGCAGTTGCTATTTGTAGTGAGATATCTGAAGCATTCCTCCAACAAGTGATTAAACACTCGCCCTGAGACCGCAGCGCAGAGACCCAATCTGATGGCTTTGTCGACAAGGGTACAGGAAAACAGTCCTGTGAACAAATATATTAATGTATTTTTTATAAGACAAATTTATGAATTTAAAAAATAAGATTAATAAGAAAACAAATTAAAAAATATATATTATATTTTCTCCCGGTTCGAATCGCCATCTGGGTGGAGTTTCCATGTTCTCCCCGTGTCTGCGTGGGTTTCCTCCGGGTTCTCCGGTTTCCTCCCACAGTCCAAAAACATGGATCAAGTCAATTGAATTCTCAAAAATTTCCCCATATAGAGTGTGTCTGTGTGAGTGAGTGTGTGCCCAGCGATGGATTGGCGCCCTGTCCTGGGTCTATCTGCCCAGCGCCCGAGATGTTCTCCCCTGGATGGGCATGGGGAACCCCACCGCGACCCTAATAGAGGATAAAGCGGGAGATAATGAATAAATGAATGAATGAATATTATATTTTCAGGCATCTTATGAATCATTCATTGTCTTCCACTTAATACTATATTATAACCCCCCCCCCCCCCCCCCCCCCCAAAACCCCCTATCCCCCCCCCCCCCCCCCCCCCCCCGCGCGACCCTAGTACAGGATAAAGAGAAAGATGAATGAATGAATGACGTGTGTTGTTCTCTAATTTGTAAGTTGCTTTGTATAAAAGTGTCTGCAAAATGACTAAATATAAAGTAGAGTGTGGCGGCACGGTGGCTTAGTGGTTAGCACATTCGACTCTCAGCACTAGGGATTCCCGGTTCGAATCCCCATCTGGGTGGAGTTTCCATGTTCTCCCCGTGTCTGCGTGGGTTTCCTCCGGGTTCTCCGGAAGGAGATCATGTCAATTGAGTTCTCCAAATTGCCCCATATAGAGTGTGTCCATGTGAGTGAGTGTGTTCCCAGTGATTGGCACCCTGTCCTGGGTGTATCTGCCCAGCGCCAAACCCCCCCCCTCTCGACCCTAGTAGAGGATAAAGTGGAAGATAACAGATGGGTGGATGGATGGATAAAGTAGAGCAGTGGTCGTGGTAGTTCAGTGGTCAGGGTGTTGGGTTCTCAATCTGAAGGTTGTGGGTTCAAATCCCAGTTCCACTAAAGTTACCAATGTGGGTCCTTGAGACAGACCCTTAACCCTCATTGCTCCAGGGATGTTGTGATTAACCCTGTGCTCGCTTTGTAATTCATTCATTCATTCATTCATTATCTCCCGCTTTATCCTCTATTAGGGTCGCGGTGGGGTTCCCCATGCCCATCCAGGGGAGAACGTCTCGGGCGCTGGGCAGATAGACCCAGGACAGGACGCCAATCCATCGCTGGACACACACTCACTCACACAGACACACTCTATATGGGGCAATTTTGGAGAACTCAATTGACTTGATCCATGTTTTTGGACTGTGGGAGGAAACCGGAGAACCCGGAGGAAACCCACGCAGACACGGGGAGAACATGGACACTCCACCCAGATGGGGATTCGAACCGGGAATCCCTAGCGCTGAGAGGAGAACGTGCTAACCACTAAGCCACTGTGCCACCGCTTTGTAATTCATTCATTCATTATCTCCCGCTTTATCCTCTATTAGGGTCGCGGTGGGGTTCCCCATGCCCATCCAGGGGAGAACGTCTCGGGCGCTGGAAAGATAGACCCAGGACAGGGCGCCAAGCCATCGCTGGGCACACACTCACTCACACACACACACTCTATATGGGGCAATTTGGAGAACTCAATTGACTTGATCCATGTTTTTGGACTGTGGGAGGAAACCGGAGAACCCGGAGGAAACCCATGCAGACACGGGGAGAACACGGAAACTCCACCCAGATGGGGATTCGAACCGGGAATCCCTAGCGCTGAGAGGAGAACATGCTAAACCACTAAGCCACCGTGCCGATAGAGCGTTACAAATTGAAAGTTGGTTCGGATGCAGCACCTGTAAACAGACCGCAGTCACCGAAGCGCGTCACCTGCGTCATGGCGGCTGCAGAGATGACTTTCAGCAGCGGCTCCGAGAAGGTGACGGCTTTAAACAGAGCTTCTGAGGTCGAGGTGCTCAACCCGCAGCCTCCCACGCGGTTATGAATCCGCGCGAGTCCACCGCGTGGACCGAAACACGAGGCCAGCAGGCGCCTCAACTCCGACAGCTTACGAGAGGTCTTCTCATCGTTCAGAGGATCGTCCACACACACAGAGGCCGCCTTCCTACAAACGCGAGACATCGTCTTTAGAACCCTCACAGACGTCGTGCACCATTAAACATTACTAAACAAATCCACAGAGAAATCCAACTAAATCCAACCCCACTGAAATATGTAAACAAACAATGGGAGCCAACGCCAATCACAAGTGCGGTTGAACCAATCAGAGCGCATCTGTTTTTTTAACAAACCAATCACAGTACAAATTAGGCGGGACAACGAGCCGAACCGTTTGTGTACATTAAGCGCCTTTAATAGAACAAATTAAGAGTTTATTACACAGATCTTTACATGGCTTTTAAATCTAACTATACACTACATGTTTAAGTTTGTATTTCTTTTCTCTTGAAAAAAATTGGAACGTTGCGTGATACTACGTTGTTGAATTTACGTTGTGAATCACTGAGTGTATTATTATTATTATTATTATTATTATTATTATTATTATTATTATTATTATTAAGAACATTTCGTTTTATCTTGCCATTACAATCCAACAACAAAGCATATGAATATGGGGGGGGGGGCTTTATTTTAGGATACATAGTCAAATTAAAAAAAACATTCTGCCACAATAATATTAATAATAATAATAATAATTAGTGGTTAGCATGTTCTCCTCTTAGCACTAGGGATTCCCGGTTCGAATCCCCATCTGGGTGGAGTTTCCATGTTCTCCCCGTGTCCGCGTGGGTTTCCTCTGGGCTCTCCGGTTTCCTCCCACAGTCCAAAAACATGGATCAAGTCAAATTGCCCCATATAGAGTGTGTCTGTTTGAGTGAGTGTGTGCCCAGCGATGGATTGGCGCCCTGTCCTGGGTGTATCTGCCCAGCGTCCGAAACGTTCTCCCCCCCCCCCCCCCCCCCCCCCCCCCCCCCCCCCCCCCCCCCCCCCCCCCCCCCCCCCCCCCCCCCCCCCCCCCCCCCCCCCCCCCCCCCCCACGACCCCCAATATAGGATAAAGCGGAAGATAATGAATTAATAATAATAATAATAATAATTATTATTATTATTATTATTATTATTATTATTATCTTCTCATTATCCTTTGCTTAATCCTATGTTGGGCACTAGAGTCACAGGGTTCTCCATACCTATCCACAGGTGAGCATTTCGGGTTCTGGGAATACACCCAGGACAGGGCATAAATCCAAAGCACTAACTCACACAGACACACATACACCATATGCGGGCAATTTAGATAGGGAACGTTTAAATCAGCCAATTGCCCTTCAATCCATGATTCATTTTTAGAACTGTGGGAGGACACCAGGGAATTCTGAGGAAGCCCACACTGACACAGGGCGAACATGGAAACCCCACCCAGATTGGGATTCGAACCTGGATCCCCAGTGCTGAAGGGCAGGTATGCTAACCAACTGTGTATAGAAGATGTAACAACAGCAATGAAATAAATAGAAATAAAGATAAATACAATAAAATAAAAAATAGTACTTAGCCTTTATCATGGGATCAAAATCCTCTGACTAAAAATGATTTAAATCAAGCTCCTTCAAATATCATAAGATCAAAGACACAAGCTAAAAATCTGTTTTACAGATGTTCATTTATCTATTACCTTATTAATGTAAATGTAAATTAAAGTTTCAAAACAACATCTATCCATCCATCCATTATCTTCCGCTTTATCCTATATTAGGGTCGCGGTGGGGGGGGCAGATACACCCACAACAGGGCACCAATCTATCGCTGGGCACACAAATTCACTCACACAGACACACTCTATATGGGGCAATTTGGAGAACTCAATTGACTTGATCCATGTTTTTTGGACTGTGTGAGGAAACCTGAGAACCCGGAGGAAACCCACGCAGACACGGGGAGAACGTGGAAACTCCACCCAGATGGGGATTCGAACCGGGAAACCCTAGCACTGAGAGGCGAACATGCTAACCACTAAGCCACCGTACCGCCCAAAATAACATTAATTAATTAATTAATTAAATAAATAAATATGACGTTTTGTTAAATGTAATAAAATAAAAACTATATATCACCTGGCGGCACGGTGGTTTAGTGGTTAGCACGTTCGCCTCTCAGCTCTAGGGATTCCAGGTTCGAATCCCCATCCGGGTGGGGTTTCCATGTTCTCCCCGTGTCTGCGTGGGTTTCTTCCGGGTTCTCCGGTTTCCTCCCACAGTCCAAAAACATGGATCAAGTCAATTGAATTCTCAAAATTGCCCCATATAGAGTGTGTCTGTGTGAGTGAGTGTGTGCCCAGCGATGGATTGGCGCCCTGTCCTGGGTCTATCTGCCCAGCGCCTGAGATGTTCTCCCCTGGATGGGCATGGGGAACCCCACCACGACCCTAATAGAGGATAAAGCGGGAGATAATGATTGAATGAATATATATCACCTGGCGGCACGGTGGCTTAGTGGTCAGCACGTTCGCCTCTCAGCGCTAGGGATTCCCGGTTCGAATCCCCATCCGGGTGGGGTTTCCATGTTCTCCCCATGTTTGCGTGGGTTTCTTCCGGGTTCTCCGGTTTCCCCCCACAGTCCAAAAACATGGATCAAGTCAATTGAATTCTCAAAATTGCCCCATATAGAGAGTGTCTGTGTGAGTGAGTGTGTGCCCAGCGATAGATTGGCGCCCTGTCCTGGGTCTATCTGCCCAGCGCCTGAGATGTTCTCCCCTGGATGGGCATGGGGAACCCCCCCGCGACCCTAATAGAGGATAAAGCGGGAGATAATGAATGAATGAATGAATGAATATATATCAGCTATCTTTTCCTTTCCCAATGTATTCCACCTGCTCTTTCTCACAGCTGAATTCCCCCATTGTGGGACTAATAAAGTATACTAAATTATGTCTCCACAGATCTTTGTTTGGTTACTTCATGAAGCTCTATATGTGTTTAATAAGCCCCTTTTTTCTGCAGCAGTTGGATGTTTTTGGTCCAGCAGGTTCTTGCCTCTGAGCTTCAGTGTGCTGTGAATCTGAAGCACACATCCAGCATCCCCTCCTCGTTCTGCTTCCTCTTCTGGATTGAACAGGGTGACGCGATTCTGGACATTTTAACGTGTATTCTGGATCCTCTTCGCTACATCTCGATGTATGATCGGAGTTTTGGCCATCGCTGTGACGTGACGCTGCAGAATGAATTCAAATCGCACAGGAATTTACATATGAAGCACAAAGAATACTAACAATGGGGCAGGTGCAGAAGAACCTGGTAAGGGCGTTTTCGGTGTGTACATCTGTATCATCTCTGCTGTATAATCTCAATCTCGATCAAACTGTTCCACTGAATTCTACCTTATTAATTATAATACACACACACACATATATATATGTATATATATATATATATATATAGAAACAAAAAGTCAAAGCTGCCAGATGTTTAAGAGAAACACAATAGGTACATCAATAGGGATGATGCTATTCGGTTTTTAATGTATCATTCTTCATCGGTCTGGACTCAACAATTAACGCTTTAATCGCCCGAAACGCAATTAATTACATAGTTCAAATAAAGCTATGATGATTATGTCTGTTCGTTTTTGAACGTTGCAGCGTATAATGCTATAAACCCGACCTTGAGAACCGCTGTATTAAATCATAGCGGTATCCATGGCCTTTTAAAAAGACTGAAGCACACAGACCGAATTAAATAAATAAGTTCGTTGGTCTTCTGTACCGAAGACGCACTGATTTATATATATATATGTATATTATGATTTATATAGCTGTCCTCGCCTTTTTTGCATCATGTAATCAGATGTTCTCTCGGATTTTATTAGTGTATGAAGCTGCACAGAGTTTGGGACCGTCGCAAAAGTGCCAATCCGTTAACAGGCCTGCACAATTGAAGCAAAAACACACATTAACTTCTAGCAGTTTTTCTTGGCTTTGTTTTTTAAACATTCAGACGAGCTTTATTCATTTATTCATTCATTATCTCCCGCTTTATCCTCTATTAGGGTCGCGTGGGGGTTCCCCATGCCCATTCAGGGGAGAACGTCTCGGGCGCTGGGCAGATACACCCAGGACAGGGCGCCAATCCATCGCTGGGCACACACTCACTCACACATTCATTCATTCATTCATTATCTCCCGCTTTATCCTCTATTAGGGTCGTGGTGGGGTTCCCCATGCCCATCCAGGGGAGAACGTCTCGGGCGCTGGGCAGATAGACCCAGGACAGGGCGCCAATCCATCGCTGGGCACACACTCACTCTCACAGACACACTCTATATGGGGCAATTTGGAGAACTCAATTGACTTGATCCATGTTTTTGGACTGTGGGAGGAAACCGGAGAACCCGGAGGAAACCCACGCAGACACAGGGAGAACATGGAAACTCCACCCAGATGGGGATTCGAACCGGGAATCCCTAGTGCTGAGAGGCGAACGTGCTAACCACTAAACCACCGTGCCGCCAGACGAGCTTCACTTGGCTTAATTTTTTAACAGATGTGTAGCCTATTAAAGAAAGCCATTAGAGAAAGCTTTAGACCCATAAGTTATAACTAAATATCTTTTTAATTTTACATTTGCATTACATTTGGTCATTTATTGGACGCTTTTATCCAAAGCGAATAACAAGGCGAACACAGGGTTAATCACAACATCCCTGGAGCAATGAGGGTTAAGGGTCTTGCTCAAGGACCCACATTGGTAACTTCAGTGGACCTGGGATTTGAACCCACAACCTTCAGATTGAGAGCCCAACACCCTAACCACTAAGCTAATTTTACCACAATACATTTAAATATTAGATTCTACAACTACAGATATATAATTTCTTGTCTTATTTCATTGGCTTCAGCTTAATCCTCTACTAGAGTTGTGGGAAAGTTCCTCATGTCCCACACATACTCACTATATGGGGCAATTTAGATAGGGGCAATTTGGAGCACCCAAATAACCTTTATTGCATAAACCCAAGTGGCCACAGGGATTACATGAAAACTTTATACATTATATATATACTGTATATGTGTGTGTGTGTTTATAATTATGACAAAAATTAAGTGTGTATTATATTTATATATGTATTATAATGGGGAAATGCAACTAAATGAATATCTTTTAAGCATTTTGTTAACACACATCTTCATAGACACCTTTCATAAGAAACTTGTTTCTTTTTCAGCATGGTGTTTAACCAGCACAGAGCAGCTGCTCCACCTGGGGTTACGTTTCGTGATGGGTAAAATAAAGTAAGTTCGTGATCCCACATCTGTTCATTTGTACCATGAATAATACTGGCTGGCCTTTGGACCTGGCAGATGTTAATGAGCACCAGGCCCTTAACCTCACCTTTGGGCAGACCTCCGTCACCACCGGATGGGCCTTGATCCATATTGCTACTTTAGCCTCTTGTGCTTTGCTGCTCATCCCCATCTTCTGTCTCGGCTCCTATGGAAACCTTGTGGTGTTCCTTTCGTTTTTCGACGGGGCATTCCGGAAGTTTCGAACCAACTTCGACTTTATGATCCTCAACCTCTCCTTTTGTGATCTGTTCATCTGCTGCATCACCGCACCCATGTTTGCCCTCATTCTTTTCTTAGATGCCAGGGAGAGCGATGGTGGAGTGTCCAAAGGTTTTTGTTTTGCCTTTCATCTCACCAGTTCGGGATTCATCATCATGTCTCTGGAAACAGTTGCAGTCATTGCACTGCACCGATTACGCATGGTTCTGGGCCAGCAACCAAACCATGGTTCCTCGTTTCGCTGTACATTGGCCCTTACTGCCCTGCTCTGGACAACTAGTTTTACCCTGGCAGCGCTGGTCACTTTGCGAGCTTATCCTAGAACTTCTGGTCCCTGCCTGCCACACTTCGGTCTCACGGGGAACCAGGCAAAAGCGGTCTTGTACGTATACCTTGCAGATTTTGCGTTCTGTGTGGCTGTGGTATCCATGGCCTACTTGATGATTGCACAGACATTGCGAAAGAATGCCCTGGTGAAAAACTGTTCCATCATCATGGTGGATACCACCCATCCCCCAGCAGTCCCCCCAACATTCATTGCTGCAGGATTTGAAGGTATACAGTGCAATGTCCAGATGCCCTCCTTGTATCGCAACCAACCCTACAACAGGCTCCAACACATGCAGACTCACCGATTCACAAAGAAAAGTAGACAGGCTCTAGTACCAGGGGCAGGAACCAACTGCTGTGAACTGGTCTCCTCCACAAACATGTCAACAACCAAGGACTCCAAAGCTGTGATGACCTGTGTAGTCATAGTCATATCTGTACTTCTGTGCTGCCTGCCCATGGGCGTGGCTTTGGCGCAGGATGTGTTGTCACCAGAAAACAGCTTTATTCACTACCAGTTCGAGCTTTGTGGATTTGCCCTGATCTTCCTCAAGTCAGGCATAAACCCGTTCGTATACTCCAGGAACAGCACAGGTCTGAGACGACGTGTGCTCAGCTGTCTCCAGTGGCTAGCATTTAGTCTCTTTTGCTGCAAGCACAAAACCCGTTTGCACGCCATGGGCAAGGCCAGTCTAGAGGTCAACCGCAACAAGTCATCCCACCATGACACCAACTCCGCCTACGTGCTTTCACCAAAACCACAAAGAAGGCTGGTGGACCAAGCATGCGGGCCAAGCCTTTCTCGCGATAGCTTACCCAGTCCATACACCACGGCTGGACACAAATCCCGTCTGCCAAGCTCTTCTTCTCCCATCAACACCCGCATTGAGCCCTACTACAGTATCTACAACAGCAGCCCATCAGCTGGATGCAGCTCTACCAACAATCTTAAACAAATGAATTCTGAGACCACAGGCTTTGCTAAGTGTTATGTAGCCATGCATCATCACATTCACCAGGAGGTGCTGCAGGACTTCGAAAGTACCTCTGCTCATCAAATCCCAGTTCCTTCAGTATGAACTCTGTGGTATCAGAACGTCTGCTGCTTTTGTGTTTAAGATGTTTTGTGTGTTATTTCCTGTTGGTGGACTGGGTACAATCAAAGTCTGTTTAAACTGATTTAAAAAACATTTTTTGCAAAGTGCTCATAAAAAAATTAAAGCATATTGTATATTGTATTTCCTAACTACATGCCATTTTTACAAAAGGTCCAATGAGGCTTTATTGAAACAGTAATGAAATAGGTCTATATTTTAGGTCTTGGGAGAATATTTTTGTGTTAGCATCTTTTTTTGATCAATTTAAATTAAACTTAGGAAGAAACAGAGTCAATGTGAGCATCAGTTGTACCAGTTGCAAAGTACTGTCTATTTTTTTTCTTGTGTGTATCTGATTACCGTTAATTCATCAAGTAATAAATAGATTTTTAATAGTGGTTTTCAATCTGCAAATCATAATATCTGCTGTCTTTTCTGTGTTTAAGCTTTATTTTTATGATGGACCTGCACACATAGGTTTATGTTTTTGGAAACCTTTTAAAGCTGCTAGAAAGCAAAAACTAAGAATATTTTTTCATTCATTATCTCCCGCTTTATCCTCTATCAGGGTTGCGGTGAGGTTCCCCATGTCCATCCAGGGGAGAACGTCTCAGGCGCTGGGCAGATAGACCCAGGACAGGGCGCCAATCCATCACTGGGCACACACTCACTCACACAGACACTCTATATGGGGCAATTTGGAGAATTCAATTGACTTGATCCATGTTTTTGGAATGTGGGGGGAAACCGGGGAACCCGGAGGAAACCCACGCAGACACGGGGAGAACATGGAAACTCCACCCAGATGGGGATTCGAACCGGGAATCCCTAGCGCTGAGAGGCGAACGTGCTAACCACTAAGCCACCGTGCCGCCCAAGAATATTTTTTATTTTGCAAATTGAAACGTCTTAGTAGTTTGTACAGCTCTGGTCAAATTCCAATATTCCATCGATAGTGAAAATGAGTCAACAAACGTCAGGGAACAAACGTCTGCACGTTTTAATGTGCAAACTATTTATTTACAGAATGTCACATATGAACATAAAATGTGGCCCGTTTTAAAACAAAATTATTTGAATTAGCTATTTTACCAATCTTGCAAAATTAACCCTACAAATAAGTTGTTCATAAAAATGTACAGAAAGCAAAATATTTATATACATTTTGTGTAGAAAATGCAATAATTTATTGACATTAAGATTTTTAGTAAAACATTAAATTAATTGGCAACCAAACTGACCTTCAATGATATAAATCCCTTGGACATGTTCATTATCTTCAATATAAAATGTCTAAGTAACCAAAAAAAGGCAAAGCACTCCAAATTACAACTAGTGGTAATCAAGGAAAATATAACATGAACCTCAAACACAAAACACATTTATTTATATCTCCACTATTTTTGTATTTATTGAGGGGGCTTTATAGACTTCTATTCATTTCATCAAAATAAATCCAAACCCTAAACCATAAATACTACTACACTTACTCTAAAGCATAACCTTAATTGAACTCTTTTTTTGCACGGTTTATCAGTTTATCCTGTTTGTCTTGCTGCTGCTATAGCATGAAATGCTGCAGTGTGTACAGAGGATAAAGCAGTGTACTGATTTTACTATCCAGTTCAACAAACATAATTTTATTAGAAACACCAACCTGCTACTGGGTAGCGTCTGCTGTTGTAACCCATCTGCAATAGCAGGGTACATATCTAGGCACTAGCTTGACTGATCAACAATGTGTATTTGTTTCTTTCCTGCATCACTAGAATTAACTCTAGTGATCATTGTGTGGTTATACAGTTATTCAAATCAGCCCATCTGGTGCAAACCATCACGCCACAGTCAAAACTAATATCACATTTTTAACTTTCCATTCAAACAGTTGAGAAAAGAAAATGTTAAGTGGAAAATTTAATAAGAAAATTTTAAGTGGAATGAGCAGCAAAAATTTTTATATATATATATATATATATATATATTAACCTGTTCCAATAAATCTATAAAAAGAAGAAAAAAAAATCAACATCTGATTATGTGCCAAAGAAGAGGGAACCCACAAATCATGATTACTGTAACTCCAGTTGACTGACATTTCAGGACCGTCCAAATATGTTTCATGTTCTTAAAGGATTTAAAAGAGAATTTCTGGTTCAGATGGCTAAGTAATGTCCCAAGAGAAACTCTTCCGAACTTCAGGAAAAGCACATCTCCTTTAGAAAGTCACATTTAACTTTAATGCTAAAACCTTTCAAATTGTCTTTTTTTTCTTCTACCTCTCCAAGTCTTAGCTCGGGACAGAAAGAAGGCCGTTTCTATCAGCTGTGTCCAACACCTTACAGATCACTGGAGACTCAACCTAAATAAACAATAAAGAACTATAAAGACAGACAAAAACATGTTTCCAGTTTACTTATAAAAGAACAACTTTAGCTCATACCCCGAGAATGTACTGGCACGTTTGTGGTTCCAACAGATAGACAACGACAGCATGAGGAGACTCAGATTCCTTACATCTAAAAGTGATAAACAGATTATTTCAGCAGAGATCTATGCAGGCTTGAGCATAAAGACTTTCACTGAAGAGAAGTGACTCACTTGAGCTTTACAATGACCTGTCGTAGTCTTCCTGTGAGGTCACATGTATCCCCATTGCCATAAAAATGTGAAACCAGCCTGGCAGTATAGAAATATTACCAGAACATAATTAAAAACAAATATATTTTGTAAGTGAATTCATTATGTTGCAGGTAAACATACTTCACTTTCTGTGCATCGTCTCCTTTCAGCTGGTAGGTCCGAGCCACATTCTTTTTTGACCACTCCAAATGTTCGTTAAGATTCCAACTGCCCACCACAACAGTATTCCTCCCTTGCTCTTTGTCCTGAAATAACATTGAGACGAATGCATCACACACACATGTACATGCAAAATTAAATCTAGGGTTAAAAGTAATATGTTACCAAAAACATTTACACTTTCTCTAAATCCATGTCATTTTGAACATTTTTTAAATGAATACTTTTGGGGTCGTATATAGTAAACCTTTAAATTATAACAGTTTTTAAGTACAGGTTTATCAGCATTAAATTAAATCTTGTATACATAAAGTAGCAACCAAAAAAAACAAAAAAAAAAACACATTTCTTGCTCTATTATCTACTTCCTCTATTTTATAGATAAACATTGTACTTTTATAATTACAGAATGTAATCCAATCCAAAAATGACTTGCTTAAAAGGATGTGTTCATTTATAAGCAAAAAGAAATCAACTAACCATGTAATTAAAACAGAAGCGTTCAACCATTTACATAAGTCTGTGTCTACATTCTCAGTTGAATTACTCAGTGAATAAGAAAATTCAAGGCTGTAACATTTTAGGGTCATTCTAAATGTCTTAAGCACACAATAGATGCAAGTCTACAAAAACTGCAGAATTCATTTACATTTCACTAACCTCGTGATACTGATGCACATGTTTTCCATAGCAGAATTCATATTTCCACCATCCTACACCCTACATACAAAAGAGGCCACATCAGTTTTATAAACAGCAACCTTCCAAAAGCGAGGAAGGGTTATAAGAGAAATATCAAATCAATTCCTCTGCGATTTGGGGAATACTTGTGGGTCTTACCCCATGCAGACAGTAAGAACCACTAAGGAATTCCTTGATGAGCTGTTCATCAGTAAGTTGAGAGATATGGGTTGTTCCCACTGTGACCTGTGCTTGCCCACCAACCTCCATAGCTTTGTGGGTAGATGAAGATGTAGGCTCGCGCACAGGAGATGTGTCGCCCTGAAATAAAAATAAAAGACATTTACAAACAGTACTCAAAAAAAAAGGTATCAAGTATTATTAAATATATAGGGCGGCACAGTGGCTTAGTGGTTAGCACGTTCACCTCTCAGCACTGGGGATTCGATTCCCCATCTGGGTGGAGTTTCCATGTTCTCCCCGTGTCTGCGTGGGTTTCCTCCGGGTTCTCCGGTTTCCTCCCACCGTCCAAAAACATGGATCAAGTCAATTGAGTTCTCCAAATTGCCCCATATAGTGTGTGTATGCGTGCTTGTCTGTGTGTGTGAGTGTGTGCCCAGCGATAGATTGGCGCCCTGTCCTGGGTGTATCTGCCCAGCGCCCGAAACGTTCTCCCCTAGATGGGCATGGGGAACCCCACCACGACCCTAATATAGGATAAAGTGGAAGATACTGAATAAATGAATTAAATATATACAAAAGGATTATGAAAATAAATAATATGTAATAAGTATAAAAACTAAAGAGTAAAAGAATTTTATACAACTGAGCATTAATTAAAACTTAAAATTAATTAACACCAAAAGTTTACTGAGGTTATACTGTGTAAATGTATACATGCATGATTTCCTCACCTCACCCTCAGAAGGAGGGCTAAAATGTGGCTTAAGCAGTTTCTCCTGCTGCTGTTCTAGTTGTAAGAGACCGAAAGGTTGAAGGGGTGAGCCTGACAGGGCCAGACAGGGAATGTCGTTCACTGGTGATGTTTTAAACCTGAGGGCAAGTTGCTTTGTTAAGAATCAATACAATTCAACAGATGGAACCAAAATGTTGTACACCAAATTATACATGCACTGCTTTACAGGTAATTTATGCAGTGATGGGTGGGGTATAAAACAAGTCCACTTTTGTTCAGCCCTTAACCCAGACCACATGAGTATGATAATTATATTCCAAATATCAAATGATGATCAACCAAAACCGAATGTACATTCTGTCAGCTACTCAATAGATAAAATTTGTAAATATGAAAACATGAATGAAAATGAAGCTTTAAAAACACTTTACATAAGAGAGACTAATGATGAAGTGGTTCCTCAGGCAATTGACTTTGTCTGAAAAGACATACGTCCTCCTTGCACATCCAACAGCTTTACAAATCATAATCATGGGTTGCAAAAACAAGCAGTCATCATGGCATGTGTAAAGGAAAAAGGCCTTGAAAGAGGTCAGAGGTGGAAGGGGTTCACCCAAGTTCATTCATTCATTATCTCCTGCTTTATCCCATATTAGGGTCGCGGTGGGGTTCCCCATGCCCATCCGGGGGAGAACGTCTCGGGCGCTGGGCAGATACACCAAGGACAGGGCGCCAATCCATCGCTGGGCACACACTCACTCACACAGACACACTATATGGGGCAATTTTGAGAATTCAATTGACTTGATCCATGTTTTTGGACTGTGGGTGTAAACCGGAGAACCCGGAGGAAACCCACGCAGACACGGGGAGAACATGGAAACTCCACCCAGATGGGGATTCGAACTGGGAATCCCTAGTGCTGAGAGGAGAACATGCTAACCACTAATCCACCGTGCCGCCGGTTCACCCAAGTTCTTCAATATAATTTAATATTTTTATTTTGGGCTCACACACCTTTATTTAATTTAATTTTAATAACATCTTTTATAAAATGTAGACTGTCCTGTTACACACAAAAAAAACATTTAAGAACCTCTGTTGAAGTCACCTGTATTTAGGATGAGCACACAGCAATGGGGTGAGTACCACGACTTCATACTCGCAGGTAGTCACTTCAGCGATGGAGAGGATCTCGTGCTTTGCCTCCGGGTGACAAACATATAGAACTGAAGTAGAACGAGGTTTATTCTGCTTTAATACACAGGGGGTCCCGTTCCCCATTTCGATTGGATAATATGGTGTGAGCTGGCCTTCCACATTCTTCATTTGCACCTGTGACATTTAATTTGGTTTAATTTAAAACAAAACATCACTGCAGATGAACATAATCGAAAAAGAAATGACTAAAATACCTCTTTGTTGATGTCTGATCTTTCATTGGTTGGGGTTTCAGATTCTATGGGATCAGATACAGCATTTTAAATATCTTACTAAAATGTATTGAACAAAAATCCAAGTCCACTCCAGATTTGCCCCCTTTGTCTCTACATGCGTTATTACGTGTATTAAAAGTTTAGCGTCATAGATTAAATTAAATTGGGCCATTTAGCAGACGCTTTTATCCAAAGCGACTTACAAGGTGAGCACAGGGTTAATCACAACATCCCTGGAGCAATGAGGGTTAAGGGTCTTGCTCAAGGACCCACACTGGTAACTTCAGTGGACCTGGGATTTGAACCCCCAACCTTCAGATTGATAGCCCAACACCCTAACCACTGAGCTAACCCGCCCCTAGATAGTAAGGAATTAAGCTCTGTTCTTTATTCAGGGAATAACAGAACATATACACTGTGATACTACCAAAAATCTTTGTCCAATGACTTTGTCTCTTACTTTTCTTTTTATCCAAGAGCAGCTACACCAGGCAGAATTATTTTAGATCTTATTGTTATCAACTATTAATGATATTTATTTACAATATTTTATTTTTTATAATAAATCATAGTCACATTCATTTATACTTATTATACTTTATTAAAATATAATTAAAAGAACAAATTCAGAACCTTCAGTTTACTTCTGTGACTGGTTTAATTTTAATCCCCCAGTACTAAATGTTAAAAAATATTTAATTTTAAAAACCTAGTACATATACAAGACTAATATTGAGCCAAGAGGTAAAAATGAGAGTTTTGTTTATGCCCCACCTGCACCAGTAGTAGGTTTACTGCTTATTGTCCCCAAGTAGTACTCCTGAACATTTAGTTTCTGCAACATAAAAAAACAGACAAAAATATTCAGCATATTTTACACTAGTTACATAACATTTATATAGTTACATACATACACACACGTACATATTTGTACAAACATAAGATACACACACATCTAAACAATGATTTCATATATAAATGTATCTAAATAAAATCTAAGCATGTGTGGGTTTATTACCTTTACATTATTATTTATAATATAATTTAGCCATTTAACAGATGCTTTTATCCAAAGCCACTTTTTTTAAAAAAACATTATTATTGTGAATTTAAAAGATAATCAGACCTGCCCTGTTTCTTTGTCCTCATGGTACTGTCTCACATGTTTACCATGACACACCTCATAGGACCAGTAGGATTCAATCTGCAATGAGCAAAAATAAATCACATTCATTAAGGTACTTCTTTATCAAGCATCCAGCTCTTTAATTATTTTGGCATTTAATATTCTCTGCAGATAATAATGTAAGAATTCATGGAATCATATAAAAATGGTTAGGGTCAACAATTTTTTATAATGCATTACTGAAAACATATAACTGATTCATTACAAACACATTAGACTAAACATCATGTCATTTAAAATTCTTTTTATTTAACGTGAATTCCTCAAAATTGCCCCATATAGAGTGTGTCTGTTGAGTGAGTGTGTGCCCAGCGATGGATTGGCGCCCTGTCCTGGGTCTATCTGCCCAGCGCCTGAGATGTTCTCCCCTGGATGGGCATGGGGAACCCCACCGCGACCCTAATAGAGGATAAAGCGGGAGATAATGAATGAATGAATGAATAACGTGAATTCACTGATCTGATTACTGATGCTGAAGAACTGTTCTTTCATGACTAATTTCCAGAAACCAAATAAGATGAGATAAGTTAAGAATAGAGAAGATAAACTTGATTATTCCCACCTTGGTAAAATTTACTTTAAAGACAACATCAAAGTGAATTTTAATTTGTAATTTTAAATTTAGATGTTGACTAATTTATTCATGATTGTAGTTTCTTAAATATTTCATTTGTAAAATGGTATTCAATAAGTCCGATATAAAACATTTATAAAGAAAAACTGGGTGGGGTATTTAATAAGTTCACTCACCCTGTAAGAGCAGCTTTTCTGTGTAAATAATGGTGCAAGCAGAAGATCTGGACCAAGACCAGCATACTCCTTTTCCTCATTCTTATGAAACAAATGCAAACAAAAAAAATAAACAATTACACACAATGTATAAGGAAATTACACTACTAAACTATAAGAAAAAGAATTACAAATACAGAATTAACATTAACCTCATATAAACAAATAATTTAAATTAATATATTTTTAAAGTTTTTTTTTTATCATCACTAGAGCTGCACCAATTGATGTTGGTTGTAATATTCTTGTTCTCTATGTAACATTAGTTCTTGTGTAAATATACTGAAGCAAAATTTTAAAAAACAGTATAAAAATTTTTCACTAAACTATAATTTTTCATCTCACCTCATCCAAACCAGACAGTGATGGCAACAAGCACTTGTATTTCTCTTTTTCTCCAGTGGTCATAATAAGAAAATCATCTTCTTTATATAAAGGTCCAGATGATGGCTGCAAAACAAGTTTATATAGTTGAGAAGAAATTATTTAAGAAGGCAGAGAATGTGAAAGTGATCTAAGAAACTGAAAACTCAAAGCAAGCCTTGCTGAAAACCACACAGTGATGATTCACTCAGCTGGCTGGTGTTTCAGTTCTAGTTGTGTACAGAACAGATTAGTCGCTTAATAAATATTAGAAACAATGAAAAACAAAGCAATTTATACTCTCAAATGTCATCAAGCACCCACTAACGCTCAAAGTAACGCACAGGGGAAATACAATACGGTCTCAAAACGACTGAGGGTTGGTTCTACACGCCAGAGACACAAGTTCTGGGTTGCTTTCTGACGTCACTCCGCTTTGGCCCACGTCACGGTTTACAAACTATTGTCCGCTGGCGCCTATTATTATTACTAATGTTGCTGTCTTGTAAGTCGCTTTGGATGAAAAATGAGGAGAACATGCTAAACCACTAAGCCCCAGTGCTGTTAAACAACACACCCTGAGGGTTGGTACTACACGCCAGAGACACACGTTCTAGGTTGCCTTCTGACGTCACTCCGCTTTGGCCCACGTCACGGTTTACAAACTATTGTCCGCTGGCGCCTATCACTATTAGAATGTGGGGGGGACGGGAGAACCCGGAGGAAACCCACGCGGCCACGGGGAGAACATGGAAACTCCACCCAGATTGGGATTCGAACAGGGAACCCCTAACGCTGAGAGGAGAACATGCTAAACCACTAAGCCACAGTGCTGTTAAACAACACACCCTGAGGGTTGGTACTACACGCCAGAGACACACGTTCTAGGTTGCCTTCTGACGTCACTCCGCTTTGGCCCACGTCACGGTTTACAAACTATTGTCCGCTGGCGCCCATTACTATTAGAATGTGGGGGGGACGGGAGAACCCGGAGGAAACCCACGCGGCCACGGGGAGAACATGGGATCTCCACCCAGATTGGGATTCGAACAGGGTACCCCTGACGCTGAGAGGAGAACATGCTAAACCACAGTGCTGTTAAACAACACACCCTGAGGGTTGGTACTACACGCCAGAGACACACGTTCTAGGTTGCCTTCTGACGTCACTCCGCTTTGGCCCACGTCATGGTTTACAAACTATTGTCCGCTGGCGCCTATCACTATTAGAATGTGGGGGGGGGACGGGAGAACCCGGAGGAAACCCACGCGGCCACGGGGAGAACATGGAAACTGCACCCAGATTGGGATTCGAACAGGGAACCCCTGACGCTGAGAGGAGAACATGCTAAACCACAGTGCTGTTAAACAACACACCCTGAGGGTTGGTACTACACGCCAGAGACACACGTTCTAGGTTGCCTTCTGACGTCACTCCGCTTTGGCCCACGTCACGGTTTACAAACTATTGTCCGCTGGCGCCTATCACTATTAGACTGTGGGGGGGACCGGAGAACCCGGAGGAAACCCACGCGGCCACGGGGAGAACATGGAAACTGCACCCAGATTGGGATTCGAACAGGGAACCCCTGACGCTGAGAGGAGAACATGCTAAACCACAGTGCTGTTAAACAACACACCCTGAGGGTTGGTACTACACGCCAGAGACACACGTTCTAGGTTGCCTTCTGACGTCACTCCGCTTTGGCCCACGTCACGGTTTACAAACTATTGTCCGCTGGCGCCTATCACTATTAGACTGTGGGGGGGACCGGAGAACCCGGAGGAAACCCACGCGGCCACGGGGAGAACATGGAAACTGCACCCAGATTGGGATTCGAACAGGGAACCCCTGACGCTGAGAGGAGAACATGCTAAACCACTAAGCCACAGTGCTGTTAAACAACACACCCTGAGGGTTGGTACTACACGCCAGAGACACACGTTCTAGGTTGCCTTCTGACGTCACTCCGCTTTGGCCCACGTCACGGTTTACAAACTATTGTCCGCTGGCGCCCATTACTATTAGAATGTGGGGGGGACGGGAGAACCCGGAGGAAACCCACGCGGCCACGGGGAGAACATGGGATCTCCACCCAGATTGGGATTCGAACAGGGTACCCCTGACGCTGAGAGGAGAACATGCTAAACCACAGTGCTGTTAAACAACACACCCTGAGGGTTGGTACTACACGCCAGAGACACACGTTCTAGGTTGCCTTCTGACGTCACTCCGCTTTGGCCCACGTCATGGTTTACAAACTATTGTCCGCTGGCGCCTATCACTATTAGAATGTGGGGGGGACGGGAGAACCCGGAGGAAACCCACGCGGCCACGGGGAGAACATGGAAACTGCACCCAGATTGGGATTCGAACAGGGAACCCCTGACGCTGAGAGGAGAACATGCTAAACCACAGTGCTGTTAAACAACACACCCTGAGGGTTGGTACTACACGCCAGAGACACACGTTCTAGGTTGCCTTCTGACGTCACTCCGCTTTGGCCCACGTCATGGTTTACAAACTATTGTCCGCTGGCGCCTATCACTATTAGAATGTGGGGGGGACGGGAGAACCCGGAGGAAACCCACGCGGCCACGGGGAGAACATGGAAACTCCACCCAGATTGGGATTCGAACAGGGTACCCCTGACGCTGAGAGGAGAACATGCTAAACCACAGTGCTGTTAAACAACACACCCTGAGGGTTGGTACTACACGCCAGAGACACACGTTCTAGGTTGCCTTCTGACGTCACTCCGCTTTGGCCCACGTCACGGTTTACAAACTATTGTCCGCTGGCGCCTATCACTATTAGACTGTGGGGGGGACCGGAGAACCCGGAGGAAACCCACGCGGCCACGGGGAGAACATGGAAACTGCACCCAGATTGGGATTCGAACAGGGAACCCCTAACGCTGAGAGGAGAACATGCTAAACCACAGTGCTGTTAAACAACACACCCTGAGGGTTGGTACTACACGCCAGAGACACAAGTTCTGGGTTGCTTTCTGACGTCACTCCGCTTTGGCCCACGTCACGGTTTACAAACTATTGTCCGCTGGCGCCTATTACTATTAGACTGTGGGGGGGACCGGAGAACCCGGAGGAAACCCACGCGGCCACGGGGAGAACATGGGATCTCCACCCAGATTGGGATTCGAACAGGGTACCCCTGACGCTGAGAGGAGAACATGCTAAACCACAGTGCTGTTAAACAACACACCCTGAGGGTTGGTACTACACGCCAGAGACACACGTTCTAGGTTGCCTTCTGACGTCACTCCGCTTTGGCCCACGTCATGGTTTACAAACTATTGTCCGCTGGCGCCCATTACTATTAGAATGTGGGGGGGACGGGAGAACCCGGAGGAAACCCACGCGGCCACGGGGAGAACATGGGATCTCCACCCAGATTGGGATTCGAACAGGGTACCCCTGACGCTGAGAGGAGAACATGCTAAACCACAGTGCTGTTAAACAACACACCCTGAGGGTTGGTACTACACGCCAGAGACACACGTTCTAGGTTGCCTTCTGACGTCACTCCGCTTTGGCCCACGTCACAGTTTACAAACTATTGTCCGCTGGCGCCTATCACTATTAGAATGTGGGGGGGGCGGGAGAACCCGGAGGAAACCCACGCGGCCACGGGGAGAACATGGAAACTGCACCCAGATTGGGATTCGAACAGGGAACCCCTAACGCTGAGAGGAGAACATGCTAAACCACAGTGCTGTTAAACAACACACCCTGAGGGTTGGTACTACACGCCAGAGACACAAGTTCTGGGTTGCTTTCTGACGTCACTCCGCTTTGGCCCACGTCACGGTTTACAAACTATTGTCCGCTGGCGCCTATTACTATTAGACTGTGGGGGGGACCGGAGAACCCGGAGGAAACCCACGCGGCCACGGGGAGAACAAGGAAACTGCACCCAGATTGGGATTCGAACAGGGAACCCCTGACGCTGAGAGGAGAACATGCTAAACCACAGTGCTGTTAAACAACACACCCTGAGGGTTGGTACTACACGCCAGAGACACACGTTCTAGGTTGCCTTCTGACGTCACTCCGCTTTGGCCCACGTCACGGTTTAGAAACTCGTGTCCGCCGGCGCCGCGGGTGGTGTTTAATGGAGGTGTTTACCAGACGGAACTGTTCTCCGGGCCAGTTGATCCTGAAGTGGATCTCGTCGGTGAATGAAGGCGCTGCTCCGCGGCTCGCTGAGGAACCAGAACCCAGCAGCAGCAGCAGAGAGAACCACAAACACAGCCGCACCGCGCACATCGCTTCAGCTCCGCCGCCGCTCTCACCGCAGTGACGGCCCGCACGCCGGCCAGCTGAGGTCACAACGAGCCGAGCTTTTAATCACACCGACACTAAATCAACACTAACCCAACACTAACCCAACACTAGCAGCGAGTCGCCACGTCCATTTCCGGCGTGTGAGCGTTGTTTAGGCTTCAGGAAAGTGACATCATGCCGCGGTGTTTTGTGGGCACATGATGTGTTACACTGCTTTTTGTTAGCGTTTAATTCGGTGACTCCAGGGGGCGCTGTTTCAACGACACCTGTACATAACACCCTTAGAGAAATAACAAAATCAGAACTGAAACCGTGCAGTTCACACCTAAACCTTTAGTAATCCATTCCATCCACCAATCCATCGCTGGGCACACACTCACGCACACAGACACACTCTATATGGGGCAATTTGGAATTCAGTTGACCTTAATCCATGTTTTTGGACTGTCGGAGGAAACCGGGGAACCCGGAGGAAACCCACGCGGCCACGGGGAGAACATGGAAACTTCACCCAGATGGGGATTCGAACAGGGAACCCCTAACGCTGAGAGGAGAACATGCTAAAGCACTAAGCCACAGTGCTGTTAAACACACCCAGATGGGGATTCGAACAGGGAACCCCTAACGCTGAGAGGAGAACATGCTAAGCCACAATGCCGCCCAATCGAAGTTTTTAAAACTTCGACCATCTTACATCACCGACTTCAGTACAAGCACCATCATTAACAAAAGCTGATAAACAACACACCCTGAGGGTTGGTACTACACGCCAGAGACAGGATCTGCACGACAGATACACACGTTCTGGGTTGCCTTCTGACGTCACTCCGCTTTCGCCCACGTCACGGTTTACAAAGTATTGTCCGCTGGCACCTGTTACTATTACTAATGTTGCTGTCTTGTAAGTCGCTTTGGATGAAAAATGAAATGAAATTTGGAGAATTCAATTGTTTTTAGACTGTGTGTGTGTGTGTGGGGGGGGGGGGGGACCCGGAGGAAACCCACGCGGACACGGGGAGAACATGGGAACTCCACCCAGATTGGGATTCGAACAGGGAACCCCTAACGCTGAGAGGAGAACATGCTAAACCACTAAGTTTTTAAAACTTCGATCATCTTACATCACCGAATTAAGTACAAGCACCATCCTTAAAACGCTGTTAAACAACACTCACGCACACAGACACACTCTATATGGGGCAATTTGGAGAACTCAGTTGACCTTAACCCATGTTTTCGGATTGTGGGAGGAAACTGGGGAAGCCGGAGGAAACCCACGCGGACACGGGGAGAACATGGAAACTCCACCCAGTTGGGGATTCGAACCGGGAAACCCTAGCGCTAAGAGGAGAACATGCTAAGCCACTAAGCCACCGTGCCACCTGCTTTATCTATATATTTTATATATATATATATATACAGTATATATAAAATATCCTTTTGATCTCACATTAAAAATATGATACAGCTTAAATGATGTGTAATAACGAACATTCTCATTTGTTTTTAGTGTTCATCTAAGTGAACAGGAACACTTTAGTGGTTATCCATGATGTCCTATTTTACTGTGATATAAATGTCAGATGACTCGGGGCTTATACTCTGGCTTTAACAACTACTAAAAAAGGAACAGCTGAAAATACAATGAAAACCCTAATAAACATGTAAGCAAGTAAAAAAATTCTGAAGAAAACCAGTGAAGTGGTCAAAAAAATCTAAAATGAATAAGTTTTTGCAAATACCTTTTATACAGATGTGATGTGTAAGACATTTGTTGTTATTAGACTAACCACCGAATGACTGTAAAACACTTAAATTATATAATTCTGAATAATTAATGTGCACATGTACTTCTATTATCTATTATTTATGTGTTAATGCCAGGAGATTGTCTTACAACTCACACACATACAGCATCACTTTAACCTTTACACATTAACTATTGAGCAACATAAATATACAATAAACAAGAAGTAAGGTAACTTTAATGTCTATGCAATAAAATCCAGTTTAATAAACAGTATGACAATAAATAACGAATAGCGTTCCAGCACTCATAGCACCTTGGACAGTTAGCATATTACAGGTTGGACATGAGGACAAACAACTCACAGTTCAGTTTATTCACCGTTTTTAAAACCGTGTAAGGACACTACCCCCAGAAGAAAAGCATGCATCCACAGAAAGAACATGCTAATCCACATAGAATGAACCTTGTTCACCCTGACTAGCAATTAAATCTAGGGTCTACATGCTGTAAAACCAAGTGCTTACTTTTGTCTCCATGCCACTCATGGATTTACAATTCCAATTTACAATTTACAAATACACACTCTATCATACTGAAAATTATGAGGGTTTGTTTACAGTACAAAAATACTATACATCCAAGCAATACTTATTTATTAGGAACTAAGTTTTGTTGTGGCGGCACGGTGGCTTAGTGGTTAGCACGTTCACCTCTCAGCACTAGGGATTCCCGGTTCGAATCCCCATCTGGGTGGAGTGTCCATGCTCTCCCCGTGTCTGCGTGGGTTTCCTCCGGGTTCTCTGGTTTCCTCCCACAGTCCAAAAACATGGATCAAGTCAATTGAGTTCTCCAAATTGCCCCATATAGAGTATCTGTGTGAGCGAGTGTGTGCCCAGCGATGGATTGGCGCCCTGTCCTGGGTGTATCTGCCCAGCGCCCGAGACGTTCTCCCCTGGATGGGCATGGGGAACCCCACCGCAACCCTAATAGAGGATAAAGCGGGAGATAATGAATGAATGAATGTTTACAGTACAAAAATACTATACATCCAAGCAATACTTATTTTTTAGGAACTAAGTTTTGTTGTGACGGCACGGTGGCTTAGTGTTTAGCACATTCTCCTCTCAGCGCTAGGGATTCACGGTTCGAATCCCCATCTGGGTGGAGTGTCCATGTTCTCCCCGTGTCTGCGTGGGTTTCCTCCGGGTTCTCCGGTTTCCTCCCACAGTCCAAAAACATGGATCAAGTCAATTGAGTTCTCCAAATTGCCCCATATAGAGTATCTGTGTGAGCGAGTGTGTGCCCAGCGATGGATTGGCGCCCTGTCCTGGGTGTATCTGCCCAGCGCCCGAGACGTTCTCCCCTGGATGGGCATGGGGAACCCCACCACGACCCTAATAGAGGATAAAGCGGGAGATAATGAATGAATGAATGTTTACAGTACAAAAATACTATACATCCAAGCAATACTTATTTTTTAGGAACTAAGTTTTGTTGTGGCGGCACGGTGGCTTAGTGGTTAGCACGTTCACCTCTCAGCACTAGGGATTCCCGGTTCGAATCCCCATCTGGGTGGAGTGTCCATGCTCTCCCCGTGTCTGCGTGGGTTTCCTCCGGGTTCTCCGGTTTCCTCCCACAGTCCAAAACATGGATCAAGTCAATTGAATTCTCCAAATTGCCCCATATAGAGTGTGTATGTGTGAGTGAGTGTGTGCCCAGCGATGGATTGGCGCCCTGTCCTGGGTGTATCTGCCCAGCGCCCAAAACGTTCTCCCCTGGATGGGCATGGGGAACCCCATCACGACCCTAATAGAGGATAAAGCGGGAGATAATGAATGAATGAATAAGTGTTGTTGTCCAGGCACTTGTATGAAAAATGTCAAACAGTCATTTTGTTGGAAACTATTTTAAAAATACTAACTACATCTATTATTACTATAAAACAGTATTTCATGATGCCTTGGCCATAATCAGTATGCTCATGAGGAAGACCATTATGAAGAAGATCCACATGAAAAATCTGTCCATCACCTTGGCAACCTTCTTCCATTCCGCACCTTTGGCCTGGTGTGATCTTTGCTCTCGGAAGCAGTTGGCAATGTATTCAATGTTCTGCAACACTTTCTGGTGTTGAAAACATATAAATGTGCACTCGGCTGCATCAGTAACTTTGCTGTACTCATCTATATCATATGCCTTGCTGTACTGGCTTTGGTGTTGATATCCAAAGCTGTCGTTAAGATCATAACTGTATCCATTAACCTTTTCAGGGATGGAGAGATCACTCTGCCGCAGTTTGTCCTCTCTCATCTGTACAGCATCGCCATCTCGGCCAATATGATGCACATACTTTGTTTGGTGAGTCTTTTGTCCTGGTCGGCCATTACACTGGTACCCATTGACCTGAGGATGTTTAAGGTGGGGACAGTCTCTGCCATAGTCATAGAGACTGTTAAACGGCCTGGTATCATGCTGATGATTATTGTAAAAACTGCTGTCAAAATAACTGTCGTATTCCAGACCAGCCAGTGAATCCTCAAAAAAAGAGGTGCTGCATTCATTCCTAGAGGTGGTGCAGTTCTCCCCAACCTCATACACAAAAAAGATCTTAGCCATGTAGTCATTGATTAAGACTTTGGCCCAATGAGGCACTGGTTTGGCCTCTGTGCCACAGAAGTGAATGTTCATGATGAAGATCGTCAAGGATGTAGAGGCTGTAATCATTGTCATTGTTGCTATGTAGTACTTACCTGCAACATAAGGATAGATACTAGGTAAGCCACATTCATAATATAAGTCAGAAAACATTAAATGGGTAACATGAATGAGCAATAAAATGAAATGGCATATGTATACATCAGCATGCCCTTTGTTGGCTTATAGAGTTTTCATATGATTCAACATTTATATTCCTGGAGGGATCTGTATAAAATGTATTGTTACAGCAAATGAAACAATGTTGGTGAAGTTAAACAGACAGCCTTTAAAATAACTGAATGATATCAATAATTATAGTAATTGTAGCCTAACATTATTTGTGAAATACATTTTACCGAGAACAACACCTGTACATCACTGATAAGCACAAAAGCAATTTAAGTAATTAGTAATTTAATGTATAAATATTTGCTAGAGAAATATCAAGAAAATGCATTTGTGGCACAAGGGTGTGGTTGTGGTTGTGGTGGGGGTCAGGGACAGAAAAGCAAATCAGGTAAATGAAGACACCTGCCACCCCTTAAGGTTTTTATTTATCTAATCTGCTTTCCTGTAGCTGGCCCCTGTTTCTCTGCCCAATCAAGCCTTGTAATTAGTAATTTACAAAATATGAATTTCCAACTTTAATTTATAGTAAATGAAACAATGTAAATACAGTCTTTAAATCAAGTGCAACTAACATTCATTCATTCATTCATTATCATTCCATCTTCCTACTTTGCGGGGGGGGATATATTAGGGGACATTGGGGGGGGGGGGGGGGGGGGGGGGGGGGGGGGGGGGGGGGGGTTCCCCATGCCCATCCAGGGGAGAACGTTTCGGGCGCTGGGCAGACACACCCAGGACAGGGCGCCAATCTATCGCTGGGCACACACTCACAAACACAGACACGCAGACACAAACAAACTCTACATGGGGCAATTTGGAGAACTCAATTGACTTGATCCATGTTTTTGGACTGTGGGAGGAAACCGGAGAACCCGGAGGAAACCCACGCGGACACAGGGAGAACATGGAAACTCCGTGCTAACCATTAAGCCACCGCGCCACTGCAACTAACAAATTGTACTAAAAGAAATATCAAAAAGGCGGCACAGTGGCTTAGTGGTTAGCACGTTCGCCTCTCAGTGCTTGGGATTCCCGGTTCGAATCCCCATCTGGGTGGAGTTTCCATGTTCTCCCCGTGTCTGCGTGGGTTTCCTCCGGGTTCTCCGGTTTCCTCCCACAGTCCAAAAACATGGATCAAGTCAATTGAATTCTCAAAAATTGTCCCATATAGAGTGTCTGTGTGAGTGTGTGTGTGCCCAGCGATGGATTGGCGCCCTGTCCTGGGTCTATCTGCCCAGCGCCCGAGATGCTCTCCCCTGGATGGGTATGGGGAACCCCACCGTGACCCTAATAGAGGATAAAACGGGAGATAATGAATGAATGAATGAAATATCAAAAAGAAGTAACAGCGCCTCTAGTTAATGATCTGTGCACTGCATAGCTGTGTTACCTCTCAGTAACATGCTCCACCCAAACTTACCAATGAGTGGCACATTCTCAGATGGAGGCATGCTCTCAGCCACCATCATCTGAAAAACAGTAAGAGCCAAAAGCACTGTGACCCCAAGTGAGACTTTTTCTCCCGAATCTGCAGGGAGGTAGAAACCAAGTGGTGCTAAAAAGGAGATGAGAAAACAGGGGAGGAGCAAGTTGTAGATGTAGAAGGAGGAACGTCTTTTAAGCAGCACTGTGTAGGTTATGTCAGGATAAGGGTCCGAGCAGCAGCCATACATGATCACATTTCTGACAGCCGGCATTCCGTGACACTCCCACTCCACATTCTCCACAAAGTCAGACAGGTCACCACTTTCCAGCCCACCCATGTTGATGTCCACCTATGTGCATGGATGTAAATAAATATTGTTATAACAGGGTACAGTTCAGTCTTTAAGTTTATAATCAACAAAAGGTTCATATAGTAAAAATTGTTTGCACATACAATTGGGTACCTAATCGCCTATCAGCCCACAAATTCAGACTATCCAATCATTTTGTGAAATGAATTTTACTTTAAACCAGGGCTGGATTAAAGTGAAGATTTTTATGACACTGGTCTTTCATTTAAATAGACCTCACACTCCTCTTTACAAGACTTTAGAGGTACCAAGTGCACATTTTGTTAAAAACTTTACAGAATTTCACAGTAAGTAATATATTTGCTGGATAATTCTGAGTGCCGTTACATGTCAGTACTCAGTTATTGTTTTTAAATACATTCAATTGTACATTCTTATTCTGTAATTTGAAAAAGCTTATAGATGCTGCAGAGGAAATAACTGATAGCAGATAAATTCATGGTAAAAGATAATCATTCTAAACTAAAGACTTGTGAATACTTAGTTAGTAATCCTAATGTGTTTTATTTATTCATTCATTCATTATCTTCCGCATCATCCTCTATTAGGGTCGCGGTGGGGTTCCCCATGCCCATCCAGGGGAGAACGTCTCGGGCGCTGGGTAGATAGACCCAGGACAGGGCGCCAATCCATCGCTGGGCACACACACTCACTCACACAGACACTCTATTTGGGGCAATTTTGAGAATTCAATTGACTTGATCCATGTTTTTGGACTGTGGGAGGAAACCGGAGAACCCGGAGGAAACCCACGCAGACACGGGGAGAACATGGAAACTCCACCCAGATGGGGATTCGAACCAGGAATCCCTAGCGCTGAGAGGCGAACGTGCTAACCACTAAGTCACCATGCCCATATATATATATATATATATATAACAAATAAAAAATGTATATAACAAATAAAAAATGCAAGCTATCATAAAAAAAAGATGTAAGATGTATTTTCTTTTATGCATAGAATATTTTGCCAGTATCAGGACACTGAATGACTAAACATTAAATAGCTGAACATTATTGGTTCGTTATATTAGCCTTTGTGCCTTTGTGTTTTATTTAGATGGATAAATGTATAATGCTTATTCTATTTAAACACTGTTTTTTGTGTTATATTTTTTTGGTGGTAGTGGTAGTTTACCTGGTTACCATTGTAGGTCCACGACCCAAAAGTGAGGTTGCACTGCTGGCTGTCAAAGGGGAAGTAGGATACATCTACAACACATGTACTCTTTGTGATGGCAGGAGCATCCCATGTGATCTCACCCGTATACCGTAACACCACATTAGTGTCAGGAGGACCTGAGGTGTCTTCTTCATCAGCACTGCATTTGTACAGAGTCAGCATTATGTTACTACACTGGAGAAGCTGCTTAAACAATTCATTAAGAAAAAGTTAAGCAAAAGGTAATAGAACAGTCTTTAATACAAATACTGGTCAAAAAAGTTCAAAGAAATGAAAGTTTTGTGTTTTTCATATAAAGTTTTGTGTTTTTCATATTTAAATGATCATCTTAATCATAAAAATAAGAAAAAAATACTTTTTTTAGTATTTTGATGATGCAAAAAAACAATTTTTAGTATGTGTTGGGTAATAAATATATATATTTTAAATGTCTAATTACTTATTGTAAAGGACGATGTCGGGTCTCCAGACAAGATCACTAGGTATTCGGATCACTTCCAGGCCATCATACTCATCTTTATCCCAGCGTAAATATGCATCATGCCAGATCTGCCGCACCCATAAATATGTGGTAAGCACCTGATTTCTTTCATCCTGTCAGTAAAACAAATTGAAATTCAGATATTTGTTCAAAGTTTCAAGTAACAGTTGTATAACTTCACTTTATCATTGTGAATGCCGTGATGTAGGATCCAGCCCATTAAGCCCACTCAGTGTGTTTAAGAAACCAAATCCAATTTGTGGAAAGTTCTTAGGGAGATCAGTAAATTAATATTTGATTAAGTTTGATAGTGCCGGAAACTCACTTAATGAGTTTCAAATGGCGGTGCTGATTACAGGGTCATTCAACACATTGTACTGCTTTTTTACATTTCCAATTCCACAGATCAGTTGGAATGTTAAATGATCAACCACAAGCTTTAGCTGTTAGCTAGAATGTTGTGCTGGAATGGTAAGAAATCCTTACAGGGTTTAATAATTTTATTATAATAGTTTAGGCTACTGAAACATTAGCCTAAAATGTAAAAATAATATATTTTTTTATGTAATAGTATCAAGTAGTTTCAAAAGTCTACTCAAAGATATACAAAGACGTGAACAAGTAGCAGCATTTCAGTGGATTTAAAGTATAAAATACATAAATACTTAAAATTGGCTTATACTAAAAATGTGAATTCATATGTTTTGATGTTTAGTTATCAATGTAAATTGATAAGTTGTTGGAAAAAAAAATAATAAATCATAGTATCTGGACTAGGACTATTTCTTTGGATGAGAAATTGTTGAGTTAATATTGAGACGCCTGTCTTAAGTAAACATATTAATTATTTTGGCAAATCTCAGACTTTATTGATATCTGTGCTAAAATTAAAGAGAAGACATGTGTGATTACTAAGATCTTTACCTTATGAGACACATTTCAGCAACAGAAGACTTATGCTAAAGTCAGACACCAAAAAAGCAAGCTGAAGCAAAGAGTGGCAAGAAAAAAAACTCCCTGTTAAGCTGATTATAAGAAAGAAACTAATAACTGGGAGAACCAAGGCTCAGTCAGGGATTCATCCTCCTTGAGCAGCCGGGCACCTTTACAAATCTTAATATTCTGTGTAGGATTATTTCAATGAAATCAAACTTTGTTAATTCCTATATTAAAGTATATTTTATTACACAAAAATGTATTGAGGCGGCACGGTGGCTTAGTGGTTAGCACGTTCGCCACTCAGCACTAGGGATTCCTGGTTCGAATCCCCATCTGGGTGGGGTTTCCATGTTCTCCCCGTGTCTGCGTGGGTTTCCTCTGGGTTCTCCGGTTTCCTCGCACAGTCCAAAAACATGGATCAAGTCAATTGAGTTCTCCAAATTGCCCCATATAGAGTGTGTCTGTGTGAGTGAGTGTGTGCCCAGCGATGGATTGGCGCCCTGTCCTGGGTCTATCTGCCCAGCGCCCGAGACGTTCTCCCCTGGATGAGCATGGGGAACCCCACCGCGACCCTAATAGAGGATAAAGCGGGAGATAATGAATGAATGAATGAAAAATGTATTGGCCATTAACAGCAGTTTCCTTACCAGGGATAATACTATACCACTTATATTTTCACAGTTGTTCTGTGAAAACTGTAATGAACCAAGAGCACATGACCTAATCATTTATTTAAACCTAACTCAAAGACTGCTGCATGCATACGCCATGTGTTTGAGGGTTTAAACATTTGAGTCTGTACTGGTGAATTGACAATACCGACCACAAAAAGACCAAAAGAATATGTGGTTGGTTTGTTTTACATCTTTGCCGTCCATGACATCGATATCTAAGGAAATATGTTAAGTTCAACAGACCAGCTTAGTGTGGTTATTTCCTGTGTGTTGGGTTTACTTGCCATGTCTTTGATCTGTGAGAGCGTAATCTGCAGCGTAACATTGAGGGCCTTGTCTGTGTCTTCAATGGGCCGCAGAGCCTTGGAGTAATTCTCCATAAGGTCATTCAGCAGCTTCTGAGCATAGCGACCCTGAGCAGACAGCCCAACTGTGTGAAAAGGGTGTGCGAGAGAAAGCAAGAGAGTGGTTATTAAAGCAAACAACCTTTTTTCCTTCACAAAGCAAAATACAGCAAAATGAACGAGGAATTGTTGAAAATAAAAAAACATTTAATTTTACACTCATCATTACTTAATTAAATTTGATACATATGTATTTTAAAAGTTAATTCGAGTGAATAAAAATAAAAAGTTTCACATGATCACAGTATTCCTAAAATCAGAGCACAGAACAAGGAAATATGAAAATAAATTCACCCCGAAATATAATAAGGCAAATCATTTTAACCTGATAGAAAAACTTTGATTGTAATTAAAACAATGCAGATTACGTCTGAGAGTTTCACGAACTGATATTTATTACCACAATTAGAATGTTTGCAAGTATAAAAAAAAGAAAAGAAAAAAACAAGCACAATGCGATTCTTAAACTTATGATCAGTACTCACCTTGTAGCCACATACTCAGAAGAAGCCCACTAACACAAGCCTTCATCTTACTTTACTGCTTAGCAAAGTATTAAACAAAACTACGACGCCTCCTATCAGCTGTTTATGTGAAGCCTTCGTTGTGAGGACATAATGTATGGAGATGCAAAATAGTCCTAGTGAGCTGCAGAAAGTCTTATAGCACTGATAGTAATGCCAAAGGCCTGAATGTCAATCCCTCTGTCTGTGGAACTGGACCTGGGGTATCATATCACACACACACACACACACACACACACACACACACTTGCATTCACACACACAGATCAGTCACAGATCACCTGAGAAATTTGTTTCATTTCAGTTTTAAATATTGTTTTCAGCCTTTTAAGACAGAATATTACAGAGACATTCAAATGTTTGTACTATCCCTCTATTTGTGAGGTTCTTTAACTAATTGTGCATACCTCTGACTAAATGTCTATTCTACACTATATGGAAACTAATCATTATGTTGTTGCTGTAACTTTAAGGCAGTAAAGTTTCAACAAAGTGTTTAACTGTGAGGACATTCAAGTCTATATTTCAAACACAATTGCATGAGCACCAATATTATGATGTGTTCCAATGCGAAAACCTACACACACCAATATTGTTATTGGACTCAATATCCACTAAACACAATGTGTATTAAATATAATTTATGCAAAGTAAGGATTTATAGGATTTGCACATTAATTAATTTAAACATTTAAGTAAATTAAATGGTAATATGTGTCTATGGCCAATATTCTTGCATGTGACATTTTTTTTAAAAGTAATTGTATGTTAATTTTAACAAATATCTATATTAAGGGATTTTATATATTGGAAATAATACGTTAAATATAAAACCTAAATATCTAAATGACCCATTGCTTTTGTTTATGCCACATTCATTTCAGAACAAAAATAGTAGATGTACAGATGTGTTATTTTAATAAGCAAATCGGTAAAACATAGAATTTGACCAGGAGGTGCCATTTTTTTTGTATAAACCTATATAGGTCCAGAGAGACATATCAGTTATTAAATACTAAGCAATGCTCAATAAGTGCTAGGACAGCGTTCTTCTCAGATTCACTGAGCATATCATTCTTTAGCTAAAATAAATGCAGACAGCAAAAGAGCTTTGTTACTTTAAATAAATAAATCATCCAATTCTTTTTTTTCTTTCATCTACAGGCAGCTTGGTTTCTAGTCCCTTTAGAAGTAGGTTTAACGTCAACTGTGCTGTTTCACAATCCCCCCCAACACCTACTATGTAGTCAAAAAACAGACGCGTATACACTCAGACAGGATAGCAGAGTTAGAGTTGAAAAGAGATCAGACGACTTACACAGGAAGTGGTTCTTCTCAAGGCCTCATGTTCTTCTACCTCATTCACTCACTCCTCTCGCTTACTCACTTCTCTCCTACCTTTTTCAGATGGGGGGGTTAGGTTCATACAAAAAGGTTCTGCTGAACTACAAACCCCATGATGCAATAAGAATTGACTGTCAGTATAGACTGTGTGTGCATGAATCTGGTAATAATTAAATGATTTATAAATTACATATTTAAGGGCAAAGGTTTGCATATCTTTGCATAAGATTTCTTTCAAAGATTTCTCCTGAATACTGGGTTCAAGCTCTAAACAGGGCAGATAAGACCCTTACTTAGTCGAGTTTGTTTTCCCTCTGTCTGTGTGTTTTTTACCCACACTTTAAATACAATGTTGATTTTAATTTAGTTTTAGGGGTGTCAGACCTGCAATTAATTAGTAACCTGTCTGTGGTGTTAAGATAGGATAGGCTCGAGCACTCTCTGTTATGTAAAGAATAAACAGACTGAACAAACAGACTGAGGAACAGCTTCATAGCAGAAGCTGTAAGACTTACAAACTCCATCTAACAAGACATTCACACATTTTTATCATCACTCCACCAAAATAACTCATCATCATCCCATATCACATGTACCGTTATACACTTTTACATGCTGCTATATTTATATTTTATATTCTATATTTATATCTATTCTATTCTACTTTTATATATAGTGTATATATTCTCAAATGTATTTTATATACTGTATATACATACAGTATATTTATATGTTATATTTATAGTTAAATATTCTATATTTGTAGTGGTATATTACATTATATTATATATATATATATATATATATATATATATATATATATATATATATATATATATATATATATATATATATATATATATATACTATATTATATTTCACTTCACATAGCGATATTTGTAATTCTCATTTCTTCAAAATTTTTATTTAAATAACAGGGTAATCGGGGTCCGTGACCCATAATTTCGTTACTATTATGTAACAATGTGATATTAATGATAATAAAATGTTCTTGAATCTTGAAACCCATTAGAAGAAAAAAAAAACACCAGCAGTCAATTTTTACACCAGCAGTCAAATTTTAAAATCTGGGTGGAGTTTCCATGTTCTCCCTGTGTCCGCGTGGGTTTCCTCCGTGTTCTCCGGTTTCCTCCCACAGTCCAAAAACATGGATCAAGTCGCTTGAATTCGAGTTTCTATCGTCCATATTTTTCATTGTTTGATATTTTACACTGTCTATTCAGTAAAACGCATTAAATTATTTTGGAACGAAACCGCCGACTTCTGACCGTTTTTTATGAAACATAACAACTACTTAGAGATTCAGCTTTCAACATGTCATGGTTAGCAGTTAAACTCCCGGTATAACATTCACCTCACTCATCTCACTTTACCAGCTTTCGTCCTGGTCCGTCCACATACTGGTCCATGGGGAAACGCGTTCCGCCTTATAACCAAGTTTTATTCATTATCCTGGGACCATTAAAAGTATGTTCTTAGGATGATTGAGCAACTGATTGGCCCATTAAATCATTGTAAATGTATTTGTTGTTTATATGGTCATAACTGTTGTGCATCAGATGGGGATTTAATAGAAACGTGGTGCTAGTATTTTGGATATTGACAGTTAAAATGGACATTACCCACTTTTGCCCAATTAGGATTAGGTTATTTAAGGAGTAAGGGGGGCTGAGGAAGTTTGGGGTGATACCAGTTTGCGATGAGGCTGTGTGTTTTGCATTCTAAAATTTGTATTGCCTAATATGGCTGGTTTAGGTTTTCTTTTTTGAACAAACATATACTTTTGTTTATGATTACTTGGCTCTTGCACACCTGGAAATGAAGCCTATCTTGCACTGAAAATCTACTGCTCCTGGGTCATTTTCTGCCCAACAACACGTCCTCCTTCTAAAGTTAGCCAGCTGTGCTAAGGTGCCGCCTCACATGTGGTGTCAGAAGTGGGATTCAACTCCCTAAATCTACAGTGCCATTAAGTTTTTGGTTGCATGTGAAAGTGGCATTCAGCGCTTGCTCTACAGGAATATGTGTGAAAGAAAAGAAAGGACTCTCTATATCTTCAGTGGCATTAAGTTTTTAGCTGTATGTGAAAGTGGCATTCAGCACTTGCTGTACAGGATTTTGTACAAATGAAGAAAAAGAACTCTATATCTTCAGTGGCATTAAGTTTTTGGCTGCATGTGAAAGTGGCATTCAGCGCTTGCTTTACAGGAATATGTGTGAATGAAGAAAAGAAAGAACTTGTACAAGCGGCAGCAGCATGTTTCTGTTAGATAGAATAGAAGAAGAATAGAAAGCCTTTATTGTCATTATACCCCGCATACACAGTATACATCATATAACGAGATTTAAGCTCCTGCTTTAAGTGCACATTGCATTATATATAAATAGAAAAAAAACAATTTTTGAGATGAGCTGCTCGCTCCTCCTCCTCTCTCTTCCATTTCTCTTCCATCCTGCGTAAGTCCACATACTGGTCCATGGGGAAATGCGTTCCGTCTTATAACCAAGTTTTTATTCATTATCCTGGGGCCATTAAAAGTATGTTGTTAGGACGGGGGGGGGGGATGATTGAGCAACTGATTGGCCCATTAAATCATTGTAAATGTATTTGTTCAATATGGTCATAACTGTTGTGCATCAGGTGGGATTTAATAGAAACATGGTGCTAGTATTTTGGGTATTTACGGTTAAAATGGACATTACCCACTTTTGCCTCCCAGGTAGAAATTGTACTTGCCCAATTAGGATTAGGTTATTTAAGGAGTAAGGGGGGGCTGAGGAAGTTTGGTGTGGTACCAGCTTGGGGTGAGGCTGTGCGCTTTGCATTCTTAAATTTGTATTGCCTAATATGGCTGATTTAGGTTTTCTTTTTTGAACAAACATATGCTTTTGTTTATGATTACTTGGCTCTTGCACACCTGGAAATGAAGCCTATCTTGCACTGAAAATCTACTGCTCCTGGGTCATTTTCTGCCCAACAACACGTCCTCCTTCTAAAGTGAGCCAGCTGTGCTAAGGTGCCGCCTCACATATCTACTTGCATGGTTTTCTGACCATGTACTCCATTCATTCATTCATTATCTCCGGCTTTATCCTCTATTAGGGTCGCGGTGGGGTTCCCCATGCCCATCCAGGGGAGAACGTCTCGGGCGCTGGGCAGATAGACCCAGGACAGGGCGCCAATCCATCGCTGGGCAAACACTCACTCACACAGACACACTCTATATGGGGCAATTTTTGAGAATTCAATTGACTTGATCCATGTTTTTGGACTGTGGGAGGAAACCGGAGAACCCGGAGGAAACCCACGGGGAGAACATGGAAACTCCACCCAGATGGGGATTCGAACCGGGAATCCCTAGTGCTGAGAGGCTAACGTGCTAACCACTAAGCCACCGTGTCGCCATGGCTCAACATATAAAGCATTAAAAGAATAATATTTTACAAATATTTAACGCAAAGTCTAAGTGGATGCAGAGAATCCGAGGTTTTCCTAATTCCAAAAAAGTGAGCTGTGTTGTGTGCTTTAACATCATAGCTTATATCATATTTTGTTTATAAATATGTTAAATGTTAATTTATTTCTACTTTAACCAAATACCTCATTTATTATTATTATTTCTTAATTATTTCTTAATTTCTTAATTTTATTATTATTTCTTATTATTTCATAATAATTTATTATTTATTATTATTATTATTATTATTATTATTATTATTATTTATTGTATCATATGTACAACCCTAAATAAATAATAGACTGAATTAAAAACCATGAGTATATTTAAAATAAGTATATAAGTTATTTATTGCATTGTGCCAGGTTAAGCGTTGTGTTTCTTGTAACAGGTTTGCATGTGACAAATGCAGAAAGGAGATGTTGTGGCAGTGCCAGGTGTGTTCAGACAATTTATAAGGTTTATTGGAGTTCTAGTGTTAAATTATATTAATTATTTTGTTAGATTTTTTTATATGCATGATTTTGCCAAAAAATATATTTTAAATTACAAGTGTGTTCCTGATACTATGCATATTCCAGACTGAATTTAGAATTTGTATTGTTGCTGTACGTTTAAGTTGTACATATACGGTTCTGCATTGGTCTAAAAACAGACTACAGCACCAAATGTTTCAAAGTAAGCCGCTTTCTTTCTCTGGATGTTAGCAGATGGTGATAATACATCAGCATACTGATCACTCTGTGCATGCACATACATCTGTTTGAATGTTTAAAACAGAAATCTCTTAACTGATAATGCGTTGTATTTGACGCTACAGCTCAACTGTCAAAATTCAGCGAGTATGCAAGCCTTTAAGTATACTTCTGATTTCTGTGTGTGAGCAAATTCTCATGTGGTAAGAACTCAATGCAGGTGTTTCCTGTTGGAGTGAGAGAGATTGGGGGTGGTATCACATTAGACTGTATGTGTTTAGACCCTGACATTCTAAAATCAGACAAGCTAAACTGACCTTTACACCTATTTTGTGCCACATCATGTATCTAGGTGTGTGAGTGTTTAGGTCAGTGTAGTGATTTACTTTATTATATTATATTATTATATTACTTTACTTTTAAGTGCATAAACTGACATATAGGGCTTCATTTCATTTGCATCCAGAACGGGCAAACAATTTTGGTAATGTTGTGAGAAAACCTTACATATATTAATAAATCCTGTGCATGTTCTTACTTTCCTTAATGTAGAGTGTACTGTATTTTAAGCTTGTGCATTAATATTACAATTTTCATATTAATACATTATCATATTATCATTAGCATTATTAATACATTTCATATTTCATACATTTTCATGTTAAAGATCATATTTTAGTGAGTAACAATGAGTACATTATTCTGTAAAATGATTGTAAAAGGCACGTAAGATCATATCTCTATGTACATTTTGAAAACTATGAAGCGCTGTAAGGGTGCTGTGATCTCCTGCTGGGAAGTGGTTTCTGGGGTTTGTACCCTCTACAATTCTCCAAAAGCGCAGGCCTATACCACGCCACTGTTTTCATCAACCACATCATGTATTCCTTAAAGTTACATACAATTGTTCTGAGCTAATAGCATGTCATTCACTAAATAAATGCACATCATATTTAAGCTTTTAAAGGAGAAACCGTAAAATATGCTTTTTTCTTTTTAAATATTATTGTATAAACTATATTTATATGCATTCATATTAACAAAACCATGTTTGACATTTAAGCAAAATAGTTCTTTAAGAAGGTAAACCTATTAAAGTAAAACAACACTTATTGCTATCTTTAAATACATATATACACATATTTTAGATTGACTATTACCTTGAATAATATTTAATGAAATGTGTGTAAATTACCATGTAAGTCCAATATCAGTATAACTTTTACAATTAGGGTTAAAAAATGAAATACAAATAATATACATTTAAAAATACATTCGCTTAGATAAATACACATGTGAATATTACTTTTTTATTCGATGGTCAAGTCAGTGTTCTTATGGCCATAAATATATAAAACATTATGCATCAGTTTTTACAATTAGATTTTAAATTTGTTGAGTTTTAATAAGGTAGCATACCTAATTTAAATACAAAATTATGTGGAAGGATGCACAATACACAAAATATTCAATTACATTTATACATTTATTAATTACAGTTTAAGAATAGTAACTGCATTAAAATGTAAGGTGTAATTGTTAACTTATTTTCACTTAAAGTTAGTTGTTATACTGTATGAACAGTGTAAACTAGCCTTGTTTTAAGATTTGTAATGACAATATTTGGAAAACAGCCTACGTTGCACTGGATGCTGCACAAAACTGTAACATTTTAATAATGCACCGTTGTCTTCAATGTAAAATACTACTAATTTATTTAAAATGTAGAAGAAAATACACAATGTTACATCTTTACATATAAAGAAAACCCATATGAATGAAGAAAAAAACTCCTGCTTGCAAAAACTCCTCTTTTGCATCTTATTGTATTTGTTTTCTATTTTATTGATAGTGTTCATATGATCCTTCTGATAAAGCACAGGAATGTCTGCGATTAGTCACCACTTATTAATACAGAAAAAGTTCCACAAATGGCTTTTAAATCCCATCAACAGGAAAATGTTTTGGTTAAAATCAAAGGAGGTTCTAGATCATTTGAAATAGGTGGGGGGAGGTTCAGGCTGGGCTCAGTGACAAGTTAAAATTAAAGCATCATTTTGTTGCTTATTCTAAAGTGTGGATAATAAAAGACAAATGTCTATGTTCAAATATTGCATATTATATTATTCAAAAAAATGTGACTTAAATATTATTGGGGGGGGCATGGGGGGGCAAGCATGTTGTCACAGAGGCATCCCCAAAAGGAACCATCATTGTTTTGAATAATTAACAGATATTATTTGTATAAAAATTTTTGCTAAATATCCTGTACTTTAAGACACTCCTAAGAGGTTTTTCATAAAAACGAACACTATATTTGAAGTTTAAAACACAAAACAGTAAACATAATTCTGGACACACTGCTAAATTTCAATGCATCTGCCGCAGAGCTGGTGGCAAAAAGAGACACAAAGACTTGCAGCTTTTCACAAATAGGGAAGTATTTAATCCCATTAACTATACAACTGATTGTTATGCATGTTTTTTAATGTGTTTTTTATTTGAAAAAAAAAATTACTTTTGTAAAGGCCAGGTAAACCACAATTTACACACGGTGTAAATAAAGTAAGCCGTCAGATACATGGATGCTTAATTTTTTGTTCAGATTAAAGAAAGAGTGAGACGTAAAAGTAAAGCGAGCATACCTGCAACCTCAAACATTAACAATTGAGAAGGAATTTGTTGTTTGAATGAATGTAATCAAATAGTGAAAGAATTTCCAGATTTTCAGTAAATGGCATAACCCCAAATCTCCCAGTCTATGTGCCTCTTTCTATTAACAATACAAGTGTTTCTAAAAAGCTAATGAGTTGATTAAGAGAAAACTGCCCAGAGAGACTTTAATGTTTTCCCTGCTTGTCATAAAAAGACCTGCACTAAATAATAAACCTGGACACAAGGCACTTTTAAACAACTGCTGCAGTGATTTTAACACGCAGTTCCTTTCAGGCTACATTGTTACATTTTAAAATTGTATCATTAAATGGTTTAAAAAATATTAAACAAAGATAAAAACACTGATAACATCAACAAAAAAAAATTTAAACCAATCAAACAACCTAATTAAAAGTTCAATACATAACAAAGATTAGCTCCCAGCGGACAGCGCTAACTGATAATTGGTGTCACCTGTTTTGATGCTTAGAATGCTGGTTATTATAGCAACGGGGAAAACTAGCAGCCGAAAAGAACTCAAGTTTAAGGAGACAGTGGGAGAAAAGCTTAAAAATATAAATATGCTTGCCAGCATTTAAGTAGAGGATCTGTAAGGTTTTTGGCTTGTGTAATGGATAGTGGTGAAGGTGCATTGCATGGGTGCAAGAAAGCATGGGCTGAAAGAAAATCTGGAAAATTATATGGCATGGACAAGAAATGAAAACTGAAAAGGTTTTGTCTCCTAACATTAGATCTATAAAAGTCCATACTGATATGCTTTTAAAAGAAATCACCTTCCTTTAAAAAGTCCTTTAACCCAACTGTAATCTAAAATATCACAGACCCAGTATTCTGTAATGAAGTATGGGATAAATCCATTTATCTGAGGTGTTTCTAAGTAATCAGCAGTGTGTCCAGTCTTTTGATCTAAAGCATATACTCCAAAGTACAAGAAACAAGCAGTTTAAGTTAATTTTTTTTTAAAAAGTTAAAATGCTTATGCTGATAATCTTATCACTCTTTATATGTTATACACCGTAAACATTTCGGGATGTCCATTGTTACACATGATGTAGTTCAAGCATGATGTACTTTCGGTCGTATTTAATGCAACAAGACAAACATGATGAAAAAGTCATTAAAGATTTTTTGAAGGACGGTTAAAACAGTGTATCCTGTAGAAGTGAACCAGTCTGACACATAAAAAAACAAGAATAAAAACAATGTAAATTTAATATCATTTGTTTTCTATTTGATCTTAAATCCAATTCTGAAATCATGTTATGTAAGTGGAATTTTTATTTGCCAAATAAAATGCTGTTGTAGAATATAACTGACAGGCATAAGCATGTCAGTAAAAGTTAATATTCTTATGAATGTTCACAAAGTGTTGTTATAGAAATTAAACTTTTCTGATTTGAACTTGCTCAAATAGTTTTTGAACGTATTAAGATTGTATTAGGAGTCCTTTACTAAAAAAAGACAATACCAAACTTACAGCAAAGTATTCCACATTAGTAAAATGTGTGAATTGTTATGTTAAACATTGGTTTGTGGTAAACAGATTTTTAGCATGTCCACATGTCCTCAAGAGATCTGGCAAAGATTAAAATCAAAAATTCTCCTGCGTGTGCGTTTACGAGCATTATTAATGGCTGTGCGCACGGCACATTCAAAAACCTGCTGAACACCTCGGTTGCTGAGAGCCGAGCACTCCAGGTAGCCTTTGGCTCGAATGTCTTGAGCCACCCGTTTGCCCTCTGATGCATTTGTACAACGGTCAGTATATGGCCCCATTTCTCTGTGATCTGTCTGGGTGGCCACTACTAGCACGGGCACACGGGGTAGATATTGGCGCACCTCACCAATCCACTTCTGTTGAATACTTTGCAGTGTAGCGGGGTTTGCAACTGAGTAGCACAGCAGGACCACATCAGCTTGCTGATAGGACATCGGACGAATTTGCCGGAACGTGTCATTGCCTGCCGTGTCCCATAAGCCCAAGCTGATTTGCACGCCATCCATAAAAACATCCACACCAGTGTTCTCATAGACCGTGGGCCTGTAGTTGTCGGGAAATGTCTCTGAGGTGAAGCGCACCAGCAACGCTGTTTTGCCCACTGCACAGTCCCCAACAAGGACACACTTTACTGAGGTCTCACCCTCTGGGTTCATCATCTCACAGCTCTGTGGAGAGTCTCGGATTTAATTTGTGTTTAATGTCCAGTTTGGGGACTTTCAAAAAAGTAGAACAAATGCAAAAGCCATTCTGGGGAGAAGTATTAAGCCATGTCGTGAGCACCATAGAAACATCAATTTGCAATTCATAAGGATCTCTTTGTGGCTTTTAAAACAAACCAGACATCTGTCCAGACAGAAGGACGGGCTTGTTCAGATCATATGATTAATATCCAATTATTTTTTAAAGAAGGGTTGAAAGAGGAGGGCGTAGTCTTTTGTAGCTCCGCATCATTGACTTTTGCCCGCTTCGTGTAGCTCTTCAGTTCTACAAACAAAATGAAATAAACATCAGAGGTATAACAATACGTTAATATAATTCTAACCTCCAAAAGACAAAAGATATTTCTATAAAAAAGGAAAAGGCTTGTTAAATTAAGTCTGTTCTATATAATTAAAAAACACTCTTCATATCTACATCCTTCCTAGCAATCTGATTACTTTTTAAAATTTACTATAACCAGTTTTTATTATTTGTTAGTAGGATGTTGGGTACACTTTAATATACATAATGACAAACTGGGGTTGGTTATTAAACACTTTGATTGAACTGAAATGCCAGTGCTATCTTAAATCCGTTATGTTCGTTTAGACAAGTAAAAGTTAATAAACAACTGTTAGAAATAATCTAGAATGACGGAAGTAAGAACTTAAAAAGAAATGGTCTTTCTGTTGTACTGAACATCAGTTAGATAAGCTTATATTTTACAAATAATTAGAAAGGAAAGTTAATTTCTAAGCATTTTTATGAAATAATCAGCATTTTAAGATAATATAAAATAAATGATTTATAGTAGATATATACCAATTTTATATTTAACTGCCAGATATTATTATAGGGTGCATTCATAAAAGTATATGTTAAGAAAGAAAAGAAGAAAAACTAACAAAATGAAACATTTTAGACATTAATTAAAAGGTACATTACTAAAGATGTATCTCATATATATATCTTTTTATATATATACAAAAAAGTACTTACCAGTTTATGGTCTGTTGTCTCTCATTGTCTTCTAAACGTTTGGAGAAACTTTAGTAAAATATACTTTGAAAAATCTCAAAAGACTTTTGCTGAGACTGATTATGTGGAAATATGACGCATATAAAAGTATATAAAACAGAGGGATTCATTAAATAGACTTCAAAACGACTTGATATGTCGTCCTCAGAGAAGGGGAAGTGAAATATGGGGCTGTTTTTTTCCCTGTGAAATCATGCACGACACCTCCCAGCATCCGTTGTGTGTGTGCATGTGTGGTTCTCGACATATTTGCAAGCTTTGTATTCATAGTATTACTGTATGCTTAAGTTCACATTAGAAAAACACAAATTCAAGTTCTAGTTGAATAGCTTACACCTGGCAAAATTGAATCGACTTTAACATAGTTATATATCTTCAGTGAGTACGTACACTGTTACGTTTGGTTTGTCTCAGAAGCAGCTGTGAAGATAGAATACTTAAGATAAAATATTTATATACTTTTTTGCATGACCTTTGTTCTATGCCTGATTTGAAAGCTTTTCTGGGTTTTGATTACTAATTTTAAAATATATTTCAACAATGAAGTGAAATATATGGTGCTATTTTTTGTGTCTTGCTCATTAGCCAACTTATATAAGAAAATACAGATCTGTAAGTTACTTTAAAATCACTTACATGCTCCTTATTTCTCTTAAATCACTAAGTATGGCAAAGTATTGAAGCAAGTTGACCAATGAGGGTAATGTGGTCACTAATAGAAACTGTACTAATAGCTAATAGGTTTGGCAGTATAATGTAACCCTTATTTAGACTAGTGTATGTATATATATATATATATATATATATATATATATATATATATATATATATATAAAGTACATATATAAAAGTACACACACATTATTTATATATATATATATATATATATATATATATATATATATATATATATATATATATATATATATATATATAAATAAGACATCTGTTTTAACAATTATTTAAGAGGTTAATAAAAAGATTTTTACTAAGTTTGTAATAACAATTCTCTCAAGTATGAAGCTTTTCAGTAAATCATTTAATATATTGTTGTGTCAGCTAGTTACTACGCTAGTTGGCATGTTGTTATCTGCGTTTACATCAGAGGCCGTGTGTAACTGAAGCAGGTTGGGTAAGTTCATTGAATTAAAACCTAGTTAATCTTAATTATATTTAGAAATTCCTTTAAAAATGCTCAATTGAATTCTTAAAAATAGGAAATTGCATCTGATTGCAATATCTGCTGGGTATATCATGTAAATACACTATCACGCACAGATAAAATCATGATGCACTTCATCTGAAGCGAATCTCAAATAAAGTAGGAAAAAAATTAGTAAACAAATTTGAAACCTCATACTGTTTACTGTAAAAAAAAAAGAAATTGTGAGGATTCTGAAAAGAGTAAAATAGTGTTCAAATTAAACCACTGACATTGACATATTTATGTCGCCCCCTAGTGAAGCCAATAAAAACTATTTTACTTTTTACCTCATGGAGAAACTTGACCTTTTATATATGAGCTTCGAGAAAAAGCTGAGTTATTTATTCCCCCGCCAACGTTCTGCAGTTTTTAAGAAAGAAATTTGAAGACTTGTGTTTTTCATTGAAAGTCTTTTATCTTTTGACATCCTTTTTTTTTTTTAAATAAATTACGTCATTACTGATATTTGTGTTAATCTTTTTTAAACTGTACAACTACAACTTATGTACATCTATACCAGAGCAATAAATAAACCTAATTAAACACAAATTCAAATAATTAGCAACTACATTAAACCTTTGATGATTAAAAAAATTATTTATTAAATTTGTGTTATTGCCAGCTGTTTAGTATTATCAACATATTAGTGAACATATTTTAATAAATTTCAAAATTACCACTACTTAAAATTTAGACCCATAATTAAGTGTGAATGTCTTTAGCATAAGGATAAGTCTGCCCTGATTGATACTTCGATGGACAAGGTGCTAGGGTAGGCTCCACAAACCCAATTAATTTTTAATATATATATATATATATATATATATATATATATATATATATATATAGCAGACTTTCATATGTAATAATTTATTACACAAAACCACAAAAGTCTTTTTTAAAACAGCTGTCTTGTCCCTGTCCATCACTGCACCCTCTACTGGGGTAGACTATTTTAGAGGAATTATTAATTAAAATATCACCCGTCTTATTATTACACTCATTAGTGATGAGCTGTTTAATAAAATGGAAAAAGAACTGAAACAAATAACATTAGTGGAATTATATTGCTTTTGTGTTGCTTTTTTATTGCTACAAAAAGCAGACATTCAAAATTGCTGTACAGATGTATAGATCACCATTCAACAAAAGATCACAAAAATTCGAGCAGCTTCATAAATGTTAAGAATATACATCATCGTATAACATTTGATAAATGTTGCAGAAAGCTTTCTTTTTCACAAGAAAATAGTGATTAATCATTGAGGAGGTATGTTGTAATAATTTATTAACTGTCAACGGGACAAAACTGCAAAGGATAAGAGGAAGTCTAAAAAGATCACTGAGTAACATTAAGATTACACTAAAAACACAAGAAGAGAAGCAGAAACTGTTTTTGTTGTTAATACATTTTCAGTGCATATATCTATTGATCAACAACATGTCTGCTGACTTTGCACTAGCAAATAAATATAAAAAATATGATTAGCAGTAAATAGATTTGGAAAAATATATATATATATATATATATATATATATATATATATATGATTAAGAGATAAAGTACATAAGGGGTATAAATTACAAGTATCTCCAATGTTTTTAAATGAATCATACACAGAGGAGAAATGCACTGTAAAAATATAAAATAAAAACTGTATACTTGTTCTCTCACCACAGATAGGTGTCAATTAAAAAAAAATAGTACAGTAATAGAACAGCATAACTATAAGTATGAACTGAAGAGTTCCTGATTCATAAATATTTAAGTGGTATTAACGCATGTGTGCGTAACAGTCAAGTTTTTAAAATAAAAAAAACATTTCTAATGGAAAGTATTTGGCTGGGGAAGAAAAGACAAATGTAAATACAGCAATGGATGCTTCTTCATCAAATACTGGAACAAGGGAAGACTGGAATAAAACCCTCCAGTATGTTTAAAACTAGTGATAGGTGATCATAAGACTAATTGACTGTGCAATCATTAAGTTTCGGATACAATACTCAGTGTTTTATAGTCATCCTGGATATTTAAAAGAACATTTTGAAAAAATATTTTTCCATATATACAGTTTAGTCACAATAAGTGCCACCTACTGATTGAGTTATCAAAGCACCGTTAGAAAAGAATTACCTGACTAACATCAAATACTGACTATAGACTGTATGCATGTGTGTAGATGTACAAAAATTGTTCGACCAAGTCTTTACAAAATATTTTAGCAGTTGACATCAATATACTCTTAAGCCTCCATTAAACATGGCCTTAATCCAAAATTTATACAACAAATTTTAGATTGTGACAGCGCTGATAAAGATATTTAATTATTATATGCAAAGATTGCTTTGGATTTCTGATCAAGGCCTCAGTGGTGGTTATACATTCAAAGACATCGGGTACCGAAACGGAGTAACACTTATGGATAAAACACTGTGTGAAGAGACAAAATAAAAATGAATCGTGATCTGTCGCTTGATAGCAGCAGTTTAGTGCAACGTTATGAGCACCAATCCTGGTTTGGTCTCAACAAACCTGAGAGAAGGACAGGGAGAAGACATGAATCGGAAATCCAAACAGCAGGATACAAGAGTGCATGTGAACATACCTGTAATGTTGGCTCTTAAGGTAGTCGAGGACAGCCGGTCTAATGCGGGCCACACCTCCTTGACTGTGATTACCTCGCCCTGTGATGACTGACAGCTGGGGGCGGCAAAGGCCTTGCTGCCATTCTGACAAGGAACAGGAAGTTTGTTATACAAAAACTTACAGTTAATAGCAGTCTAAAAGATAAAAGGAGCTACAAAATGACTGAAGTGGTTATGGCTGACTCATTCTCATTCTGTCTGAGTGAAACAGCACTCAGTTTTTAAACATAATTACAGCTTTATAACTATAATACATAATAGTGCTGAGTTTGGAGAATTTGCTCAAATCTCACTTTCTTATTGACGTTATCTTTTGATCTTCATACTCATCTGAACTGAAGTCGGAACTACAACCAAGCGAAGACCTGCTCGATTACAGATACTCACAAATACCATTTAATATCCAATGAACTGTAAGAACTACATTTCTAAATGAAATCTGTTTTAGGTTACATCACAAGCAACACTCAAGTAATTGTGATGTTTTCACCATCTTTAAATTCTTATTTATACAATATATATGGAATACCCAATTTAGATGCTCCTAACTCGCATTGGGCACTTTTAACTGCCGTATTTCATCTTATCATAAATTTTGTCCACATCAAAAAACACAGATATTATTTAGGACGGGATGGTTTAGATTACTTACTTATTTTACTCAAGAGCGCTACTCTATTGCACTCTATTTAATAACCTCTTTTGATCTGAAATAACAATGAAATAATTCAAAGCCAGGAGTCTGGTGTACATGTGGATGGGATCACTTACCTAAGGTTTTGTCTGCGAGGACCTGCTGCAGATGATGCAATGCTTCATCAACATGCAGTCCATGCAGATCTAGAACATTCTGAGGCAGTAGTGTGGCATTAACACGCTTGAATATTTGCACTGCTGCACGGTGATTCGCCTCCTTCATCCTCTGCCCATGTAAGTGACCCTTCAAAGAGACACAGTCATTGTTACCGTTGTATGTTTGGGAATTTATTTCCCGCTGTTAATGGCTGTTCTATCTAGAAAACATTGGAACTGTGTTTGTGCACAGAGATGTAAAATTTAAAAAAGTAAATAAAATAAACAAGGTCAAGGTAGGACAAGGTAGGAACCACTTAGAAAGGACCTTTGTTTGTCCCAACCAGGAATCTAACCAGAGATATTCCTGCTGTAATTCTGAGGCACCAGCTGCTGCACTACCATGCCACACATTAAGTATAAAATGTTAAGTAACTAAGACGCCATGAACACCATGCTTCACTCTGTTATATTATTTGAGTGTGTAGAAAACCTGCTGAGCATAAAAGCTGGCCACATCCTTGTGCCCCTGTCGGTGAGCTTCAGCAGCTTTATTAAAACATTCCTGCTGGCGTCGCCGCTGAAGTACAGCTTCGGTGCGGAAGTCTTCATACTCTGGATCTTCTGTGTCCTGAAATGCCACCATCACCTCTTTGTCATTTTTCTGCTTCTGAGAATCCAAAAACAAACAGAACCAAAAATTGCAGTTGATGCAGCAAGATTAAAGTCTTTATGTTCTTTGAGCACTCGTGGTTTCACAAAAGCCAAAGTGAATTGTTTTTTATTAATTCATTTATTGTCCAACTTGTTGTCCTAATTAGGCTTACAGAGCCTATTATAGCCCTTAATACATGGACAGGCCATCAGTCCACGTACAAAAGGCAAAAATATTCACATAAACATTTATCCCACTAGGGCGGCACGGTGGCTTAGTGGTTAGCACGTTCGCTTCTCAGCACTATTCCTGGTTCGAATCCCCATCTGGGTGGAGTTTCCATGTTCCATGTCCGCGTGGGTTTCCTTCAGGTTCTCCGGTTTCCTCCCACAGTCCAAAAACATGGATCAAGTCAATTGAGTTCTCCAAATTGCCCCATATATAGTGTGTCTGTGTGAGTGAGTGTGTGCCCAGCGATGGATTGGCGCCCTGTCCTGGGTGTATCTGCCCAGCGCCCGAGACGTTCTCCCCTGGATGGGCATGGGGAACCCCACCGCGACCCTACTAGAGGATAAAGCGGGAGATAATAGATGAATGAATTTATCCCACTAAAATTGATATTTAAAGGTTTTTAAAACTGTTTAGAACAGCATGAAATCATACATCCATATTCCAAAGACATTCACTGCTCAATACTGGGTTTTCCCCTTTTCTCCTGAATCAATCATATTCAATTACAATTCATTTTCCTGTTGCCTTAGTGCTATCTACAATTATTTAGTTCCTAATTAGTTTAGCAAATTTATAAGTTTCTATAATGTTAGTTGGAAATCAATTTTTTTCTCCACGTTTTAGAAGGTACATTTATTTATTTACATTAATATTCATTCATTCATTCATTATCTCCCGCTTTATCCTCTATTAGGGTCGCGGTGGGGTTCCCCATGCACATCCAGGGGAGAAGGTCTCGAGGGCTGGGCAGATACACCCAGGACAGGGCGCCAATCCATCACTGGGTACACACTCACACACTCAAACTCACTCTATATGGGGCAATTTAGAGAACTCAATTAACTTGATCCATGTTTTTGGACTGTGGGAGGAAACCGGAGAACCCGGAGGAAACCCACACGGACACGGGGAGAACATGGAAACTCCACCCAGATGGGGATTCGAACCGGGAATCCCTAGCGAGGTGAACGTGCTAACCACTAAGCCACCGTGCCGCCCTTACATTAATATATTATATTTAATATTTAACTCTTTTACACTTTTCAACCTTAATACATTTTGCCTAATTGTTACTAAAGAAGGTAGTGCTTAAGAAGTACATCATTAAATTATGTTCTGCAAACATTGCACCTAGTAAAATAAACATAACAGTAGAAGCACCTCAAGAAGAACAAATAAGGAAACATACCCTTTCTTTACTAGAAGCTCGATGTGTCCCTTTAGCTTCATAAGTGATTTTGGAGGCCACTACATTTTTCACAGGTCCTTCATCCAGCAGTATGTGTAGAAATTGCACCGTCTGCTCCAGTGAGTAACTGTACATACACAGGGTGCAGTTACTGATACACTGCTAATAAAACAGTGTTTAGTACCACAGACCAGTTTAACTGAACTGCTGTTCATGCTACATGCACAGTTTTGGCTTGTTGCTACACTTCATAGAAAATGGAGTAAATAGAGAAACTCTTCATTGAGGGTTTTTACCATTTTGTTAAATCAATATTACAGGACATCAATTATCTTAAACATATAGTCATGCAGGGCGGCACGGTGGCTTAGTGGTTTGCACGTTCTCCTCTCAGCACTAGGGATTCCCGGTTCGAATCCCCATCTGGGTGGAGTTTCCATGTTCTCCCCGTGTCCGTGTGGGTTTCCTCCGGGTTCTCCGGTTTCCTCCCACAGTCCAAAAACATGGATCAATGTGAATTGAATTCTCAAAAATTGCCCAATATAGAGTGTGTCTGTGTGTGTGAGTGTGTGTCCAGCGATGGATTGGCGCCCTGTCCTGGGTCTATCTGCCCAGCGCCCGAGACGTTCTCCCCTGGATGGGCATGGGGAACCCCACCGCAACCCTAATATAGGATAAAGCGGGAGATAATGAATGAATGAATATAGTCATGCAGGGCGGCACGGTGGCTTAGTGGTTAGCATGTTCGCCTCTCAGCTCTAGGGATTCCTGGTTCGAATCCCCATCTGGGTGGAGTTTCCATGTTCTCCCCGTGTCCGTGTAGGTTTCCTCCGGGTTCTCCGGTTTCCTCCCACAGTCCAAAAACATGGATCAAGTCAATTGAGTTCTCCAAATTGCCTCCGGGTTCTCTGGTTTCCTCCCACAGTCCAAAAACATGGATCAAGTCAATTGAGTTCTCCAAATTGCCCCATATAGAGTGTGTGTGTGTGTCTGTGTATGTGAGTGTGTGCCCAGCGATAGATTGGCACCCTGTCTAGGGTGTATCTTCCCAGCGCCCCAAACGTTCTCCCCTGGATGGGCATGGGGAACCCCACCGCGACCCTAATATAGGATAAAGCGGGAGATAATGAATGAATGAATGAATATAGTCATGCAGAGTCAAGCAAATAAATCTTTATCATTCATTCATTATCTCCCGCTCCATCCTCCACTAGGGTTGCGGTGGGGTTCCCCATGCCCATCCAGGGGAGAACATCTCGGGCGCTGGGCAGATAGACCCAGGACAGGGCGCCAATCCATCGCTGGGCACACACTCACTCACACAGACACACTATATGGGGCAATTTCGAGAATTCAATTAACTTGATCCATGTTTTTGGACTGTGGGGGGAAACCGGAGAACCCGGAGGAAACCCACGCAGACACGGGGAGAACATGGAAACTCCACCCAGATGGGGATTCGAACCGGGAATCCCTAGCGCTGAGAGGCGAACGTGCTAACCACTAAGCCACCGTGCCACCATATAAATCTTTATATGTGACTTATTAATATTAAATTTATATTACTACAAAGTGACATTTAAATAACAGAATGCTTGCCGTCATGTTTTATTGCAAAAAAGATGACCTTCAGCTCATGTTTCGTGACCAAGTCATAGCAGTGCACTTGTATATACTATTGTATAGACTTGTATTCTACTATAATACTGTATTGTATTGGGTGTATTGTGTACACTGTTACTGCACTAAATATTCAAACATCCTGCGCTTACTTGTGGTCGTGAAGAATGTCCCTGAGAAAGTGTCGATCGATAGTGGGGAAGAGCGAAAAGAGCTGTTTCTCCTTTAAGACGGTCGCTCCATCTTTCTTGTTTAAATCCAACTGACTTGATCTAGACTACATAAACAAAAGCAAAAAGGCTGCATTGCAGAATGAGAACATATTTTAAAGACAAGAATCGTATATACTATTAAGTCTTTACTTTCTCCATGATGTCCTGCATCGCCTGCTCCTCGACCATGATTTCTCTGAGAGACACTGGCTGCCGATTTACATTCCACTGGTCCATGAAATAAACATCTTGAGAGGCAGACTGACTGATTAATGACGAGTAATCATCTGTGCCAAGAAGAAAATGTGCAGCAGAGTCTCTTTGCTGATCATTCAGTAGGAAAATGGTAACATTTTTTTTTATATCTTTTAAAGACAACAAAGATGCTTAAAATAGGAGAGTCTTACTTTCTTGCAGAAGATGATAAGCGAAAGCTTCTTGCCTTTGCCTTTCCTACCAAAAGGAATAGTACTTTTTAATGCGTTTTAACTACATTTTCTTTGAAGTTATTTGTTTCAAATGTGCATATTAAGTCACGTAAACAAAATGTTATAACCTCAATGGTTTCCTTCCATTTTTGGTGCAACAATTTGGCAAACTTCAGGTCCAACAGCACTGAACAATCTCCTGGACAAAACTCACCTTCACAAAGATCAACAAAACACGTTTGATTTATCTGATAATATTTAGGTATCATTTGCTGTCTTTTTCAGTTCATTTTCTCATTGTTCCACTAATTTACTGATTTCAATCTGTGAATTTCCCCACTGTGGGACAAATAAAGTTCTTCTTATCTTATCTTATCTTAAAAGACTAATAAAAATTAAATTAGCATTTTTACTTGAGCAGCTTCTATTCCATATTAACCCACAAATACATACAGTGTACTATAGTGAGCATAAAACACACAGCATGTCTAAGCACATATTTTATACAGATTAATTTTGGATTATACCAAGGCCACCAGAAATGACAATTACTTAGTACATACAGTTGTATGCATGCATTGTATACAATGTGTAATACTATAGTCTTTGTCTTTATTATATGATTCTCTTTGACTCATATATTCACCAACTTGTTTGCAAAACTGCCTCAAACTCTATGGACTGTTGTGTATGAAAATCAGACATTTACCTGGAGATGTCCCTACTGGTCCAAACAGTTCAGTTAGCTGCAGTGCAAATTCGGTAGTAAGTTTCAACTCCAGTGTCTGAATGTTCATTCGGCCATTGTTCTGAAGGCCCCTGCTCTCCTCTTGTATTTTCGTTCTTTCCGCCTCCTTCTTGAAATCCATCTCTTCAAGCCTGGTCAGCAAGGACTGTGTAATGGCAGATATTTCCTCCATAATTTCCCCATCTGCTTGTCCCTCGCCATCTCCAGTGTCATTGTCACTATATATTGCCTGGCCACCAACTAAGTACTTCTTAACCACTTGCTCTTGTGAAGTCTGTATGCTTTCTGGCATAATAAAACATATTTAAACAGATTTTACATGTAGTGTAGACATTAGTGGTCTGTATTCTAACAGAGGTTGATTTGGATTGATTACAATAGCAGATTCTGAAGTATCATCACACAACCCACCTGTTTCTATTTGGTCTGCGTTATGTGAATGCTTCATATTTTTGTGCTGCTCATCATTTTTATTTTTGTCTGCAGGTTCCCCATCGGCAACATGGGGTAAGCAGCAATCTTCACTTATATTTAAGGTGTCAATCGGTTCTTCAATACCTTCATAAGTAGCTAGTTCAATAAGTGGGTCCAACATGGATTCAATTTTAAGATCATTTATAGTTACTTGAACTAAATCCTTCTCAGAATGTTGATCTAATTGACTTTCAAAATCAAGGCATTCACCAGAATCCAGCAGTAAGTTGGTAGTCCAGTCAATGTCCTGGTGACACTTCTCAAACAGGTCCTCTAAAGTTGCCATTGAAACACGTTTAAATAAATGGCTTAGTATCTCCAGACTGTGCTGTTTAACTAGTAATTCTTTTAAGTCATTTTCCTCTACCTGAGATCCCTTTTCATGACATACACGGTATGGAACCAGTTGTCGTTCTGGAGAACTTTCGTTTTTTAGTTTTGGTACAAAATGCAATGGGTTTCCCACTAGAACTGAAATTTCCCTGAAGGAGTTCCCTGAATCATGCTCAGAACACTGTTGATGGGTAATTCTCCACAGAAGAGCAAAGTCCTGGGGGTCTGTTTGTGTTGAGACAGTGTCGTCATTTGGTGGGTCTAACTGAGCCCAGATGCCTGAGGAACTGACTGTCTCACAAATCGATGGAGTATCCGTATCCTGATTTAGTTCAATCTTTTGAGTTAAACTTTGAATATGGGAGCTGATAATTTGTAAACCAGTAAAAGATTCAGATTTCAGGTCTGAACGGCAGTCTGGGATCTCTGTCTGAGTCTTTACTTCTAGGTTTACAGGCATTTTTTCGCTTCCAAAACATATGGAATCCTGTTTTGTACCTTCGGTAATTTGAGTTTCATCTATATGAGGAAAATTCAAAGAATTTAAACACTCTGATTTACCTAAAGCTTCCAAATCTATACCCATTAACAATCTGTTATCAGATTTTATAGCTTCCAAGTCTAATGTTACCTCATACTTTTTCAAATTCTGTGATCTCCAATTATTTTGGTCACGCTGTTCAAGACTTTGTAAAGGCCAATCACCAACAAAATCCTGCTGTACTGGTTTTATATAATCATCAATGTCAGCCCTATCTGTTGTTAAATTATTCAGACCTGCATTTTGACAACTAAAATCATTTTCAGTTGGATCATACATGGCATCTTTGTCTACAATTCTACTGCGTTCCCTCTCTCTTCTTACACGCTGGCCTATTGACATTGTGTTATTCTCTAAAATGCCAGAGTCCTCATTACTTTTGCAGGTATCAACCACAGAAATGCTAAGTGACGCATCTAATTTTAGGCCTAGATCTGCCATATCTGGTAGATCAGGATGTGCAGCTTCAAAATCTTCTGCAACATTCTCTACGGTGGCCAGAGATTCTGCAACAATGTTTGCTTTGGGTGAACCCTCTGATAAACACATGTTTGATGAACTGGGACTACAATTAATATCCAAAGATGAAACATCTGGCAAGGAGGAGGAAAGCTGGCTACCATGTTTCCTAAACGTAGAGTCGCTCTGAAAGTCAGGATGACTTGATAAAGGATGCCTATAAAACAAAACAATGCAAATTATGAAATATTAAAGCATTGAATTAAATGTTAGCAAGTTGAAAGGCAAAAGTTTAGGATCAATTCCTAATTTATGTACTTTAGAAAAAAATCAAAGATTTTGAAATATAAATGTACAGAATTTTACTCGACAGTTCTAATATACAACATTGCATGCACAAGGCACATCATCAATCACAAGAAAATACTACAGCTACTACACATTCTGTATCATAATTATATAACAACTTACAATGATTGATCACACTGCGAAACATCTGCACCGTAAACAGCTGTGGATTTTGCCTGGGAACCCATTATATTCTGGACAGATACATAACGATCCATGTTTTCTAGCATGCGCTTAATCTTCTCTTTTGTTACACCATGTTTACTACGCCTGCAATGAGAAACAGTGAAAAAGCCATTTGGTACAGTGATACAGATATTTTTAAATAATAGTAATAATACAACTTTACAAACTTTACTCATAGAAATCTCAATTCTTTCAAATAATAAAAGATTGTGTCATTATTTTGAAAGCAAATTGTTGTTCGAGATTTTATTCTACATAAATGTCACAGTCAAATCTAGAAGAAAGCATCATTATAAGCAAAAAGCATGTATACTCTAATATAATTTTTTACAAGACAATACAATTTTAATGGTTTAAATATATCTTTTTTTTCTTCAATTGATTCTGTTACCAATTGTTGTTAGTTATTTAATAAACTTTTAATTTAGCTTGAACTCTAATTGTTCCTATAGACTCCTATAACTCTAAGGGTTCCTTTTTGTAGTTCAGTCCTTAGTCTTTACTTGTAAGCTACCGGAGGCCAAGATTTTCGCTAAATATAGTATCTAGCATAAATGACTCATTACGATGCATCTGGTTGCTATTGTGGATTCTGTATTTATGAAATTTGGACATATCATACTTCTCCAACTCCCGAGGTTTAAACTTCCACCAGGTGTTTGGTTCACGGAATAGAACTCTATACTTGTACCGTAGCGCCTAAAAAGACACAAGAAAAATAATGTTCCAAATGGTAACAGTTTGAACTGCCACAATTTCACTTTTCAGTACTTTTGTTTTACACATTTCTTGACCCTGAATGTGTTTATATGCTGTGTGGACTCTAATAAAGACAGTTTAGTACCATTTTACCACAGATGTGCATTTAACCAGCAAAGAGACAGGGATTTGCTGACAAGCAGTTGTGAGCCAATACTGATCCTCAGCCCAGGAATTACAAAATACCACAGCAGAGGGTTTAAACACTTAAGCAAACAGCATTGTCAATGATTTATTTTCAAAACAAAATAGTATTTTGTTTTAAAAGGTGGTAATTTTCATACTCTAGTAGCAAGATTGGCTCTTTGTGCCCCTTAATTTACATTTAGTCATTTTGCAGCTGCCTTTATTTAAAGCTGCATACAAGTGCAATTTTAATAGTGATGGCTTACCATTGCAACATATGGCTTCATTTCCCAACACTGCATATTGGTATTGTCTATAATTATAGGTGTAAAGCCTTTTATGAAAGCATCTTGTGCTGTGAACAAGACAAAATTAATTGTAATTAATGATTCTGCAAACGGTACTGCACAGTTTGGGAGACTCGACCAGCAAACCGAATGTTGAAAAAAATAGTTAGGCTTTTTATTTAAATGGCAATGCATCTTTTAAAATGATTTTTAATAAACCTTAATTTATATTTACAAATCCTAATGCCTATATCTCTATCGCAAATTAATAATCATTGTGTTATTTTTAAAAATATTTTTAGACAATAAACATAGATTAGTTACAGAAGCAAAATAGATTTGGGTGGGTCTGAATGGAAGATACACTTACAAAATAACAAAATCTCATAGCCCTATGAAAAAAAAGGTCAATATGTTTTATTTCATCATTAAGCTTCATTTAGTTCATCTTTTAAATTATGTGTGGTAAGACAGTCTCAATACAAAAATCAAGTCTCTGACTACATTCTGATACAGAGATAAGAGAGTGGGAGAACCAGCGTGCGCAGAGAACTGATCATTAGTAGACACACTGAAACTTTATTTAGTCTAATATGAGGAAGTTCTACACTTCTGTAGACCAAACGTCCAGGATACTGTCCTATTTCCCTTAAAATGTTGCATCACCACTGAGTGTTAGACATTAAAAAGAAATTAAAGCAATAAATCTGCATTGAATTGCATATTCCAGGCCTAACTATACAGTTACCTTGTTTACATTTTAAAATATCTATCATTTGTTTCAGCAACACTAACATTTCAATTCTCATTTTCAATTTTCATATTCTTAAATGGCAGTAAGTTATTAGCAATAAATAATACAAGAAATAGGAATAATGAAACAGATGTGATAGTTGCATGAATTACATATCAAAGCGTATGAACCTCACCTCTTTGATGGTTCCATGCATGAGCCTCTCCTAAATAGATTGGTTCAAAATGGTACACTCCATTTCGAGTGAAAAAGTCATCAGTACTTAACACTATTCCACATGGGTTTTGCTCCAACATTGCACTGCAGAAATATAGTATTAACTACACTTGGCATGATATAAATAACCATAACAACAAATTTTTTAATTCTTACATTAAATTAGAGTCGCATAAACTGACTTACATTAAACTGAGGACCAGAGTGCAAATGAAAACCCTCATAAAATAGACTTTAGCACTTCTATTTTATCATTTACATCATTTAATGTAATAAGTGATGCCATTATCCACATTTGATCTAAAAAATAGGTAAATATTCAAGACCTTTTTATATTCACAAATAAAGCAGTGTCACTGAGGTGGTTAAATGAAACTACAGCAGCACTGATGTGCTAGAACCCCCTCACCACATCAATGTCACTGCAGAACTGACAATAAACAATACACCACCCAAAGAAGGGAACAGTTGTTCTCTGTATTAGAGTTTGGACAATGACACCACAATATGTATACCCTAATTTATTAAATTATATATATATATATATATATATATATATATATATATATATATATATATATATATATATATATATATATATATATATACATACATACATTTTTACTGTATTGTTTTTTTGTTATTTAATGTTTTTTAAGGTGACATCATTACAATAATACAATACAGCATAATTAGGCCTTTTACCTGGCAAGTGTGCTTTTGCCTGATCCTGGCGCCCCTCTGAGCAGTACAAGAACATGGCCTTCCAATTTAAGCTTTGTCATCCCCATTGTAGACACAGATGCTGAAGGCTTTATATGAGTAGGCCTGACCACCTTGGAAGGCGGTAACTGATTCCTCATAGCAGGATTTGTTGTCCATGGGTTTGGAAGTTGTACAACAGGCATGATGAAAGCTGGATCCATGTTACTGGGCAGAAACTCTTGGGCCTGAATATTCCAGGGTGCGTAACGCTTTTCAGATTGCTGTACCTTTGCTGATGCTTGGTTAAACAACTGATAAGGTCTGTGGTAATCTTTACTAGCTGATGTTCTTGTTTCAGCACAGCTAGAATCTTTGGTCAAATGATTATAATCAACCACGGCTTTACTTTCCTGAGACGAGCTCACACCCTGTAAACTAAGCTCATTTACAGATGAGGTGGATCCTTGTGTTTCAACACTATGACTTTTGTGATGGGAACTACGCATGTTTGAAAATCCTAATTTGGGGTCATGATCAATGTGATTAAAAGGTTCCTGGTCATCAACCTTTCTCTGGGAGGTATGGTGGGAAGACTCAAAAGAACTAGGCAGTGATGAAAGTGAACAGTTGGTTGGCAGAGATTCGGACATCATTAAAGTCTCAAATTCTTGCTCAATAAGAGAATCAAGCTCTTCGGTAACATAAATTGTATCTGAGCTGAACGCCTCATTTGACTCTTCACAATGTGACGCTGCTGAATTTTTCTTTGTTTCAGGGCATAATCCGGTGTAGGACTGATTTGGTTCTAGAAGAGCAGCAGCCATTTCGAAGCCTGACATTATACTAGAAGTCTTTCTTTCAGCAGCATCAGACAGCTCGAGGAGAGCATCCATTGCATTTTCCACTGAAAGAAAACATACATACATATGATGTGTAAATCATAAGGATAGGCAATAAATTAGGTATCCTTTTTTAAAAAAAAAACACTACAATGATACAGTTACAGTAATAATGTAGGGTCTGTCAGGTCTAAATTATGAATGGTATGATTACAGAATTTAATGGTACAGTTATTGTCTAAAAAGCCAGAAATCAAATGAACCAATGCAGTTTCTTATTTTTTGCTATTTATTCAATGTAAACACAAAGTTATTGAAAACATTACAATGCAGGGCGCTTGCTGAATATGAACACAAAGTATTCTTTATAACACAAAATATTAAATCAAAGTAAAAACAATATTTTAAACTACACATTGGTACAAAACTACACAAAATATTTTAAACTACACAGAAAACTAGTTTTTTGTAAGGTCTAAGGAAACAGACAAATGTGCTGCAAGTGTAACTTTATTTTTGACATATTTGAGTTTTTCCCTTATTAATGTCATCATGACAACGTTGTTTGATGAGATTTCAGATATGTATATATATATATGTGTGTGTGTGTGTGTGTGTGTGTGTGTGTGTGTGCGCAAATGTTTCAGGTACTAACATACATTGGATCAGGGTGTGAATGCAATAAAATTGGAAAATATTATCCATCCATCCGTCCATTATCTTCCGCTTTATCCTCTATTAGGGTCGTAGGGAGGAGGGGGTTCCCCATGCCCATCCAGGGGAGAACGTCTCGGGCGCTGGGCATACACACCCAGGACAGGGCGCAAATCTATCTCTGGGCACGTTTACTCACTCACACAGACACACACTATAAGGGGCAATTTGGAGAACACAATTGAGCTTAATCCAGGTTTTTGGACTGTGGGAGGAAACCGGATAACCCGGAGGAAACCCACACGGACAGAGGGAGAACAAGGAAACCCCTAGTGTTGAGAATCAAACGTGCTAACCACTAAGCCACCGTGCCGGAAAAGATTATTTTACATTTCATTCATTCATTATCTCCCGCTTTATCCTCTATTAAGGTCGCAGGGGGGTTCCCCATGCCCATCCAGGGGAGAACATCCCGGGCGCTGGGCAGATAGACCCAGGACAGGGTGCCAATCCATCGCTGGGCACACACTCACGCACACAGACACACTCTATATGGGGCAATTTGGAGAATTCAATAGACTTGATCCATGTTTTGGGACTGTGGGAGGAAACCGGAGAACCCGGAGGAAACCCACGCGGACAACATGGAAACTCCACCCAGATTGGGATTCGAACCGGGAATCCCCAGCGCCGAGAGGCGAACGTGCTAAACCACTAAGCCACCGTGCCGCCTTATTTTACATTTATTTTTTCATTCATTCATTATCACCCGCTTTATCCTCTATTAGGGTCGCGGTGGGGTTCCCCATGCCCATCCAGGGGAGAACATCTCGGGCGCTGGGCAGACACACCCAGGACAGGGCGCCAATCCATTGCTGGGCACACACTCACTCACACAGACACACTCTATATGGGGCAATTTGGAGAATTCAATTGACTTGATCCATGTTTTTGGACTGTGGGAGGAAACCGGAGAAGCCGGAGGAAACCCACGCAGACACGGGGAGAACATGGAAACTCCACCCAGATGGGGATTCGAACCGGGAATCCCTAGTGCTGAGAGGAGAACATGCTAACCACTAAGCCACCGTGCCGGAAAAGATTATTTTACATAGATTTATTTATTGAAAACTACTTTGTAATGATGAACGAATAGTTTGATTGAATGTGAACCCGAAGATTAAGGAGAAGTCAGTGTTATTTTCTTTAGTAAAAGGTGGAGCAGGTGATCGCCGGCTACCTTTAAACTCGGCCTCTGACAGCACGATGTAAACGACCTCGGGTTCTAGGTGGGAGAACATCTCCTGCATGCTCTGGGTGATTTGCTGGTTGCTCTGCAGACTCGAACCCGTGGACATTGTGCTTCTGATGTTCTGATCTGTTAAAGCCGCTTCAAAGCTGAACTCACTGTTACTGTCACCTTCGACTCGCGTACCGGGGCCGTTTTTCTTTTTCCTCGGCATTCCAGACTGAGAACCCGCGAGTTAAAGGTTTGCGGACGAGCGACAGAGAGAAACAAACATTAGAAGAATAACAAACGCCATTTTGCTCGGATCTCTAACAAACACCTTCGCGTCTACGCAACCCAATGACGCATTTCCGGTGTAGTAAAGTTTACAAACATAGAATTAGTTGCTTATTAATTCGGCGTGACATTGGAATAATATTGTATTTGTTTGTTAATAGCAGAAGCAAGAGTTTGTGCAATAGTAGCTACTGTAACGTGTGTGTATACATGTTTTAATACATTATTTTCCAAAATGACAAATCGATGGATGTCTACATACACGATCAGAGACGCCAAATCATTTTAACATAACGACAAACTTTCATTCATTCATTCATTATCTCCCGCTTTATCCTCTATTAGGGTCGCGGTGGGGTTCCCCATGCCCATCCAGGGGAGAACGTCTCGGGTGCTGGGCAGATAGTCCCAGGACAGGGCGCCAATCCATCGCTGGGCACACACTCACTCACACAGACACACTCTATATGGGGCAATTTGGAGAGTTTAATAGACTTGATCCATGTTTTTGGACTGTGGGAGGAGGCTGGAGAACACGGAGGAAACCCACGCGGACACGGGGAGAACATGGAAACTCCACCCAGATTGGAATTCATTCATTCATTATCCTCCGCTTCATCCTATATCAGGGTCGCGGGGGGTTCCCCATGCCCATCCAGGGGAGAACGTCTCGGGCACCGAGCAGATAGACCCAGGACAGGGCGCCAATCCATCGCTCGGCACACACTCACTCACACAAACACACTCTATATGGGGCAATTTGGAGAGTTTAATAGACTTGATCCATGTTTTTGGACTGTGGGAGGAGGCTGGAGAACACGGAGGAAACCCACGCGGACACGGGGAGAACATGGAAACTCCACCCAGATTGGAATTCATTCATTCATTATCCTCCGCTTCATCCTATATCAGGGTCGCGGGGGGTTCCCCATGCCCATCCAGGGGAGATAGACAGATAGACCCGGGACAGGGCGACAATCCATCGCTGGGCACACACACTCACTCACTCACACAGACACACTCTATATGGGGCAGTTTGGAGAATTCAATTGACTTGATCCATGTTTTTGGACTGTGGGAGGAAACCGGAGAACCCGGAGGAAACCCACGAGGACACGGGAAGAACATGGAAACTCCAACCAGATGGGGATTAATTCATTCATTCATTATCTTCCGCTTTATTCTCTATTAGGGTCGCGGTGGGGTTCCCCATGCCCATCCAGGGGAGAATGTCTCGGGCACCGAGCAGATACACCCAGGACAGGGCGCCAATCCATCGCTCGGCACACACTCACTTACACAAACACACTCTATATGGGGCAATTTGGAGAATTCAATTGACTTGATCCATGTTTTTGGACTGTGGGAGGAAACCGGAGAACCCGGAGGAAACCCACGAGGACACGGGGAGAACATGGAAACTCCACCCAGATGGGGATTCGAACCGGGAATCCCCAGCGCTGAGAGGCGAACGTGCTAACCACTAAGCCACTGTGCCGCCCCAAAGGAAAAGCAGTGTAAGAAAAATGCCCAGGACCGGGCGCCAATCCATCGCTGGGGGAAGCCGGAGAACCCGGAAGAAACCCACACGGCACGGGGAGGACATGGAAAACTCCACCCATTTGGGATTCAAACCTGAAATCCCTAGCGCTGAGAGGCGAAGGTGCAAACTACTAAGCCACCGTGCCGCCCTGTTTAATCAGTGTTGAAACAAATTTGTAAACATTTCAGACGATTGAAATGACGATTTGTTTTAAAAGAAATGGAATAATCCTGGATTTTAAAGCTCTGATGGTGATGTTGTATGTGTGTTCGTCGTGGTTCGGCGCTTTGCTCTACACTAGAGCTGTGCGGATCGATACAAATATCGATAATATCGATACCAACGCTGGTATTGGTATTGAACAATACTTGCGTAAAAAGATCGATACTCAAGTTTTTTGTGTGTGAATATTCCTTTTTTATTGTTTTGCCTAAGAACAATTCTATTTGAAAAAAAAACTGTCTAGTGAGGGGAGCATTTTGACTTTATATTTGTATTGTCGTTTCTCCTTTTGTACCTCAAAAATATATTTTTTCCTCACGTTAAAGCAAACTTTGTTTTATTACTGTTCCATTGTTTCTAAACAAAGATGTTGATTGGGATACATTATTTTGTTGTCACCTACAATGTTTGGCGAAATTCTATACTAGGTCTTTTGGATCAATGAAGCTTAAATATTAAAAAGTATCGGTATCGAATATCGCGATATTGGCCCTGTATTTACTTGGTATTGGATCGATACCAAAATTCTTGGTATCGCACAGCTCTACTCGACACTTTTCTCCCGCTCTTTCTGAGGCGGCGGGCGCTGTTGCTGCGCGGACGGAGCCGCGTTCAGACCGACGGGGGGCGCCGCAGCTCCACTTTTTTTTTTTTTGGCTCCGTGCAGTGTGTGAAACGAGAAGCAGCTTTTTTTTGTGGCGAAACTAAACCCCCCAAAACCCGAATCTGACCAATGTTGAAAACTACTTGTTCGTGAGGTAAATGCTGAAAACGGATCCCGGGTAGTTCCGCGGAGGCTCCCCGGCGCTGAGGCACTTTAGGCGGAGGTTTGCACGGACACTGGGATGTTCAGATCCGCGCCGTGTCGCCAAGTTTCTTCGTGAGGAACGACTGCCGTTTCACTTCTAGCGCCGTTTAGAAACAATGGTGTCTGCCGAGTTGGAATCGTAACGCCAAACAAGTGCATAACTTAGTTGTTTGTAAGCCAAAGTTTACGCACTTTAAATCTTCTTTCGCGTGCTTTTTTTGCGGATGAAAGGCGGACGCTTTGTCGACAGTAACTGGGAGATGTTTGGCGCATTGCTGGTGGCAGTGTTGTGTGTGAAACCCGAGCTAACAGTTCGAGGCCTAGCGCCGGATGGTTAGGCCACGGCTTCAAGGCAATGCACGGCCAGCTAGCTAGCGTTAGCATGCAACGGAACGATGTTATTAAATGCGCTTTTTAATCTTAAACGCGTTGCCGAGTGTGGAGCGTGAAACTCCGTCCAGCTGCCCGTTCAGCCCGAATATTTTATTAAGTCCGCTTTTACTTAACGATGCTCGTTAGCACTTTGGCTAGCTCGTTAGCTTTGCGAATCGTTCTCTCGTTTTGGATTCGAGCTGGCAATAAATAAGAGCGAGGTGGATTTTTGGGGACGGTTTGTTCTAATGTTCCAAGCGCACCACCGGAGTTCGGGAGCGTAGATCGCTTTTACCATGTGTTTTAGTAAAAGTGCGGGTGGTTCTATGGTTGAACTTTTGTTTTCCCACCCATAGAGGCCAGTAGAGGACTGTTTGGAAAACATTCGCGGCACCGCGGAGCGCAATGGAGTTCCCGCAACAGCAGAAAGCGCCGGCGGACAATAAAATCACTTATCCGCTCGGCGTGAAGGAGATCACGGATAAAATCAGCAACGATGAGGTGGTCAAACGACTGAAGGTAAGAGTGAGAGGTTCATTTCAAACGAGAAGGCATCTGGGAGTTACGTAATGACGGGCATCATATGTGTTGCCAATTATTTGCACCGAGAACTTCCACCAGAGTTGCCAAATCCTGGAAAATTAAAGATAGTTTTTAGAATATTTTCAATTCGCCCAAACTACTATAGAAAAAGACTGACATTTATACTGTAACACAGCATCATTTAGGACTTGATGCCGTCAAACAGATTTGTAAGTCATTGAGTGAGAGATGAGCTATAAGACCACACAATGCACAGTTGTAGTGTACTTTTAATATTATTAAAATAAATTTTAATACTATATATACTATATTTTAATACTATTAATAAATTAAAAGTGTAGTGTACTTTTAATAGTATTATATCATATGGTAGGCGGCATATCATAAAATAAGGCGGCACGGTGGCTTAGTGGTCAGCACGTTCGCCTCTCAGCGCTAGGGATTCCCGGTTCGAATCCCCATCTGGGTGGAGTTTCCATGTTCTCCCCGTGTCTGCGTGGGTTTTCTCATGTTCCCCGGTTTCCTCCCACAGTCCAAAAACATGGATCAAGTCAATTGAATTCTCTAAATTGCCCCATATAGAGTGTGTCTGTCTGAATGAGTGTTTGCCCAGCGATGGATTGGCACCCTGTCCTGGGTCTATCTGCCCAGCGCCCGAGATGTTCCCCCCCTGGATGGGCATGGGGAACCCCACCGCGAACCTAATAGAGGATAAAGCGGGAGATAATGATTGAATGAATATATCATATAGTAGGCGGCATGGTGGCTTAGTGGTTAGCTCGTTCGCCTCTCAGTGCTAGGGATTCCCGGTTCGAATCCCCATCTGGGTGGAGTTTCCATGTTCTCCCCGTGTCTGCGTGGGTTTCCTCATGTTCCCCGGTTTCCTCCCACAGTCCAAAAACATGGAACAAGTCTATTGAGTTCTCCAAATTGCCCCTTGTAGAGTGTGTATGCGTGCGTGTCTGTGTGAGTGAGTGTGTGCCCAGCGATAGATTGGCGCCCTGTCCTGGGTGTATCTGCCCAGTGCCCGAGACGTTCTCCCCTGGATGAGCATGGGGAACCCAATATAGGATAAAGCGGAAGATAATGAATGAATGAATAGATCATATAGTATATGAGCATTAATACTGGTATTTGTGTCACTAAAGTCATAATGTTACACATTTAAGCGTTACTGTTGCTGTTACAGAGATGCACATTTTTAGTATTGGGTCCGATGCTGTTCTTGTGTTTAGGTACATGTGATATTTTTTAGATATGAAGGCACCTGATGCCAGTGATACCAGTTTGTAATGAATTACCTATGTCTGTACAATGCATTGGCGAATAGCCAACTGTACTAATACTTGATCTTTTATGAACTGGTGCAACTCTGATTTTGAAAGGATTGGGTCCACTTAAATTTTTTTTTTACCCCTCCATCCAATACTTGTCATATTAGATTAATAAACATATTTGCATTGTGGTCCAACAGAGTTTGGTCCTGAAAGGAAAGTTGGGAAATCACTGCTTAAAAACTGCTTCTCAGTTTATGAAATCCAGACCATGTCATAGTCTGGTTATAATTTGGGGAATAATCATGTAGTAAAACTGCATAATACAGTGTTTGTCAGAAATATTTTGATTTTTCCAAAAAGGTTGAGCTCAGAGTATGGTGGCATGTCTGTATAAAGTTAACAAATGGTTGGGGTTTTTCAAATTATTTTTTGAATGGCAGTTTTAGCCTGTGCTTATAGATAGTCACAGATTGTGGATATAGATAGACATACAGTGGATATCGCAATGCTGTTTCTATATAAACTTTTCTTTATAAAGTTATGTATGTTTATAATGTAGTACAGTGTAATCTAAATTCTCAAATATTGTTGCCCATCAATAATAGATTAAATAAAGTTGCTTTTAAAATTATGTATACTGTATATGATCTCCAAGTTCTTTGCCATCTTCAATTAAGAGGTGTATAGTATACATGTTTATGCTCTGAAGGCTTTTTTGGTCTGTTTTCTAATACTGATATGAAATAGTGATACAGTATTATTGTAATACTGATATGGGATGCTTGTTTTTTAGCATTTGGGTCTTTGTATAAATACTATGAGGGCTGTGTGCATTTTCTTGGCACCTAGTCAAGATCAGGTTGAGTGGGTGTTAAATTTCATTAGGGCTGTACCCAGTCTGCAGAGAGAGAGCCTAGAGTCTAGTGATTGCGACAGTGCTTATTACAGACAGTGTGTTAGCAAAAAATGGAGTTTGCTCTTGTGTGACCCCTATTGAAATTATATACTGCCGTAAATGTGAGAGAACATTGGAGTCTTGTTTTTAAGTGCGATTACTGCACTGTTATGTGTTAACTGTTGTGCATTCAGTCAGACCACCTTGGCCGATGGGGAGTTCATTCAGAAGGCAAAGCTCTTTAGATTCCTTTTACTTTTCAAGCTATGTTCCAACCTTATGTCCCTGGAGGCATATGATTAACATGAATCAAGACAATTTAAATCTGCTTCATGAACCCTATCCATTATTGTCTTTCGGGGTCAATGACGATTGGGGTTTGGCTGAAATTGAAATTTAGGCTGATCAGGCACATCCAGCTGTCATGTCAGCACTTTTCACACAAAGAGAGCAATAGCAGTTACATGCTTTCCCCATCACACATACCCCACTGGCTGTTTTTTGTTAACAACACCTCAGCAGGGTTCACAAGAATCCATGGAACCTGCAAGGAGCATCCAATGCCTTTCTTTTCTTAAAAAGTAAATTATGTGACGCATGGGTCGCTCATGTCACTGGATTAGTTAATTGATTATCCCTCATTATCTACACTTCCTAAGCAGATTCTATAGTTCACTTCTTCTGAAAGTGGTTTTCTTGAATCCTTAATTAGCTGAGCTGCCGCAGCAGAACCGGTGACCTGAACAGTTTGGAAAATTAACATGCAAGTGTGGGCTGTAGACTTTTAAATGGAAAATCCATTTGAGACGTTAACCACCAGAAAGAGTACAAAAAAGATTTATAAATAAAAATAATTTTGACTCCCCTGGGAGGTCCAAAGTAACGTGAGCCAGCTGGTGGATTAAAGGTTCTTTTTTTTTTGTTATGGTGACTTTATATTTTTGTAATCCACTCTTTGCATCTTAATAAACTTTGTATTGCTTTATAGCAATAACACCAGAGATTTTATGATGATGCCAAATTGCAATGCTGTCGCACAGACTTCATTAAGCTTAGAATGTTTTCTCAGTTTTTTTTCCTGTTTCCGTTCAGTTTAATACTGAGCTGTGAGCACCCTACCCCTCCATTTGAACCATACACCTATTTCAACCATGGTGCATGTCAGTAAAGAAAGAACCCGCCCTGGCAAAGGGGTTTTAAAATGTCTCTTTAAACTGAATGCCAAGAAATATGATTATTTTAGTTCCTGTAGTACAAATGTGGCAAAAATGGGTTTTATATAATGTGCTTCAATTACCACATGGTTCAGAATGGTGTCTCTCAAGTTGAACACAGCTTTGTCTTTTTAGCAGATACAAACTGAAATAAGGAACAGTACCTAATAATGTGGTTAGTTCCTCAACAAAGGTTAACCATGTAATGGTTTATATTGCTGGCTCATGGTTATTTTGTTTCTCTTTGGTTAAAACTGTGATTAAATAATGCAGCTGAGAAGTTAGGAGAGGTTTTTAGACAGTTGAAATGTCTTATTTCCAGCTAAATTAAAGTAAGAGGTGCTTCTTGTGACTGTGCCTACAAGAAACATTCCTGAATAGTACTTGGCGAGGGAGTGCTGTAGGTCGTGGAATTAGTTCTTGGCCCCATCCACAAAACGGACAGATGTGAAAGGTTGAACTTTAGTTTATTCAACAGACATGTAGTCATTGTGAAATTTTAGCCACAGCATGACATGAGTCAGGAGATGCTATGTGCTTCATCCAAACTGATTTAGGATCAGAATATTTTATCAATTATTTGGGGGAAATAGCAATTTTTTACAGATATATGTACAGAAGTAGAATAAAAATGATCAATAATAATAGAAGTTGAAGTACCAAAATACACAAAGTAAAATAGCAAGTATAAAATGTAAAATTAAAAAATTGAATGTTTTCATATTCCATGTTCAGAATGCATTTTTAAATGCTAAATGATGTGAGCCTGCCACATCACATTAGTACTTTGTTACCTTATTGCACAGGCTTTGTCAGAACACAATGAATAAATCAAATGTGCACTATGACTTGGCTCCAAAAATTTCCACAGTCATTGTCTAGTACAAGGTAATGAAATGTCCCTATGTGGGTTAGGAACATGTCATCATATGCTGTTGCGTTTGCCTTCTGAGTCATCCTCCTAAGCACTGCACAAAACCTTCACTTCGTTACCCATTTAAAAAGTCTGCATTTTAGGTTCCTGAAAATACCCAGCTTCATCTTGTGCACATCCTCTTAAATGAATTGTTTTACATTTATGAAGATTGAACCAACAATAAACTTTGTGATTTCAGCATATGTGCCAAATAGCTCATTTAGACAGCGGTTGATGTGGTACCACTTTAAGGAAGTGAACACAAGAATGCTAGTATGTGATGTTAAATTGTTGAACTCCTTCATTTTTTTCCTCACGTGCTACTCCCTGAAACACATTGGCCTAAATGACTGTAGTTGACTTCGGGACAAACTAAGTTGTATAAATGTGTATTTCTGTGCTATAACAGATAGTGGGTTTATAGCTGACTGCAGCAGGTGTGGACACCTGATACCTGTTTACATTCAGCTATATAGATCAGTACGTCAGACCTCAGCCCTGGTACTAGTCTGTCACAGTACAAGTCACAAAGTTGCTGCTGATGGAGCAGAGCGTGTGTTGAATGCAGCCAAGTGAAACACAGCTGAGCGTAAGCGAGAGCTTAAGATTTTAGAGAGAGCGAGGGAAGGAATTCTGCCTGCAAGTGAGGGATGCTTTACAGAAGAATCCTGGGAAAACAGATTTTTTTCCCCCTGCCTTATTGGCAGTAATACATGTTCTTTCTTAATGAACCTTTTGTTTTATTTTTCATTATACATGTAACCGTTAAAAATTTGAAAAATACATTATTATTTAAAATGCCATTGTTAAATTGGAGTTATTCAGTGAAACATTTTTGTTTGTGTTTTAATTTTGTCATCATATTTTGATAAATCATTTTGTTTACCAATTATTTGGTTAAACCAGTTCCACTGAAATTTGGAACAAAATTTCAGGTCACCCAAATATCTCTATGGGAAAAAATACCTTGATGGTTAATGTCTTAAATTTAACGACACTTCAAGAACTAAAATGTGGAGTTTCAAGGTACCACTGTACATCTGTGTGAAGAACCATAACAGCACTGAAACTGTTAATTTTTTTTCTTCAGAATTTCTCTCATGGGTCTTTAAATAGAACACTGCAGGTTCAACTTTTCATCCTGTGTGTGTGTGTGTGTGTGTGTGTGTGTATATATATATATATATATATATATATATATATATATATATATATATTTTTTTTTTTTTTTTTTTTTTTTTTTATTTTTTTTTTTACTTATTTTAATACCATTTTATTCATTGCTATAATGTTTACCTAATAGGGTATCATTATTCTTTCAAAATCATGTCAGCTGCTGCATTTGAATACCCTCTTCTATATACATGAGCTCATAGATACTCGTCACTGTGATTGATGGAGATCACATTTTACTTCTCTCTCACTGAGAACTAGACAGTTTTGGACCAGCAGTGACAGTGCTGTAGAATTAACTCTTAACTCCTGTGCCAGTTAGTGATGCCATTTTAATTATTAGCCTTAGAGGCAACAAAAATCTCCTTTTTAATTTCTGAATTGGTTTCTAGACAGTGTAAAAAGCAAAGCTCTTTAGCCTAACCCTCGTTTCTTATCTTTTGCTGCTGTCACTAAGTTGGTTGTGAAGACCTACATGGATATGGATCAGGATTCAGAGGAGGAGAAGCAGCAGTATCTGGCTCTTGCACTACATCTGGCCTCAGAGTTTTTTCTGCGCAACCCCAACAAAGACGTGCGGCTGCTTGTGGCCTGCTGCCTGGCCGACATCTTCAGGATTTATGCCCCAGAGGCTCCTTACACCTCTCATGATAAACTAAAGGTGCGTTTGAACTATTTGTACCTTAATCAGACCAGGTCACTCAGTAATAAGTATAAACATTTTCGGATCTTATTTTTTTATTAAGTGTACTTTATTAAGGATGTTCCTCAATACATCAATAACAGCCATAACCTGCAGAACTGACCGTGTTTCTGTTCTTCATAGGAAATATTTCTTTTTATTACACGTCAGCTGAAGGGTTTGGAGGACACAAAGAGTCCTCAGTTTAACAGATATTTCTATCTGTTGGAGGTGAGTGTTAATAAAGAAAATTTGATAAACTTTGGTGGCATTTAAGAGAATATAATAAATTTTTTTACATTAACATGATTATGTAAGGCTGAGGTAATGGGGATTATTTAAATAGATCTAAGAAGTTTTAGGGCGGCACGGTGGCTTAGTGGTTAGCACGTTCGCCTCTCAGCGCTAGGGATTCCCGGTTCGAATCCCCATCTGGGTGGAGTTTCCATGTTCTCCCCATGTCTGCGTGGGTTTCCTCCGGGTTCTCCGGTTTCCTCCCACAGTCCAAAAACATGGATCAAGTCAATTGAATTCTCCAAATTGCCCCATATAGAGTGTGTCTGTGTGTGTGAGTGTGTGCCCAGCGATGGATTGGCGCCCTGTACTGGGTCTATCTGTCCAGCGCCCGAAACGTTCTCCCCTGGATGGGCATGGGGAACCCCACCGCGACCCTAATAGAGGATAAAGCGGGAGATAATGGATGAATGAATAAGAAGTTTTAAAAAGGAGCCTTTTTTGAGTGTTTAATTTTAGCACAGGTTCAGCCCTTGTGGTAATTTTAGTAGCATTTGGTTTTAGTGACTTGTTAGTGATATTTACCAACACTTTATTTTACAGAATCTAGCCTGGGTGAAGTCATATAATATATGCTTTGAACTGGAGGACTGTAATGAGATCTTCATTCAGCTTTTTAAAACACTCTTCTCAGTCAAGTGAGTTCATGTTCTACGTTCCTGTACGAATGCTTTTTTTAAATTTATTTGTATCATCCACTATTATTTATATATATATATATATATATATATATATATATATATATATATATATATATATATATATATATATATATATATATAAAGTTTGATTTGACAATTGTTAGACAATTCTCCACAATATTCAAGTTGCATTAAATCTGGACTAGTGTCATGTTAACTTATTTGATCTTTTTTTTTTTTTTTAGTATACATCAAAATACAGCTTTCGTCTGACATAATAAAATATGTAGTTCTATTTAATTTGCAATGAAATGATTTGTGTTGAGTAAAACACATCTCTCTATCTCTGTGTGTACTTATATGTGTATAAATATACACTTTTTCACTCTATAGTAACAGCCATAACCAGAAAGTGCAAATGCACATGCTTGACTTGATGAGCTCCATTATAATGGAGGGTGATGGAGTCACTCAGGAGCTGCTAGACACCATCCTCATTAATCTCATCCCAGCACACAAGGTGAAATTTATTTATTTAATCTTAGTACAGCTATCAATGTGTATTTAATTCTTTTCTTTAGTCATAAAATACTTTTTTTTTTTTAGGAAATATAAGACCTGTTATTAAAGTTAATGTAATCAGTTTCTTGTCCAAGTGCAACAAGTAATTAGCCAGTTTAATTCGATATTAATAACCAGTTGTCATTGTTTGTACAATGCATTCAATTCAAAATACTGGGATTTAAGCACAAAATAGGTTTTATTTTCTTTTGTATCTGTGAACTCTTTAACGTTGTAAAATGTTTACAGCTGATTAAAAAAAAATTATTATTTTTTATTATTCATTATTATTATTTAATCTTGCTGGCATTTTATGAATGCAACTTGCATCTTATTGTTTGTATTTCCTTTCTCTCACTCCCACTGTAGAATCTGAATAAACAGGCTTATGAGTTGGCAAGGACGTTGCTTAAGCGAACGGTTCAGACCATTGAATCTTGCATTTCATCAGTGAGTGTGCAGCTCTCATCATTCAGTACCGCATATATAATTGTTTTCACTAAATATTCATTGCTCTTTCTTCCACTCCTTAGTTCTTTAATCAGGTTCTTGTGATGGGCAAGTCCTCTGTGAGTGATCTGTCGGAACATGTGTTTGATCTTATACAAGAGCTGTTTGCTATTGATCCCCTGCTGCTCGTATCAGTTATGCCACAACTTGAGTTTAAATTGAAGGTGAGCTGAGATTTAATGAACTTCAGTCTGAGTCATGTTTATTTCACACTGCATTTCATGAATGACCAACATGAGGGTCTTAATTTTCCCAGAGTAATGACGGCGAGGAACGGCTGGCTGTTGTAAAGCTGTTGGCTAAACTTTTTGGAGCCAAAGACTCCGAGTTGGCTACTCAAAACCGCCCACTCTGGCAGTGCTTTCTGGGAAGGTGGGAATGCTGCAAAACTAAACCAGAATGCTCATTTGATTTCTTTTAATCAATTTCTCACCTTTATTCTTTTAATAAACTTATTTCAGGTTTAATGATATCCATGTTCCTGTAAGACTGGAGTGTGTAAAGTTTGCCAGTCACTGCCTTATGAACCATCCAGACCTGGCCAAAGATCTCACAGGTGCGTCTCTTTCTCTGCCTGTGCTTCCTTTATTTCCCCTCAGTTATTATTAAAAAATGTATCACAATTTGTGTTTCACTGAATATTCTAGAGTTTCTAAAAGTGAGGTCCCATGACCCAGAAGAGGCTATTCGACACGATGTCATAGTAACCATCATTAATGCAGGGAAGAAGGACTTGAGTCTTGTTAATGATCAGCTGCTGGGTTTTGTTCGAGAGAGGATGTTGGATAAAAGGGTGAGCCTTATAAAACTGTACTGTCTTTTATCTGCATGCTAATACTCAGTCTGACATTGAATTATTAAACAGAGAATCATACACTGGTGTTGAAATAATGTATGAAATTAAAAGGCTGTTAGGGCAGCACTGCCACTGAATTTCCAAACAGGTGCACAGGACTTGGTTACAGGTCTCATTATGATTTTGTGTTAAGGAGATCAAGTAGATTTTTATATATTCATTCATTATCTCCCGCTTTATCCTCTATTAGGGTCGCGGTGGGGTTCCCCATGCCCATCCAGGGGAGAACGTCTCGGGCGCTGGGCAGATAGACCCCGGACAGGGCGCCAATCCATCGCTGGGCACACACTCACTCACACAAACACACTCTATATGGGGCAATTTGGAGAATTCAATTGACTTGATCCATGTTTTTGGACTGTGGGAGGAAACCGGAGAACCCGGAGGAAACCCACGCAGACACGAGAACATGGAAACTCCACCCAGATGGGGATTCGAACCGGGAATCCCTAGCGCTGAGAGGCGAACGTGCTGACCACTAAGCCACCGTGCCACACGATTTTTATATATGAAATGAAAAAAAATAGCTATTACTTTGTTTTACTTGAAAAAAGGTCCTATAGTGAGTAGTACTTGAAATATTTCATAGGTTGCTCATACTTAAGAACACATAATTTATAACACAATATACAACAAAACATTTTTTGTTTATACCAATTAGTTTGTACCTTCTTTTTCCCCCACATCTTTGCAGTGGCGTGTTCGTAAGGAAGCAATGATGGGTTTGGCACAGCTCTATAAGAAGTACTGTCTTCACCATGAAGCTGGAAAAGAATCAGCCCAGAAAATCAGCTGGATTAAAGATAAACTGCTGCACATATATTACCAGAACAGCATTGATGACAAGTAAGATTTGATGTCAACAGTTTGTTCGAGTGTCTCAAACATTCAAATCACTTAATTTGTTAATTAGAGTTCATTCAGATATAATTATGATGCCCATGTTAGAGTGAGAGGCAGAGCAGAGAAGCTTAAGTCCTGCTACTGGTCTAAGGACAGGAATTTAAAGGACAGTTGCATGCAGATGTCTGATGCCACTATAAAATACATAAAATAAACTATTTATAATATGGTGTATATTAGGGGTGAGCTGCAATATTCGACGATTCGATTCGGAGAACCGTAGTCGACTATGAACCTCATGGTCGAGTGTACCATTTTGACCACATGGGGGTGTCCATGGCTGCTGCTAAGCATTAGTTTTTACATGAAATGTCTTTGTTTTCGTTATATATATATAACCTTTTGTCAAATAAAATCATCCTAATTTCTAGAAAAAAAACAAAAACAAAAAAAAGGTTTTATTTTGTTAGTAAAACAAGTAAAATATAAAAAATATATATATTTTTTAAAAACTACGCCCTTAGCGCCATCTTGTGGTGAAATTCTAACTGATTCGACTATCAGTCGACTATAGGGAAAATCTGACGAATCAGATTCGACTATGAAAATCTTTAGTTGAATACAGCCCTAGTGTATATATATTTATGTTCGGTCACAAGTCCAAATATTTTGTGCTTGTTTATATTCAGGTTGCTGGTGGAGAAGATTTTTGCCCAGTTCATGGTTCCTCACAGTTTGGACACTGAGGAGAAGATGAAGTGTTTGTATTACCTGTATGCTTGTCTGGACACCAATGCTGTAAAGTGAGTCAAATTTGCTGTTTAACACAATTCAGTTTAATGAACTGAATGCCTGTTTAAAAACACTTCACCCAAAAGGTTCTGTAATATTGAGAGGTTTTTGCTCCCATGCTGATCAATGTGATTTTTCTGTTAGAGCCCTAAATGAGATGTGGAAGTGTCAGAACATGTTGAGGGGGCTTGTGAGGGAACTTTTGGACCTGCATAAATTGCCCACGGTATGAAGCAGTTGATGTGTTTTACAACACATTTTTTGTACATCTGTTAGATTATTTAAAAAAAAAATGTTCTAAAAACAACATTTTTATCCCCCCCCCCCCCAGTCTGAAGCAAACACTGCAGCGATGTTTGGAAAGCTCATGACCATAGCCAGTGAGTGACCCACATGCATCCATCTGACATTACCACCTGTTTGACCTTTTTAACATTCTTTAACGTTCACTTCTCCCTCTTCCAGAAAATCTGCCAGATCCTGGAAAGGCTCAGGACTTCATGAAGAAGTTCAATCAGGCTCTTAGTGAAGATGAGAAGCTGCGCCTTCAGCTGGACCAGCTCATCAGCCCAACCTGTTCCTGCAAGCAGGCTGAGCAGTGTGTTGTGAGTGTAACATCCAGACGTTCAACTCAAAGCCCAGCCACTAAGATCTGTAGCAATTGGACAACGATGACACTTTAATAAATCTTGTAATATTTTTTTCTTTTACAGAGAGAGATCACACGCAAGCTAACCTACCCAAAACAGCCGACCAACCCTTTCCTAGAGATGGTTAAGTTTCTCTTAGAGAGAATTGCACCAGTGCACATCGATTCTGAGGCCATCAGGTATTTAGTTCTTTTACTTTTTATAATTTTGGTGACTTTAAAAGCTAGAACAAAAAAAAACTCTTCATACTTGTTCTGTCATTCAGCGAAAATGATGAACCCTGATAGAAGAAAAAAAAAAAAGAAATCTGGCTTTTCATTCATGTGTCTCCATCTGCTTTGATCAGATGTTTTCTTTACCTGACTGACAGCTGTGTGTGTGTGTGTGTGTGTGTGTGTGTGTGTGTGTGTGTGTGTTAGTGCTCTTGTGAAGCTTCTGAACAAGTCTGTTGAGGGCACTGCTGATGACGAGGATGAGGGTGTAACTCCTGATGCTGCCATTCGCGCAGGATTGGAATTACTTAAGGTAAGAGTTTATTATTATTTATCTAAGAGTTTATTATTCCTTAATTCCATCAGCATTGTGGATAATCAAAGGTCGTTCAGCGATTTAATGAATGCTATATATTGTTAGATATAACATTGTGTAATATGTCATGTTAAAAAAAAATCAAAACTTGAACTATGTTAATGCATTTTAATTAATACATTTTATGCAAGGTATAAAATGGCTGAGATGAATGTTTGTTCTCTTAATTTGTGTTCATAAAACAAACTTCGCCGCCAAATCTTCGTTGTAACATCCACACCATTTTGTTAGCCATAGTATCACATGTATCAAATGCATCACATCCGCAGCATGCAGGACTTCCTCAATGAGGAGAAAATTACTTTTTGAAACAATGTCCAATGTAACGTATTTTCCGGACCATAAGGCGCACCGTATTATAAGGCGCAGTCTGAATTACGGGGTCTATTTCTATATTTGACCCACGTATAAGGCGCACCGTACTATAAGGCGCAGTCTCAATTACAAACTCTTTCTGTACGGTACTTATTCTGTATGGCAGTGTATTATAAGGCACTCGCTAAAACATACGATCTACAAGAAAAGTAAAGGATGCAAAACGCTGATTTATAATTGAAGTTTATTCTACTACTAAATAAACACACATTATTTTTAATCCCTCTTCTCCCACAAATCCATCAAAGTCCTCGTCTTCTGTGTCTGAATTAAAAAGCTGTTTCACTATCGAGCACTCCGGTGTTCCCTCTCATCAATGTCTGAGTCAGTCTCGTCGCCAGGCGGCTGTTCAACGATGATGCCGGCTTTCGTGAAAGCTCGGACGACGGTTACAGCAGAAACCTCAGCCCAGGCTTCCACAATCCATTCACAGACGGTGGTGTAACTCGCCCCGCCGCCGCCTCTGAGTTTTAGTAAACGCGTGTTCACCGTCTATCATCCATCGCTCCCACACCGCCCGCAACTTTACTTTAAACGCCCCGTTTACACCAATGTCCAGCGGTCGGAGTTCTTTATTTAATCCTCCCGGAATGACGGCAAGCTCTGAATTAATTTTATTCACTCGGCTTTTTCAGCAGGACGGTGATGTGTGGAAAAAAACCACCCGGTCGCACAACAATACTTTTATAGATTTTGGAACTCAGTACACATATAAGGCACACCGGATTATAAGGCGCACGTCCGATTTCTGGGAACATTTTAGGCTTTTAGGTGCGCCTTATAGTCTGGAAAATACGGTACTTAAACAAAACAAAAAAAAAACCCAAATGTCACTATACCACTGACATTGTTTTATAGTTTTCAGTGTGGTCATTTGGTCTGTTTTTTTTTATTTTTTTTTTTATACTCAATAATTACACGTCTCTTTACCACCTGAAACCCACATCAATATTTTTTAACTTCATTCTTTCACTCTTTCAGGTTTTGTCCTTCACCCATCCCACAGCATTCCACTCTGTGGAGACCTACGAGTCTCTGCTGCAGTGTCTGAAAATGGAGGATGATAAAGTAGCTGAGGCTGCCATCCAGATTTTCAGGAATACAGGGCAGAAGATTGAGAGCGAGCTCCCACAGATCCGATCGTAAGAATATGCACCGTACACTTGTTTTTTATAAACTTAAATCTCTAGTTGTAAGGTCATTTTATTAGCTTAACGTAAGCTGTTATTCCCGTTTATCATTGTTGTTGTTGACTGAACTTCTTTCCCCTTTTTTAAGGACTTTAATTCCAGTACTGCACCAAAAAGCTAAGCGAGGGACCCCACACCAGGCCAAACAGGCAGTGCATTGCATCCACGCCATCTTCCATAACAAAGAAGTCCAGCTGGCTCAGATATTTGAGGTACGTTTAGCACAGTCTTATTTTAATTAAATTTTTAACAATCACACCTTTTGATGCTTGACAGCACTAAAGCTATGTAGACACCACCCACATCCATATGTAGTAGATTTGTCATGATGTTTTAGCATGCAAAACCCTGTGCTTGTTTCTGATTATGGGTTATGTCATCAGTTGATAATTTATGTACCGTTTTTTCCGGTCCATAAGGTGCACCGTATTATAAGGCGCAGTCTGAATTACGGGGTCTATTTCTGTATTTGAGCCACGTATAAGGCGCACCGTACTATAAGGTGCAGTCTCAATTACGGACTCTATTTCTGTACGGTACTTATTCTGTACGGCAGCGTATTATAAGGCACTCGCTAAAACATACGATCTACAAGAAAAGTAAAGGATGCAAAACGCTGATTTATAATTGAAGTTTATTCTACTACTTGACAAACACACATTATTTTAATCACTCTTCTCCCACAAATCCATCAAAGTCCTCGTCTTCTGTGTCTGAATTAAAAAGCTGTTTCACTATCGAGCACTCCGGTGTTCCCTCTCATCAATGTCTGAGTCCGTCTCGTCGCCAGGCGGCTGTTCGGCGACGATGCCGGCTTTCGCGAAAGCTCGGACGACGGTCACAGCAGAAACCTCAGCCCAGGCATCCACCATCCATTCACAGACGGTGGCATAACTCGCCCCGCCGCTGCCTCCCGAGTTTTAGTAAACGTGTGTTCGCCGTCTATCATCCATCGCTCCCACGCCGCCCGCAACTTTACATTAAACGCCCCGTTTACACCAATGTCCAGCGGTCGGAGTTCTTTATTTAATCCTCCCGGAATGACGGCGAGCTCCCAATTAATTTTCTTCACTCGGCTTTTCTGTGAGATGAGCGCGCATGGAGCCACAGATCAGCAGTGACGGTGATGTGTGGACAAAACCACCCGGTCGCACAACAATACTTTTATAGATTTTGGAAATCAGTACACGTATAAGGCGCACCGGATTATAAGGCGCACGTCCGATTTCTTGGAAAATTTTAGGCTTTTAGGTGCGCCTTATAGTCCGGAAAATACGGTATTTTAAAAATTTATTTAGTACTGCTTTTCATGCTCTATTTCGTCCTGTAGCCTTTGTCTCGGAGTCTTAATGCTGATGTCCCGGAGCAGTTGATCACACCTCTGGTCTCTCTCGGTCATATCTCCATGCTGGCTCCAGATCAGTTTGCCTCTCCAATGAAGTCCATAGTAGCCAATTTCATTGTGAAAGATCTGCTGATGAACGACAGGGTAAGTGTTCAGAATTTAGCTTTTGGACCTTTCCTAGATTCCATTTTGGATCTTCATGATTTTATTAATTTCAGAGTTAAATGTTGTGCTTCTGTCCTCTGTATCTTGTAGTCTGTGGGCAGTAAGAATGGGAGATTGTGGACAGCCGATTATGAAGTTTCTTCTGAAGTGCTGGCAAAGGTTAGTGGTGTAACTTCTGTTTTCAGTCACTGCATTAATGGAAAAAAGCTCAACATTATTTACTTGCTTGTCATATTTATAGCACATAAATTAAGTTGTAGCAATAATCATTTAACAAACCGGTGCCAGTCTTACAACTCTTGCACTGATGCTGGTTTTTATAGTTCTTATGCTTTGAAAATTCAAAATGCGACACTTCGGACAACTACTACTGTCTAAGATTTGAACATATAAGGATAAGCGCTAATTACAGATTATTGCATACTCTACCAGTCAAACCAGTCCACCTTTTTGCTTTCCTATATATACAGTATATATATGTATGCTGGAGTTGCAGTGTGCCCTCTGGTGGACAGTGATGCAATCGCACAATGGCCGTTAATTTAATTACATTTTTTTCCTTTTTCTTCTTTTCCCTTCCCTCCTCAAAATAACATCGAGGTTTATATACCGTAGGCCAACAGAGAAATGTGAAAATGTTATCCAATGTTTCTGTACTTTCTGTTCATTTTAGGTTCAAGCTGTTAAGCTGCTGGTGAGATGGTTGTTGGGGATGAAGAACAATCAGTCGAAGTCAGCCAACTCCACACTAAGGCTGCTGTCTGCAATGCTGGTCAGCGAGGGAGACTTAACTGAGCAGAAGAAGATCTGGTGGGTTTAACAGTCACTGCTGTTAACTGGCTTATCATTATGTGGAGGTTTTAATTATCCAAAAATGTTTAATAGATATATCAATAACTATTTAAATATTTACTTAGGGCGGCACGGTGGTTTAGTGGTTAGCACGTTCTCCTCTCAGCGCTAGGGATTCTCGGGTCGAATCCCCATCTGGGCGGAGTTTCCATGTTCTTCCCGTGTCCGCGTGGGTTTCCTCCGGGTTCTCCGGTTTCCTCCCACAGTCCAAAAACCTGGATCAAGTCAATTGAATTCTCAAAATTGCCCCATATAGAGCGATGGATTGGCGCCCTGTCCTGGGTCTATCTGCCCAGCGCCCGAAACGTTCTCCCCTGATTGGGCATGGGGAACCCCACCGCGACCCTAATAGAGGATAAAACGGGAGATAATGAATGAATATTTACTTAATTTTTTTTAATAGGTTTATAAATTATTTGTTAATCGGTACTTTATAAACTATATTGTTCTTTCTGTTGTGTGCAGTAAATCAGACATGTCTCGACTAAGATTGGCAGCTGGCAGCGCTATCCTAAAACTGGCACAAGAACCCTGTTACCATGACATCATCACTCCGGAACAGTTTCAGCTCTGTGGACTTGTAATCAATGTAAGATTTTAATATTTCTCAGACTCGTATAATAACGTAGGGTGCAAGGCAATGATGTCCCGCAACACGGGTATAAAATAACTGTTCACCAGCCTATAGATTATTAAAGCAGTAAAATCCTTTTGTGCAGGACGAGTGTTACCAGGTTCGTCAGATATTTGCTCAGAAGCTACACATGGCGCTGGTGAAGCTAGTGTTGCCTCTGGAGTACATGGCCGTGTTCGCGCTGTGTGCTAAAGATCCAGTGAAGGAAAGACGTGCTCATGCCAGACAGTGTCTGCTGAAAAACATCAGTGTCCGGCGGGAATACATCAAGCAAAATCCTATGGCGCAAGGTGAGGACATGTTTCTTTTGTAATTTTTATATATTAAATAATGTTTATGGTAGTGCACAGATGTTACGGTTCTAAAATGTTCCAATTTGTCTGTAAAGTTGCATGTATTTAAATATAACCTGGTCTTTTTTTTTCCCCAACAGAAAAGCTGCTGTCACTCTTACCAGAATATGTGGTACCATACATGATCCACTTGCTGGCACACGATCCAGACTTCACAAAGCCACAAGACTTCGAACAGCTCCGAGATATTAAGGAGTAAGTGTTTCCTCACATGTTTTTTACATTCTGCTTATTTGTGGACTCTCTGTTTAACCTCTCCTCCGTTCTCGACCTTTTCTCAGGTGTTTGTGGTTTATGCTGGAAGTGCTGATGACAAAAAATGAAAATAACAGTCATTCTTTCCTGAGGAAGATGGTCGAGAACATAAAACAGACTAAAGATGCTCAAGTACCTGACGATCCTAAAGCCAATGAGGTTTGTGAGCTTGAACACATACATTTATACGTACATTGCAGAAGCTTTTATCCAAAACAACTTATTAGTATCCCAATTCGTTGGCTGGGGACACAGTACAGGGACAGCATCTTTAAATCAATGAGGGTTAAAGGCCTTCCTCAAGGGCTCACACCGACAGTTGAATCCACAACCTTTAGACTGATGTCTCCACAACAATTACTGAGCTACCACACCCTCGATAAACACACTTAAGGATTAAATTAAATATTTTATTTAGGGGTGAGCTGCAATATTCGCTGATTCGACCATTTGATTCGGAGAACCGTAATGTACCATTTTGACCACATGGGGGAGCCCAGGGCTGCTGCTAAGCACTAGTTTTTACATGAAATGTCTTTGTTTTCGTTATATATATAGCCTTTTGTCAAATAAAATCATCCTAATTTCTGTTAATATTTTTTTTATTGATGTGTGCGCTTTAACAATAGGCTACACATTAATAAAGCTCCCCCTGCAGTTAGTTGCACATTCCAAATGAGCAGAGCTGAACACGCTACAGGGCCGTCAGCATCTACCGGTGTATTTTTCCATGATGGCTATGGCTTCTAAAAAAGCTTCCAAAGTATGGGAGTTTTTTGAAAAAGATAAAAACGAACCCAAGAAAGTAAAGTGCAAGTTATGTCATCTAATTCTTGCATATCACACGACAACAACCAACATCAGCGCAAAAGTCCAGAACGGGGATCCCATTTACGGTGCTCTAGAAAAACAAGTAAAATGTTTTAAAAAAATCTTTTTTAAAAACCACGCTTATAGCGCCATCTTGTGGTGAAATTTTAACTGATTCGACTATCAGTCGACTATAGGGAAAATCTGACGAATCAGATTCGACTATGAAAATCCTTAGTTGAAGACACCCCTAATTTTATGTACTAAGCGGCTTGTCCTTAACAGAAGCTGCTGGAGCTTATTTCAGCATAATGGGGGGCAAATGTGGAAAAATGCATTTGCAGTATGTTAATTAAGCATTTACACTTTTTACTGAAAGCACCCTGTTTACTCGCTTAGAAATGAATCTAAGCGAGTGCAACCGAAACCTTTGAATTGGGGTTTGAATTATATATAAAACAATTTTGTAGTAAACTAAGTTATCTATTTTACGACCAACAGAAGCTGTACATTGTCTGTGATGTGGCACTGTTTGTCATCACAAATAAGAGCACGTCGTGTCACCTGGACTCACCCAAAGACCCCGTCCTGCCCAAAAAGTTCTTCACACAACCTGATAAGGTAATAGAACATAACACTGGACAATGTACTATCTTGTGTGATTATAAGTTACTTGTGCTGTGTGAGTTCCAGTTCACTTCCATATGAGAAGTAGATTTTAATCTGTTTAATTTGAGAAACAGTTACTTAATTTGTTTTTTTGTACCTTTTAGGACTTGATTAATGATAAGGACTATCTCTCTGCTGAGGCCCGGACCGTTTTGCTCACAGGAAAAATCCAGGTGATTATATAAAACTTTGCGTTAAAACTTTTTACGACCTACTAATGCACTTTTCTTTAAGCCTCGTTTGTTGTTAATTGTTAGTGTCAAAGCCCAGTTGTGAATTTTGCTAATGAGAATGTTGTTTATGTGAAACAGCCTCAGCCGAAGCAGGCGGGTGTGTTGGGAACAATTAACAAGTCTTTAGTGGGTACAGCAGTTCGCAGACCGTATACAAGAGCTCCAATCACACATACAGGAGGCATCACTGGCACCAACGCACAGCCCATCTCTCCAGCTCTTCCTATAAACAAGTATGCAATTATTTATATTTGCAATAACTGTTGCACAAGTTATTATTTATGTTTTTATTTATTTACTTTTTAAATGTCGTTTTTGATGTCGCATCATGATTCAGAAAATAAACTTTTTTGTTTTCTTATAAAGGGAAATAAGCTCTGAGTCTTCAGAAGGAGGAGCCAGAGAGAATGAAGAAAATCCACAGATAGTCAAAGCAGATGTAAAAAAGGTGTGTGGGCTCAGTCGGGAGAGATCTTATGAATGTAATAAAATTTAGTTTGGAGGCCATACAACCTTGCATCAGTGAACGTATATCTGTTTAAGACAGGCTAAACTTTACATGCACATTTCATTTTGCAGAACTTTGTAGGATCTACATTTATTTCTAACACACTAAACGTCACATGTATGATGAGTAGGGGTGAGCTGCAATATTCGCTGATTCGACGATTCGATTCGGAGAACCGTAGTCGACTATGAACCTCATAGTCGAATGTACCATTTTAACCACATGGGGGTGCCCATGGCTGCTGCTAAGCATTAGTTTTTACATGAAATGTCTTTGTTTTCGTTATATATATAGCCTTTTGTCAAATAAAATCATCCTAATTTTTAGGTTTTTAGTTTTCCTTTGAAGTGGAAAAAAGTCCAGAACGGGGATCCCATTTACGGTGCTCTAGAAAAACAAGTAAAATATTTTTTAAAAAATCTTTTTTAAAAAACACGCTTATAGCGCCATCTTGTGGTGAAATTTTAACTGATTCAACTATCAGTCGACTATAGGGAAAATCTGACGAATCAGATTCGACTATGAAAATCCTTTGTTGAATAAACCCCTAATGATGAGCACATTCAATCAATACTGTGAATTAGAGAACCAGTCCCATCTGTCAGCTTTTGACCTGTCCTTTTGTTAATTACTCAGGAGGAAGCTGCAACACCTGCACCTGGGAGTGGAAAGAAGCGGAACACGCCGGTGACAGATGGCACTAAGAACAACTTGGCCTCAGATACGGTCATGGCATCACCCCCTCCCGTCAACAAACCTCGACGAGGCAGACCTCCCAAAAAACCTGCTGTAACACCGAATGAAAAGGAAGTGACAAATACGCACGGGAGCGGAACTGGGAGGGGCAGGAAGAGGGCAGCAGCGTCCCAGGATGCTACCTCCACAGTCTCAGCTGAACCAATCAGCGGCAAGATACCAAAACAACAGAAGGACACAGATTTAAAGAGGACAGGGCAACAGAGGCAGATTGACCTACAAAGGTAAATATTTATATAGGTTTCTGATCTGCCATTATTCAGACTGATTTGCTCTGGTCTGTCACGGTAGCCGTTCTGGAACCTAAAAAAAACACGAGAGAGTTTAATTTAGTTTATGCTCTTTAAATCTGATGCTCCTTAAAACTGAGGTGAGGTATAATGGACAAGTTAACATGTAATACATTATAGAGTTAAAAAGAATGCAAGAGACTGGTGTTAAAATGAACTTCATTTAAATTACCCACTGTTCAGTACATAGTATTTAATAAATTTAACATTAAACTGGTGGTTTGTGAGAAATTAAAATTGTAATTGTAAAATGTAATTCATTATAGAGTTAAAAAGTATGCCATAGACTGGTGTTAAAACGAACATTTAAATTACCGTATTTTCCGGACCATAAGGCCGTATTATAAGGCGCAGTCTGAATTACGGACTCTATTTCTGTATTTTACCCACGTATAAGGTGCTGTATTTCTGTATTTTACCCACGTACTATAAGGCGCAGTCTGAATTACGGACTCTATTTCTGTACGGTACTTTTTCTGTACCGCAGCGTATTATAAGGCACTCGCTAAAACATACGATCTACAAGAAAAGTAAAGGATGCAAAACGCTGATTTATAATTGAAGTTTATTCTACTACTTGACAAACACACATTATTTTAATCACTCTTCTCCCACAAATCCATCAAAGTTCTCGTCTTCTGTGTCTGAATTAAAAAGCTGTTTCACTATCGAGCACTCCGGTGTTCCCTCTCATCAATGTCTGAGTCAGTCCCGTCGTCAGGCGGCCGTTCGGCAATGATGCCGGGTTTCACGAAAGCTCGGACGACGGTTACAGCAGAAACCTGAGCCCAGGCTTCCACAATCCATTAACAGACAGTGGTGTAACTCGCCCCGCCGCTGCCTCCTGACTATTAGTAAACGTGTGTTCGCCGTCTATCATCCATCGCTCCCACGCCTCCCGCAACTTTACTTTAAACGCCCCGTTTACGCCAATGTCCAGCGGTCGGAGTTCTTTATTTAATCCTCCCGGAATGATGGCAAGCTCCCAATTCATTTCGGCTTTTTCAGCAGTGACTGTGATGTGTGGAAAAAAAAAACACCCGGTCGCACAACAATACTTTTATAGATTTTGGAACTCTGTACACGTATAAGGCGCACCGGAATATAAGGCGCACGTCCGATTTCTGGGAAAATTTTAGGCTTTTAGGTGCGCCTTATAGTCCGGAAAATACGGTAATGTTATGAAATATTACTTGGAGGCCTCAGTCACAAATAGAAACAATAGTCTTGCTATAACAACAATTTCACTTCTGTTTTAATGTACAAATTTTAGGTTTTTAGGTGCGCCTTATAGTCCGGAAAATACGGTACCAACTGTTCAGTACATAGTATTTAATACATTTAACAGGTAGTTTGTGAGAAATTTAAATTTAAGTAATCATGTAAATTTGATGCAACCGATTAAATAATGGCTAAAAGTGATGCTTGTGTTTTATAATAGTGTTTCGACTTTGGTCAGTTGTCTGTATGAACTCACACTTGTGGCTGCAGGTTCTTTTCCCCTAAAGCGGTAAAGACAGCAGAACGAGAGGACAGTCACAGCTTTCAGCATCTCAGAGCGTATGGAAGCGAGGGAGAAACCGAGAGGGAGATGGAATCGAGCCAGGAGAGCTTTCTCGCTCACACTCAGTTAGTAGATAATCAGGGAGATTGGAGAGGTCACACAGCAAGCAGCAGTAAGAGATCAGGGCAGGGCGAGCTGAAAGTGAGTCTCAGAGCAGCAGATACAGATCATCATGTAGAACAATTAACTGAATGTTTGTGTATAGACTGTGCTGACTTTAATAAAGCATCTGCATTGTGTTTCTTCTCATCTAGTTTTATAATTAATACAGCTTCATTATAACGTGTTTTCCTCTCATCTCCTGTTTTCAGGTAAAGCGACGAGCATCCAAATTCAGGTCATAGTCTTACTGCTACAGACACATCAACCCCCACCCCCCCAGACACGCTGTCGCTCCTGCAGACGAGACACCTGAACTGTGTTCTGTACCTCCTTCACTTCAGACTGATGCAGATTCTTAAATTCCTGTTCGGTTACCAAATGTTAATGCAGCCCAGTTTTAATTCCACTTTGTCGCAGTCTGGTTTTTAAAAATCCAATATTTGAATGACAAAAAAAAAGACTGTTTTAAAACTTCTCTACAGTTGCTTATTAAATGCCTGGAAGATTTGCTGCTGTTTCCCGTGATTTCTCTCTATTTTCTGGACACTTTCAGTCTGTTTACAGATTTACAGATCTGTTTACAGGTCATCAAAGATGACACGTTCACACAGCAGTTAGTTGATGATCCAAGATCAGCCTTTCCAATATGTCACCATTTTACCGTCGCCGATTAGCAGACGTATTTTCAGTAAAACGCTGCCCCTTTTAAAGCCTGAACATTTCTGAAGTCTGATGTATTATACTGAACTTTGCTATTGCAGATGTGACATTTTTTTTCCTTGCATATGTGGATGTTTTAGGCGGGTTCATCACATGTATTTTAAGCATTGTACGCCAGTTCAGAAGTTGTAGTTAAATGACTTGATCAATTCTGGCACAGCCTTTTTTTTTTTATTTACCCTGTTTTGTACAGAGCAGACAATTACACCATTTTTGGCTTCTTCCCTACGGCTTCCTCACTGTTCAGGGATCCTGTGATGTTGTAGAATGTTTTATATAGACATTGAAATTTGAATTGAAAATTAAAATGTTCAATGCAGCAGTTCTTTTACTGCCTTCGAAAAAAGTCACAGATGCTTCTCAAAAAATTTCTCCTTCTTTTAAGATCGAACCTTTTTAATTCTTTGTCCAAATTCACCCAGTCTGTTAATTATAAATAATGAACACACATGCATCTTTGATGTTTACAAGTTTTTTATTATTTAAAAAAAAACAATAGTTTTACAATAAATAACCATGCTTCTTGTATGGCTCATTTTTAACACCCAACCCCATGTTTTTTTTTAACCCCTTTTTGACTGCAAACAGTCCCTTTGCCCAGAGCTGCTGCTCCGTATGATGTGGAACGCAGTCATTATTACAGGAAGACGGTGTACTTTATAAAAGGTGCATTTTAGAGCTGCAACAAATGATTGATTTGTTGATGATCAAGTAATTTCATAATGTATATATAGAGAAAGAGAAAAATGCGGATCTTCAGAGTGCAGACAAGTCATTTTATGAGATTAGGCTTGTAAAATACTGATGGCTATTTTTCTGTATTTTCTAATCTTGAGCCAAACGACATGGAAAAAAAACAGATTAATCGGCAATGAAAACAGTTGCAGCTCTAGTGCAATCTCATGTTAAAAACTTCATGTGAAAGTTGAATTGGTTATTTTCTGTGTGCAAAACTAACATCCTTTAATTGTAACAGATTTTCACAAATTTCAGGGTTTGAATCATCAGATCCCACAGATTTCATTCAGTCTGAAGCAATGCGTTCATGTAAGGAGTTATTTTCTCAATGAATTTCAGAAATCTCTTGTTAATGCAGTTCCTTAATTAAAAAGCCTTTTGTTCTCTGTATTTTAGTTACAAAATTATAAAAGATGACTCTCCCAACCCCTGCTGTTCCTGCCTGATGCTTCGGTTGACATTTGTGAATGTACGTTTACTCATCGAACTCATGTATGCTCATGCCTAGGACATTCGTTTTGCAAAACAGTAGGCTCCAGTAAGCTGATAAAGATGTGAGCTGTGAATATTGTCTCTCTGTTAGACCTTCGGTACAGGATGCCAGTGCACCTCCATGAATCCAGCTGGAAGATTAAAGCCAACATGTAGATTCTCTGAAGGTTAGGCTCGTCACATGAATACGGGAAAGTGAGTAAATGACTAATGCAGCATTCTGGTCCACATGTGGTCATGCAGATATGAATTATGATGGATACCCAGTCGCCCAGCTATTGGATAGGACTACTTTGTACTAGGATCAGTTTACCAGGTGCAAATTTTCTACAATAGGTGTATAAAATATTGTCTGGTGCTACATGAGGGAAAAATGTATCTGCTGATGTGCCATGTAGAAATCTGCAGTTAACAACTTCAGTTCTGGGTACCGTGTGATGCATGGGAAGCACCTCAAATGTAATTCACCAGGATCTTGTTTATCACCATAAACATAACTGGTATGAGAGAATGCAGCAGATAAATCTTATTGTAAGACACTGACGATATGCATCCACAGTCGTATATGTTTGCATATCCAACTTCATTTCATGCTTTATTGTAGATGAAACGTTAACACATCCTCTGTCCTTTATTTTCTGAGCTACTCATGTTATTCACGGTTGTGGGAGGTAATGGCAAATTCAGCAACACTGGACAAGTCAGCAGTCCATCACAGAGCATATTCATGCCAACATTCTCAAATCTGCAATCACCGGTTCACCTAAAACCATGTTTTTCTGACTCTGGGAGGAAACTGGAGGACTAACAAAAGTAAATATGCAAATGCCACACAGACAGGCCCTGGTCCATTTCTCTAAAAATCAAACTTCGGACCTTCTAGCTGTGAGATGTGCAAAAAAAATATTAAACCTTTTTTTTTTCTTTTTTTTTTTAGAGAGGATGTGTTATCTTAGACAGACATTCATGTTTGAGGATACATGTACGATGTCTGTATTGCAAAGTAAAAAACTTTGAGTATAAACAGTTGATAAGATAATTTAAAGTCCTCTAGTTAAAATGTTTAACATCTCAAAAAACACTATTATAGAATCTGAATCACAAGCCATTTTTTCAGGGATGCAATATTTAAACACTTGTTTTTAAGAGATGCTAGATGTTTAATGGAGATGATTGATGGGTACTTCATTGCCTCTGGAGCAATTCCATTCATCATTCTGTTCTTCATAAATGAAAAGTAGCTTCCTTTGTTTCCGTTTGTAAGCACCTGTGAGTTTTTTTTTCCACTTCATTCGTAAATGGATTAAAAGTGACTGAAGAGGTATTAAAAAAAAGAAAATGATGATAGAGGTGATACTGTCTGCAGTGTCAAATAAATGTAGCTCAAACTCTTGTCCTGCTGATGTCATCATGGTGAACTTGTCCAGCTCCTGCTTTGATAAACAAAATAACCATAGTTCTGGAAATGGAACATGTCCGTAACTGTTAATCGCCGGGGACGCATTAATCCAGATTCTAAAGAACATTTTGCTCTTTAGCTTGTGTCCCTCTGAGGCAGGTACCCAGAGTTGATAAGTGCAGAGCAGAACAGAGAGTTGAATTGAGATTTTGTGGTTTGGGGATGTGAAGATGAGGCTCAATTGCTGAGCAAAATTTCTGTTGCCGTTTCCACGTTCCATGACTTTGAGGATAAAGCTACAATTACTGCATTCTGTAAAGAAACAAAAAGACAGAGAATAGGTGACCAGGTTATTAATAAAAATGGCTAATGCCTAATGCTTATGGATATTCACTAGTGGTTAGGATTTTTTGGACAATAAACACAAACCTCTGTAAAGAGGAAAAAAAGATGCTCTTGAGAAAACAGCATGATGCTATAGTTTTTTTTAAACTGCTGAATATGGAATTAGTTCATGATCTTAAACATGCCATATTCGCAAATCTGCTAAATGGTCTTTACAACTCGAACTGATGGCCAAACCGAAAAGCAATCAGCTTATCATTTAACGACCTTAAAAGTAACAAAATGGCACCATAATCCCAATAAATCAGGAGCAAAACACAGAGGCAAGTTGTAATCACACAATAAGTTTCAAAGCCCTAAACTCCTGTGTTTTCAACAAATTTGTTTTGCATCATCTGAAAAAAGCTACATGACAAAACGACAATAGACGTTGTAAAGCAAGATGTGAAGTTCCTTGTTAAATCCATGTAAGCTGGTCTGCTAATTGCTTAAAAAAACTTACTTTGTCGAAGCCCATGGCACAAAGTTTATCTATTTTCACTGTGTATTCAGGACTAGACATCGAAGCACCAGCGTAAACGTGAGACCAAAGCTGAGCCGTTTGTCTGAACATATCAGGATTTTGTTTGTACTAGAAAGCACACAGAGCAGAAAAAGGAAATGTAAACATCACATTTGATTGATTATTAAAACGTTAACAATTAAAATGCTACTGTTTGTGAAAGGAGGCACTCAGTTCTAACTTTGTTCTAACTTGTAGATTTAAAAATATAATAATAATAATAATAATCCTCTGGTCTTTCATCAATTCTCATGAAATGCTGGTGGTTGGACATATTATTATTATTGTTTTTTTTTTCAAAGTCAAAAAGTAGGCTTTATTGTCAATTCCTTCACATGTTCTCTACATACCAAGTAATCGAAATTATGTTCCTCACTTTCCCGCGGTTACAGACATTTATGACATTTAAACATAAAACAAGAAAGTAAAATGCAGTGTGATGTAGTGGAATTTACAGTAAAAAAGTTTAAATACTATGATTTTGTAGGGACAATGAAAGGCAATGTAAATGCGAATTAAGTAGTAACAGTAATGATAATAATAATAACAACAACATAACTATAGTAATAATAGCAAAAACTAACAATAATAAATAGTAGTAGTAATATTAATATTATAATAGTAATATTAATATTTTGACCAATATTTTATTTATTTATTTATTTGTGTTTTAATGCCATATTTAGCATTTGTATGCTATTCAATGGCAGGATATGGTACATTTTTACAGGCTGTATACTTTCACTTGGTCCTTATATTTCAGTCATCCTTTTGGATTCTTCATGTCGTGTCTACAGACATGCTGTTGAGTGCCTTAAATTTCAGGTTCGATTCCCAATCAGGCCTTTACAAACTAACAAGCACTGGTGATTGTTCCTTTTTTTTTTTTTTTTTTAGGGCAGTCGTAGGCTTGTGGTTAAGAAACCAGCCTGAAGGTCTCCAGGCTGTATAAAAGGCTCCAGGCATGTGTGCTCACTTCACCAGTGTGTAAATATGTGTATTTCACTGTGTGTAACGTTTGATTCCTGTCAGGCCGAACAAAAAAAGTTCTTTAGATTTTTTTTACAATGGCTAACTTGCAGATACTAATTGCACCCATGACTAATTAATTTATAAACAATAGGTGAAAAAACACCTGGTGATCTACCTCACAAAAACCTTCACCATAAAAATATACAAAGTGCAAATAAGGAATTCCAAAAAAAAAAAAAAATTATAGAAAAAACATTAGAATTAGGGCGGCACGGTGGCTTAGTGGTCAGCACGTTCTCCTCTCAGCGCTATGGATTCCCGGTTCGAATCCCCATCTGGCTGGAGTTTCCATGTTCTCCCCGTGTCCGCGTAGGTTTCCTCCGGGTTCTCCGGTTTCCTCCCACAGTCGAAAAACATGGATCAAGTCAATTGAGTTCCCCAAATTGCCCCCTATAGAGTGTGTTTGTGTGAGTGGGTGTGTGCCCAATGATAGATTGGCGCCCTGTCCTGGGTGTATCTGCCAGCGCCCAAGACGTTCTCCCCTGGATGGGCATGGGGAACCCCACCGCGACCCTAATATAGGATAAATCGGAAGATAATGAATGAATGACTGAACATTAGAATTAGTACTGTAATCACCCTGACTTTGAGGGTCAGGATGTATTTGTGTGATATGCTGGTGTTACTGATCTGCCACCCGAATAATACCTATTCTGTGGGGGTCCTGATTCCTAAAGGGCAGGATTAGGGGTGATTTTAAGGTTGAGTCTAATGAAGGCGCTAAAATTCTATAAAAATGCAGATTGACAACAAAAATAAAAGCATTAATAATAATATGTTATAGAATATATACAATTTACATAGAAGACAATCACCTGATTGGCTACTACAGCATCCTGTGGGTCATCAGGCTCGGCTGCAGCTAGCAAAGCCTGTAACGAAAGTAAAACTGTACGAAGAGTCATCGCTGCAGCCCTACAAAGAGTGAACATGTACAGCTTTATTAGCTCGTGTGTTTTGTGGGGGCAAATGTGTCATATGAATTGACTATTAAAAAATCCATAGGCTATAAAAGAGCACAACATAAGGAACAATGGCAGAGGCCTTCTCACTGCCACACAGACCACTTAGTGTTTAGTGTTCTCCTGAAGGTGGACTTAGTATTAACTTCAAATATCAATATTAGCCAAAGAAAGGCATTTAGTTGCTTATTTAAAATATCATTTAAAAGTCTCCTTTAATTTGTTTTAATTACTGGTGCTATCTTGAATTTGTACAGAAATATGGAAAACTAAAATGTTTAACAGACTTTTAAGCACCATGTATTTCATATTTAAAAATTAAATATCATTTTTGTGGAGATTCATTTTGCAATCAGCTAAACCTGTGTTCCAGACACTATTCCTTTTATTACTTCCCACCAGCTGCCATGTGGGTAACCCGTTCAAGGAGCTATGTTAGCGCTATAAATATATATTTAAATTCTTTGCAATCCCTCATTCAATGTTCTCCTGGTGCTGTGCATTGGCATTGTAGTATGATCAGTTTTTAATACAGTGAGTGCTCAAAATTTACACAATGTATTTATTGTGAAAACTCACAGCACAATTAAAGTCTAATACAGACACAGACCTTAAATCACTATTTGAGTAGTTCATTTAAGATAGGGGCGGCACGGTGGCTTAGTGGTCAGCACGTTCGCCTCTCAGCGCTAGGGATTCCCGCTTCGAATCCCCATCTGGGTGGAGTTTCCATGTTCTCCCCGTGTCCACGTGGGTTTCCTCCCGGTTCTCCGGTTTCCTCCCACAGTCCAAAAACATGGATCAAGTCAATTGAGTTCTCCAAATTGCCCCATCTAGAGTGTGTTTGTGTGCCCAGCGATAGATTGGCGCCCTTTCCTGGGTGTATCTGCCCAGCGCCCGAAATGTTCTCCCCTGGATGGGCATGGGGAACCCCACCGCGACCCTAATAGAGGATAAAGTGGGAGATAATGAATGAATGAAAGTAAGGGGCAGATCCTGAAGATCACAAGAAAAAGTGTGTAGGGCTTCAACTTCAGCTAAAATGTAGTCTGCAGACTGTTCATTAAAGTAAAGTATGAATAAGTTTCATTGCCCTGAAAAAAGAATTGAAACTATTTTTTTATTTAAATCCGAGACCCTAATAGAGGATAAAGCGGAAGATAATGAATGAATGAATTTTAAGATATTCATTATTAAGGCAGTGTATAAGTATTATTAACCCCTATATTTAGTCAAAGGCACTTACCATTGGTCTTTTAGAATGTCCAAACATATTGCTCCAGTAACTGAACTTATGTTGGGATGCCAGATTTTCGTAATGAACCTCACCTAAAAGATGAAAACGATGATTTCATTTCACAAAATTTCCACTAGGAGGCCCATACATTTTAAAATCACAACCTGTATACTACTGCACATTGTACACAAGAGGATGTTACCTCACGAGTGTCATACACCCTTAAGGCCTTCTGCAATTAAATTATCATTCACATCACATCCAATAACAGCATGGCTGGTTTGCTATAGCAACAATCTGTCCACTAACCTGTGTGTTAAGTAACAAAACTTTCATATTACTTTCGGCACACTTTGATATTTGCCAATGACCCCCCTCCCCTCCCCATCTCCCTAATATAACTTTACTCAGTTCTCCTTTGTATGCGTTCTGAAAGCAACAACTTCGGTCTCCATGTGTTGCCTTCATGACACATAAAATATCATCATTGCTTATCACCAACTCATGAACAGGTTTCAGTGAAGTCAGGCTGGAAAAAGCTGCATTGGCCGCTCACACCCAATTGTGTCAAAGGAGATACTGAGACAGAAACTTTATACTGCACTACAACATGGATATTCTCTGGAATTTAGTTAGTTTCTGATTAAGTCAGTTTGTTATTCGTGCGGCTGTTTTTCAGGAAGATTCACAGTAAAAAGTGATAAGGACCATCCGGTCATTTAGTTCCCACAAAATACAACATGTCTGAGGTTAAAGAGAAAGGGCACGCACACATCTTCGCCTCAGTTAGAAAATACTAGTGTTATATTTGTGAAAAGGCAATCATGGGATCTAAAACGTTTAGATCAAGATGTTAAAAACCTTGTTTCGTTAATCCAGGGTTCGGCTTTATTGTTCAATTTGTTTTATATTCGATGTCACACAGGCGTCATAGCTTAAGGAAAGACAAAGCTCAATATATTCGCATTGTAGCACTATTTCAAATTGGAAAATGAAAGCAGTCCAAAAGCAACTTGTAATGTCAGTGATATGTGCGTCACCAGGGTGCAGTAACAAATACTGCTAATTACTACACATTTTGCATAGTGATACTGTTAAACAAATCAAACAAACTGCGTTATTGAACTTCAGCATCATAGCCTTCCAAATTTAACATCGTACTTTGCACTGTGCTGCAGTCAGTACCACAATAAGACTCTGTATCAGCAGTTACTTAAAGAACTCATATCGGAATTAATGTTGAAATTCAAACTTGAGTTTGTGGGACATTCTTATTTATGTAAAAAGAAAAGTTGTTCTCTTATGGTCAAGAGCAGTTTTTATTTGGGTGGTGGATTATTCTTAGCACTGCAATAATACTGACGTGGTGGGGATGTGTTTGGCGGTGCTCAGCTGGTATTTATTATTTCCGACAGCGCATGCGTACATATAGAGTGTGGGAAATTATTTCCTACTATATATGGTTCTTAATGTTCTGAATGGGTTATTGTTTACAGATCTTATTTGTTATAATTCTGGGCTATAAAGTCAGAATTCTGAGATACTTTTGCCTTTTCTTTCTACTTACTGGCAAAAATTGTTCTTCCATACTAATCAATCAAGTACAGTGAGTCAGATTAGCAACGTACAGTATGTAGAGAAACAGATGGACTATAGTCTGTAATTGTAAAATTAGAAATATTGGAGATAATAAAATGGACAATGACCAGAAACATGATTCTGTACTTAAGTTGCCAGTTAGTGTATATGAAGCTGTTATACAGAAGCAATAGAACAGTCACATGCTGGATGTTAACAGTTACAGGTGACGCTCCTATTGCACTGCTCACATACCACAGGGTTGACAACGATTACTGATGTGCTATATTGTATTTACCTTGGGTGGATTGAAAGGATATGTCTCTGGAATCTTGATTTCTAGTTGATACCTGCCTCCTAAAACAACAAAGATTAGTGTGAGGAGCTTAACATGAGCAGAACTCATTGGGTAAAAAGAAAAAAAAAAAAAAAAACACCTGATGGGGTCACCAGTCCATTGCAGGTCAGCTGCACGGACACATTCAAAACTATCCAAATTAACAAATTCTATATAAAAAGAGGAGCAATAAGTAAGAAATCAACTAGCTACTCTGGAAATCTGTAACAAGACCAATTGTGACTCATCTTTTTATAAAAATCCTTTTTCAAAAGTATTGCACACTAGTGAATTCACAAGTAGTTTTTTCTATTGTTTGTTTTTCTAGTTTTCATTCTAGATTAATAATTAACATTTTACTCGCTGTGTGTGTTGAGATGTCACAAGCCTCGGTCATGTTTTATTTTATTCGAATTTTATGTTCATTTGAGCCCAGCAGATGTGCAGCTCATCTTACCTTCATAAGGCGTGTCTGGAGGTCCCGCAATCTCGCCTTTCAATTCGGTGAAATTTTCATCTATCAGGTCCACCTTGATCTGATTTTTACTCGTCTAGATAAAAACAAAATACAGAGAGGTTATTTTATTGAAATGCTTATACCTACTCAAGTACTACTACACATGCCTGCTTTAAGTCAATACACTGGATTGACAAATGCTGAACACAAAGCAAACCCTTCAGAGCTCTAGCATTTCAGTCAACATTCTTGTGTTTAAGAAATCACTGTTTAAATACAGAGCGGCACGGTGGCTTAGTGGTTAGCATGTTCTCCTCTCAGCGTTAGGGATTTCCGGTTCGAATCCCCATCTGGGTGGAGTTTCCATGTTCTCCCCATGTATGCGTGGGTTTCCTCCTGGTTCTCCGGTTTCCTTCCACAGTCCAAAAACATGGACCAAGTCAATTGAGTTCTCCAAATTGCCCCATATAGAGTGTGTTTGAGTGTGTGAGTGTGTGCCCAGCGATAGGTTGGCGCCCTGTCCTGGGTGTGTCTGCCCAGCGCCCGAAACGTTCTCCCCTGGAGGGGCATGGGGAACCCCACCGCGACCCTAATAGAGGACAAAGGGACAAAGCGGAAGATAATGAATGAATGAATGTTTAAATACAGGGTGGCACAGTGGCTTAGTGGTTAGCACGTTCGCCTCTCAGCGCTAGGGATTCCCGGTTCGAATCCCCATCTGGTTGGAGTTTCCATGTTCTCCCCGTGTATGCATGGGTTTCCTCCGGGTTCTCCGGTTTCCTCTCACAGTCCAAAAACATGGACCAAGTCAATTGAGTTCTCCAAATTACCCCATACAGAGTGTGTATGCGTGCATGTGAGTGAGTGTGTGCCCAGCGATAGATTGGCGCCCTGTCCTGGGTGTATCTGCCCAGCGTCCGAAACGTTCTCCCCTGGATGGGCATGGGGAACCCCCCCCCCCTTGTTTAAATACAAGGTGTTTTAAGGAACTTGTGCACTGGCTTAGTGGTCTCACTCTCAGGGTCTATTTTCAAATCCCGATCTGGGTGGAGATTCCATGTTCTCCCTGTGTCCACGTGGGTTTTCTTTCGGTTCTCGGTTTCCTCCCCCAGTCCAAAACATGGATTTAAGTTGAATTGGCTGCTCGAAATTGCCCCTATTCAAAAACACCCAGTGATGGACTGGCTGGCGTATTTGTTGGGTGTATTTGTTCAGCACCCGAAACGTTCTCCTTGAATCATGTGTTTAGCGATCTGGAATTTGTTTAGATCGTATATTTAAAGGATGTTGTGTACTAAACATCATAACTGAACTGGAGGTAGCTTTAACCTACTAGCCAGAAGGCAACCAGACCGGGTAACATGTTTCTGCACTATACAAAAAACAAAACAAAAACAATGTCAATTAAAATGGAGTGTCTCGCAGACCAGGTTAAAGTAGAAAGTAATAATTTGAACCAGACTCCTGTCTGCTGAGTTTAAAGTCCCAGCGAAGGTGTTTAATAAACAACGTCCTTGTCAAACGTGGAAGCTAACAGGCTAACCCGTCCGGGTGCTAGCTAACTGCTTGAAAGCTGCAGAACTAATATGTCGTTTTGTAAGTATCATTTACTAACACTGCTCATCGAATAAGTGATATTTAAGTCTACGGTATGGCCTTGTTTGAGCGACATTACTGTAGCAGTTAAAGTGCAGCCCACCGTTGTTGCACTGAATGCTCTCTGCAGTAAACAGAAGTTGTTTTCGTGTAAAAGGCTTCAAAGAAAGAGCGACACAAACCTCTTCACTTTTCAAAACTTCTTTAAACTCGCGTTTAATCCTCTGCACCGCGATGTTGGCCATGTTAACGTGTGAGAGTGGAGTCAGTGCGGGGCCTCGTGTGTTCCAAATGCTTGCATTAACACTCATATGTGTGTATGTGTGTGTGTGTGTGTGTGTGTGTGTGTGTGTTTTCGTTCGTTCTCTTCTTTCTCTTTATATTAAAGCACCAGTGGCGTTTTTTTAGAAAAAAAGGAAACATCCAGACCCCCTGTACAGTGCAAACAATAAGCCTGGAAAAGCAGCGTCAATTCAAGCTGGTGACAAATCCACGTTTAGAAGCTTCAAAATATCCTTATCTGTAAATATTTCAAAAAGAAAACACGTTTAAACCTAACTGATCATAAAACATTTGAAATGTATTAATAAATTAGAATTATACTGAGCTTTCCAGCATAGGTTTATGCTGGTATGCAAATTCCGCTTTATCCCCTATTAGGGTCGCGGTGGGGTTCCCCATGCCCATCCAGGGGAGAACGTCTCGGGCGCTGGGCAGATACACCCAGGACAGGGCGCCAATCTATCGCTGGGCACACACTCACTCACACAGACACACACACTCTATATGGGGCAATTTTTGAGAATTCAATTGACTTGATCCATGTTTTTGGACTGTGGGAGGAAACCGGGGAACCCGGAGGAAACCCACGCAGACACGGGGAGAACATGGAAACTCCACCCAGATGGGGATTCGTAATTTGTTTTGCACTTCTCGGCCACCGTACCGTAGATTCGAACCGGGAAAAAGCACCAGTGGCGTTTTTTAGAAAAAAAAGGAAACATCCAGACACCCTGTACAGTGCAAACAATAAGCCTGGAAAAGCAGCGTCAAATCCACGTTTAGACGCTTCAAAATATCCTTACCTGTAAATATTTCAAAAAGAAAACACGTTTAAACCTAACTGATCATAAAACATTAGGAATGTATTAATAAATTAGAATTATACTGAGCTTTCCAGCATAGGTTTATGCTGGTATGCAAATTCCGCTCTATCCCCTATTAGGGTCGCGGTGGGGTTCCGCATGCCCATCCAGGGGAGAACGTCTCGGGCGCTGGGCAGATAGACCCAGGACAGGGCGCCAATCTATCGCTGGGCACACACTCACTCACACAGACACACACACTCTATATGGGGCAATTTTTGAGAATTCAATTGACTTGATCCATGTTTTTGGACTGTGGGAGGAAACCGGGGAACCCGGAGGAAACCCACGCAGACACGGGGAGAACATGGAAACTCCACCCAGATGGGGATTCGTAATTTGTTTTGCACTTCTCGGCCACCGTACCGTAGATTCGAACCGGGAAAAAGCACCAGTGGCGTTTTTTAGAAAAAAAGGAAACATCCAGACACCCTGTACAGTGCAAACAATAAGCCTGGAAAAGCAGCGTCAAATCCACGTTTAGACGCTTCAAAATATGCTTACCTGTAAATATTTCAAAAAGAAAACACGTTTAAACCTAACTGATCATAAAATATTAGAAATGTATTAATAAATTAGAATTATACTGAGCTTTCCAGCATAGGTATATGCTGGTATGCAAATTCCGCTTTATCCCCTATTAGGGTCGCGGTGGGGTTCCGCATGCCCATCCAGGGGAGAACGTCTCGGGCGCTGGGCAGATACACCCAGGACAGGGCGCCAATCTATCGCTGGACACACACTCACTCACACAGACACACACACTCTATATGGGGCAATTTTTGAGAATTCAATTGATTTGGTCTATGTTTTTGGACTGTGGGAGGAAACCGGGGAACCCGGAGGAAACCCACGCAGACACGGGGAGAACATGGAAACTCCACCCAGATGGGGATTCGTAATTTGTTTTGCACTTCTCGGCCACCGTACCGTAGATTCGAACCGGGAAAAAGCACCAGTGGCGTTTTTTAGAAAAAAAAGGAAACATCCAGACCCCCTGTACAGTGCAAACAATAAGCCTGGAAAAGCAGCGTCAAATCCACGTTTAGACGCTTCAAAATATGCTTACCTGTAAATATTTCAAAAAGAAAACACGTTTAAACCTAACTGATCATAAAATATTAGAAATGTATTAATAAATTAGAATTATACTGAGCTTTGCAGCATAGGTACACTTTAAACTCAAGCTGCCTGAGTACGTATAAGCTTTCTACTTGACTACTTACTAATACAACAAATTCATTCATTATCTCCCGCTTTATCCTCTATTAGGGTCGTGGTGGGGTTCCCCATGCCCATCCAGGGGAGAACATTTTGGGCGCTGGGCAGATAGACCCAGGACAGGGCGCCAATCCATCGCTGAGCACACACTCACTCACACAAACACACTCTATATGGGGCAATTTTTGAGAATTCAATTGATTTGATCCATGTTTTTGGACTGTGGGAGGAAACCGGGGAACCCGGAGGAAACCCACGCAGACACGGGGAGAACATGGAAACTCCAGCCAGATGGGGATTCGAACCGGGAAAAAGCACCAGTGGTGTTTTTTAGAAAAAAAGGAAACATCCAGACACCCTGTACAGTGCAAACAATAAGCCTGGAAAAGCAGCGTCGATTCAAGCTGGTGACAAATCCACGTTTAGACGCTTCAAAATATCCTTACCTGTAAATATTTCAAAAAGAAAACACGTTTAAACCTAACTGATCATAAAATATTAGAAATGTATTAATAAATTAGAATTATACTGAGCTTTCCAGCATAGGTACACTTCAAACTCAAGCTGCCTGAGTACTATAAGCTTTTTATTTGATTACTTACTAATACAACAAATTCACTCCGACAAATTATTACCACTACAAATACATTCATTCATTCATCAACTTTATCCTAAATTAGGGTCGCGGGGGGGTTCCCCATGCCCATCCAGGGGAGAACATTTCGGGTGCTGGGCAGATACACCCAGGACAGGGCGCCAATCCATCGCTGGGCACACACTCACTCACACGAACACACTCTACATGGGGCAATTTGGAGAACTCAATTGACTTGATCCATGTTTTTGGACTGTGGGAGGAAACCGGAGAACCCGAAGGAAACCCACGCGGACACATGGCCATAGCGCTGAGAGGCGAACGTGCTAACCACTAAGCCACCGTGCCGCCACTACAAATACAGCTAACTTAATTCTAATGAAGCCACCCCAAAACATCACAAGTAAATCACTCATGATATTTTATAATTTGTTTTTTGTAGAATAAATCACTTAAGTGTATGTGTGGCTTTAAAAAATGTTCATAAGATTTGCATAAACAATCCCAGCACTAAGATTTAACTGTAATGTGAGACTGTACTGTTTTGAGAAATTGAAACATTTGTGTCCTCAAGTTTAATGATTATACTTATATGGAAATCAAATATTTGTCTGGGTTATAAAACACAGTCCATTTCACGAATCAGGTAAATGACAAATGCAAATATGTTTAATATTAATAGGATGAACAATATAAACGTACATGTATGTCACAGTTTTATAACACCAGCCTCACCCAAATCTTAAATCTCTTTGGAATTGTGTTTAAAACGTGGTTTTCTGGTTTTGCCAGAATCTATGAGTGTTCATATTGGCTCCACCTAGGACCAACTGACTGAGAGGCAGCTAAATCAAAATAGTGTTTGAGTGTGTTTAGTGTTTTATTCAGTGTTTATTTCTAAGTTTGATATTTCTCAGCTGTGATCTTTTATGTTGCACAGGAATGTACAGCATATCAGCTGAAACTATGTACTACATATGAGCAGGCATTACGGTAATACATTTGATCTCCCGCTTTATCCTCTACTAGGGTCGCGGTGGGGTTCCCCATGCCCATCCAGGGGAGAACGTTCCTGGTGCTGGGGAGATACACCCAGGACAGGGCGCCAATCCATCGCTGGGCAGACACACTCACACAGACACACTCTATATGGGGCAATTTGGAGAATTCAATACACTTGATCCATGTTTTTGGACTGTGGGAGGAAACCGGAGAACCCGGAGGAAACCCACGCGGACACGGGGAGAACATGGAAACTCCACCCAGATTGGGATTCGAACCGGGAATCCCTAGCGTGTTTTATTTATGTGTACTATAATATTCTACCATATTTTTAAATTAAAATTTCTTATCAATTATTATATTAACTGAATAGTAAAGATCATTACAAGAATAGTGAAGATTATTACATGATCTGTGATGGATGTAAATGATGTTTTAATTCAAACTTAATGAGTATGATTCACAGTTAGGCCCTCTGTTATGTAACGTGTGCACTGGGTGGAGATTGACGTCTGTTTCATGACATCTTCTGTCCCTTATGATGTCAGAATATGGGTCTTGGCTCTGATGCAATAGGATCTTACAAACCAGTTTTTAAAACGTCTGACAGAATTCCAGCTCCAAACCCTTCTTTTTTGTTTTAAAGTAAGACCTTTGCTCTAATGTACTTGTTTACAATAAATAGGGTGTTAATTCATCAGCTGAAAATGCACACTAGTTTTTTGCATGTATTTAAAGCTGTAGATTGCGGGCGCTGGGGATCCACGTTCGATTCCAGATCAGGCTGAAGTTTCCATGTTCTCCCTGTTTCCGCGTGGGTTTCCTCCGGGTTCTTCGATTTCTTCCCACAGTCCAAAAACATGGATTCAAGGTAAATTGAATGCTCTAAGTTGCCCCATATAGAATAGAATAGAATAGAATTCAACTTTATTGTCATTGCTCATTATAAACAACGACATGCAGTTTGCATCCATCCAGAAGTGCCTTAGCAGATATATATATATATTTATATATTACAACGTGGTAATTTGTTGAGTTGAATATACAAATATGAATATACAGACTATAAACAGATTATAAATATGACATATACAAGCTATGAACATGTACAGACTATGAACATATATATATATATATATATATATATATATATAATACACTGAGTGGTATAAACAATAAAAATAACTAAATAATGTGGGTATGTTACTTATTGCACAGACATTATGTACAAAAGTGTGTTGGTGTGAGTGAGTGTGTCCAGCAATAGTTTGGCACCCTGTCCTGGGTGTATCTGCCCAGCGCCTAAAACGTTCTCCCCTGGATGGATATGGGGAACCCCCCCCCCCCCCCGCGACCTTAGTAGAGGTTAAAGTGGAAGATAATGAACGACTGACTGAATAATGTAATGTGGCTCTACACAAAGCATTAAAGTCAAGTTATTTGAAGGCATAACAGTTTATTTCACAGGCCAAAAAAAACCTGAATCGTAGTTCTAACATATGGAAGCTGTTTTTTTCCCCTGTCCCACAGTATGTATTCATTAAACACACTAATGTAATATTATACAAATAAGGCGATGACGTCATTCAGCGAATTACAGGATAGCTATAAGCTACTTTCCCAACAGAGGAGTTGGCAACGTTGGGCTCAAGGCAGAACATGTGTTTTCACTTTCGAGTCTCCAAAAGTGTCTAATAACACAAGAAAAAAGTCTCGCTTTATCTCAACGTATTATTTAAAAGTAATAAGTTGCTAGAAGGCTTAGTGGTTAGCATGTTTTCCTCTCAGCGCTAGGGATTCCCGGTTCGAATCCCCATCTGGGTGGAGTTTCCATGTTCTCCCCATGTCCGCGTGGGTTTCCTCCGGGTTCTCCGGTTTCCTCCCACAGTCCAAAAACATGGATCAAGTCAATTGAATTCTCCAAATTGCCCCATATAGAGTGTGTCTGAGTGAGTGTGTGCTCAGTGATAGATTGGCGTCCTGTCCTGGGTCTATCTGCCCAGCGCCCGAAACGTTCTCCCCTGGATGGGCATGGGGAACCCCACCGCGACCCTAATAGAGGATAAAGCGGGAGATAATGGATGGAGGCGGCACGGTGGCTTAGTGGTTAGCACGTTCGCCTCTCAGCGCTAGGGGTTCCCGGTTCGAATCCCCATCTGGGAGGAGTTTCCATGTTCTCCCCGTGTCTGCGTGGGTTTCCTCCGGGTTCTCCGGTTTCCTCCCACAGTCCAAAAACATGGATCAAGACAATTGAGTTATCCAAATTGCCCCATATAGAGTGTGTCTGTGTGAGTGAGTGTGTGCCCAGCGATGGATTGGCGCCCTGTCCTGGGTCTATCTGCCCAGCGCCCGAGACGTTCTCCCCTGGATGGACATGGGGAACCCCACCGCGACCCTAATAGAGGATAAAGCGGAAGATAATGGATAAAGGCAGCACGGTGGCTTAGTGGTTAGCACGTTCGCCTCTCAGCGCTAGGGATTCCCGGTTCGAATCCCCATCTGGGTGGAGTTTCCATGTTCTCCCCGTGTCTGCGTGGGTTTCCTCCGGGTTCTCCGGTTTCCTCCCACAGTCCAAAAACATGGATCAAGTCAATTGAGTTCTCCAAATTGCCCCATATAGAGTGTGTCTGTGTGAGTGAGTGTGTGCTCAGTGATAGATTGGCGCCCTGTCCTGGGTCTATCTGCCCAGCGCCCGAGACGTTCTCCCCTGGATGGACATGGGGAACCCCACCGCGACCCTAATAGAGGATAAAGCGGAAGATAATGGATAAAGGCGGCACGGTGGCTTAGTGGTTAGCACGTTCGCCTCTCAGCGCTAGGGATTCCCGGTTCGAATCCCCATCTGGGTGGAGTTTCCATGTTCTCCCCGTGTCCGCGTGGGTTTCCTCCGGGTTCTCCGGTTTCCTCCCACAGTCCAAAAACATGGATCAAGTCAATTGAATTCTCCAAATTGCCCCATATAGAGTGTGTCTGAGTGAGTGTGTGCTCAGTGATAGATTGGCGTCCTGTCCTGGGTCTATCTGCCCAGCGCCCGAGACGTTCTCCCCTGGATGGGCATGGGGAACCCCACCGCGACCCTAATAGAGGATAAAGCGGGAGATAATGAATGAATGAATGAATGAATAATGGATGGAAGTTGCTAGAAGGTCTGAAAGGTCGCTGAGTTTGCAGCAGGATGTAAAATGTGCGTCAAACTTAAACAGCAACTTTTTCCAAACGGTTACTCGGTCCTGACGGATCAAGAAATGCAGTGTTTAGCAGCGCCCCTGGAATACTGTATTTACTAAAGGATATCTGAACTCTGCTAAAAACCGAACAGATTATTATAAAAATGTAGTTACTGTTTTGTGTTATTCAGTGTTCCAGGTCATTCTTTATGTTTGGAATAATCAGAGACAAATCACAGACGAATAAAATGATAAAAAGATACACGGGAGCTTGTAAAAAAAATAAAAAAATAAATAAAATAAAAAACCTGGGCACAGCAGGTTTGAAATATAAACTGAATTTAATCAAAAACAACAGAATGACCTAAACATAAAGAAATCCTATTTATATAAATGTAAAAATACAATTTTTTGGTAAAAAATACTACATTTCCAATTTCGTACTTCTGAATGAATACCCTAATCCAAATGTTACACGTTCTTATAAATAGCTTTTTAAAGCTTCCTGCGCGAAATCTACCAGAAAAAAATCTACCATATATGGGCTTAAACATTTAAAATCCCACTTCATCCAAACTGGGTTGGTCTTCTTTGGGGTTAATGACTAAACATTGTTCATATCGAATACGTGTTTGTACAGTAAATCATGACAGCATGTGAATGTCGCCCGAAAGCCACACGTGGCAAAAAAACCTATTTTGCAAGTTAAAAGCGCGACAAGCAAAAAAACTATTAAGATTAGTAAATTCAGGGCACTCGATTCAAAGAGACGTGTTTTATAAATTATATTTGACTTCGTGTGTTTGATTTAATCATCGGTTTAAAGTGCTATTGCTGTTGCGTGGGTGTTGATAACGCTTGCTTTAATTTTGTCCCGGAGGAGGCACGAGTGTTTTTTTAGTGAGTGGGGTGTGTTAGCGGTGGGTATGTAAGCGTGTGTGTGTGTGTGTGTGTGTGTGTGTATATAAGTTTGTGTATGTGTGTAAAAGTGAGAGAGAGACTGCTGCCTTGTTCTCAGTAACACAGTAAGTGAATTCAGACAGAAGCAGACGCTTTCAGAGGAGCGCGATCTTAGCTTCAGCAGCAGCTTCAGCTCGAACCCACAGCACGGTAAGAACAATCATCTGATCCATTAAACTGTTACTCAATAAAATCAGACCAGAATAGACTCTCACATCTGTATAAAGTTCTCTTTTAGAACCGCTGATGTGATGTGCTGACGTCTGTTAGAATAAACTCATTCTAGGGACTAAAACACTTCACATGAAAATGGCTTAATACATTAAAACATCAACCAAGAAGGACCAAACTTTACTCATTTATTAGTCTTCATTAGTACTCCATACTACTGTAATTATGAATCTGTACTCCAAAAGGGATGTGACCATTTGCATGTTAAGTCTTTTCCTCCCATTCAAACCCATCATAAGGAATTGGCTGAATGTATTGAAATATCGACTTCAACATCAACTTTACTTTTAAAAAAAGAAACAACCTTGACTCATTATTAGTCTTCATTAGTACTCTATACTACTGTAATTATGAATCTGTACTCCAAAAGGGATGTGACCATTTGCATGTTAAGCCTTTTCCTCCCATTCAAACCCATTAGAAGGAATTGGCTTAATGTGGCTTAATACATTAAAACATCAACCAAGAAGGACCAAACTTTACTCATTTATTATTTGTCATTAGTGTTATCCTACTGTAAATATCAATCTGTACTCCAAAAGTAAAGTAATCGTTTCTTAATCTTTTTCCCTTCCATTCAAACATAAGGAATTGGCTTAATATATTGAAATATCTGAATACTCTGAAATATCGACTTCAACATCAACTTTACTTTTAAAAAAGAAACAACCTTGACTCATTATTAGTCTTTATTAGTACTCTATACTACTGTAATTATGAATCTGTACTCCAAAAAGGATGTGACCATTTGCATGTTAAGTCTTTTCCTCCCATTCAAACCCATTAGAAGGAATTGGCTTATTGTATTGAAATATCGACTTCAACATCAACTTAAAAAAAGAAACAACCTTCACTCATTATTAGTCTTCATTAGTACTCTCTACTACTGTAATTATGAATCTGTACTCCAAAAAGGATGTGACCATTTGCATGTTAAGCCTTTTCCTCCCATTCAAACCCATTATAAGGAATTGGCTTAATGTGGCTTAATACATTAAAACATCAACCAAGAAGGACCAAACTTTACTCATTTATTATTTGTCATTAGTACTATCCTACTGTAAATATCAATCTGTACTCCAAAAGTAAAGTAATGCATTCAAACATAAGGAATTGGCTTAATGTATTGAAATATCTGAATACTCTGAAATATCGACTTCAACATCAACTTTACTTTTAAAAAAGAAACAACCTTGACTCATTATTAGTCTTTATTAGTACTCTATACTACTGTAATTATGAATCTGTACTCCAAAAGGGATGCGACCATTTTCATGTTAAGTCTTTTCCTCCCATTCAAACCAATTAGAAGGAATTGGCTTAATGTATTGAAATATCGACTTCAACATCAACTTAAAAAAGGAAACAACCTTCACTCATTATTAGTTGCACGTTATTAGCAAAAAGGATGCGATCATTTGCATGTTAAAATAGTTCCCATTCAAACCCATTATAAGAAATTGGCTTAATGTATTGAAATATCGACTTCAACATCAACTTTACTTTTAAAAAAGAAACAACCTTGACTCATTATTAGTCTTCATTAGTAATCTATACTACTGTAATTATGAATCTGTACTCCAAAAGGGATGCGACCATTTTTATGTTAAGTTTTTTCCTCCCATTCAAACCAATTAGAAGGAATTGGCTTAATTTAATACATTAAAAAATCAACCAAGAAAGACCAAACTTTACTCATTTATTATTTGTCATTAGTACCATATTACTGACAATATGAATCTGTACTCCAAAAGTAAAGTAATCATTTCTTAATCTTTTTCCCTTCCATTCAAACCCATTATAAGGAATTGGCTTAATATATTTAAATATCGACTTAAACATCAACTTTACTTTAAAAAAAGAAACAACCTTCACTCATTATTAGTCTTTATTAGTACTCTCTGCTACTGTTATTAATAACCTGTACTCCGAAAGAAAAGCCATAATTTTCACGTTAAGCCTTTTTCCTCCCATTCAAACCCATTATAAGGAATTGGCTTAATTTAATACATTAAAAAATCAACCAAAGACCAAACTTTACTCAGTTATTATTTGTCATTAGTACTATCCTACTGTAAATATGAATCTGTACTTCGAAAGTAAAGTTATCATTTTCTTAATCTTTTTCCCTTCCATTCAAACCCATTATGAGGACTTGGCTCAATGTGGTTTAATGCATTACAACCTCAACCAAGAAAGACCATGATTCTTTTCCAGCACTCACAGGACATCGCTTACAGAAAGATTCCAGCAACACTGCTGTGTCTGATTCGATCTTACAAGTGCAACACACACTGCCACACCACCACCATGTTGGTGTCAATGCAGTGTTAAAATACTGTACAACCCTCTTAGTGTTAGTCTTTCTCTTATCCTTCGTCAGTGCTCATCGAACAGAGTACAGCATGCTGGTACTTAAACATTTTTGTTTTGTGGGTTATTTTATATTAAACGGTGTTACTGAGGTGTTTAAAGACTCCAGCAGCACTTCAGTGTCTGGTCCATTTACCAGTGCAACTTCCCATCCCCCATGTCAGTGTCACTGCAGTACTGAGAACCATCTTCCATCCAAATAATACCTGCTTTGTAAGAGAAACTGAGGATTAATGAAGTACGTGTGCAGTGAAACAGATGGCTACAGTCAAATTTAAGCAGATCTTTTTGCATCTCATGATCTGACTTTATGTTAGTTGTTGAATTGGTCTGCACAGTTTGTCAGTAGTCCACTTTTTCTGATATTTAAAACCGTTTATTTACTCACATACTTCAAAAAAGACTTTTGTATGCTTCACTCAGCTCACGGTGTAAGTTTCTTTCTCTTAACATTCATGTTATATGAATCAATTGAGATACATAATTGAAAGACAAGAATTCAGGCGTCAGTGATTCCACTCTGGTGATGAGTGACTTACTTAAATTTGAAATGTACATTTTGTGTTTAAATCAGAACATTAATGTGAGGGGTGTACAAGTTTGTGCATGTATGAAATTGATGGGAATAAACAATTGGAGATAATTTTTTTTTTTAAATAAACTGAGTTATAATTTTTTTTTATTATCTTAATGCACACTGAGATAAAACAGCGCCGATAACGCGCTCTGTGCCACTATTAGCCTTTGCTCTATATTTGGTTTAAATGCTGATAGTAAAAATTCGACACATAACCCAAATACACCCCCGCACTTCTGGACTTGGAGTTGTCACAAAGCCTACAACACATTACCATTATATTTGGGCCGCAATAAAACGTGATACTGTATATATTGTGATTTGCTTCTGTGAGGTAGTATTTCAATATAATTTTTCAATATTCAAAAAAGTAATTAAATGAGCAAAAAAAGAATTAATAGTTTAGGTAAAAATTTTGTGTATGTGTAAGAGGAAGGCAGTATTTAAATCATGATTAAGATGATAATTATTATTATTATGGGCTTTTGTTAAAATAACTAAAGTACTGAGTTCTTAGGCCATACTATATTTTACTAAAGAAATTAGTTTAATATTCTGAGTCTGAGTTGTGCCAAGGAAATCTGAGAGGGATGTATTAATGTAAGAGCCTCACCCACAGACTCAATTTCTGAGCTTTTAGTTTACCGTGATCCAACTAGCTTTGGAATCACTTATTGTGTAACTACATGTTTCTCATAAATGTGAAAAAGATATTTTACTATTTATTTGGCTGATCTGATAGATCTGGGATTTTGACCAGCTTTAGCTTACTATTCCAAAATTATTGATCCAATTTCATTGAACCTTATTTCATTTGTCATCTTTGTTCTCGCACAGATGGTCCAGATCAAGAAAATATGCTGCATCGGTGCAGGTTATGTTGGAGGTCCAACCTGCAGTGTGATTGCAAAAAAGTGTAAGGATATTAAAGTGACTGTGGTCGATGTGAATGAGAGCCGAATCAAAGCCTGGAACTCAGACACGCTTCCTATTTATGAGGTAACTTGTCATCAGTCAATTCAGAGACAGTCGGAAGTAAATTTGTTATTTCAACATAACTTTGTGCTCACAGTAAAATGAAAATAAAATGGTACAGAATAATAATCATTGTTATAAACTGTGTATTTAGAAAAGCCATGTTGCTAAACGTCATTTTTATACAGGTTTATTTTTGTTTGCTAAAAATTATTCCGCTATAGAAAAGGGTTGCATTTTATATATAGCTTCCTTTAATATTGTGAATGTTGGGATTCCTTTAAATAAAATATTGAAATCAATGTTTTCTGTTTATGACAAAATTATGAAATTAATATAGTCATGTTCTCTGTCTATGTGCAGCCAGGTCTGAATGAAGTGGTGTTATCATGCCGTGGGACGAACCTGTTTTTTTCTACTGACATTGACACGGCTATTAAAGAGGCTGACCTGGTTTTCATTTCAGTAAGTTTATAAATATATATATAAGTTTCTATATATATATATATATATATATATATATATATATATATATATATATATATATATATATATATATATATATGTGTGTGTGTGTGTGTGTGTGTATGTAAAATTTGTAGTGTGTAGTTTTGAAGTTTTGACATTGTCATGTCTCTGCATTTAGGTAAACACGCCCACAAAGACATATGGAATGGGAAAGGGGCGAGCAGCCGACCTGAAGTTTATAGAGGCATGTGCTCGCCGAATCGTGGAGGTCTCAGACGGGTACAAGATTGTGACAGAAAAGAGCACCGTGCCTGTGCGCGCCGCTGAGAGCATCCGCCGGATTTTCGAGGCCAACACCAAACCTAATCTTAACCTGCAGGTATTTGTTGTAAAGATTTATACTATTTTCATCACATTATCTTCCACTTAACACTTTACTAGGGCCATGGGGGGTTCCCAATGCCCATCCAGCTGAGATTTACTGTAAATTTATTCTGTTTCGTTTTGTGCCTAAAAATGAGTTACCCTAAAGTGTCTTTTATAGTAAACAATGTTTATTACATAAATATAGCGATGTATGTGGAACAGTGATATGGTACAGAATCTTCTGAGAGTATAAAGCTTCATTTCATTTGGCATATAGGTACTCTCAAACCCAGAATTCCTTGCTGAGGGGACAGCAGTGAAAGACCTGATGGAGCCAGATCGGGTTTTAATTGGTGGAGATGAGACTCCTGATGGACAAAGTGCTATCAGGGCGCTGTGTGAGGTCTACGAGCACTGGGTGCCCAAAGAGCGCATCATCACCACCAACACATGGTCCTCAGAACTTTCCAAACTGGTATGTAATTATTGATTATGGAATATTATTGTGTAGATGAAATGAGATGGTGGCTAGTTTCCAGCTGGCACAAATGCACCGCTTAGTCAAAAAGAAATAGTGCAAACTATTTAAAAAATATATATATTTTGTTGGAACTTATTAAGTTCAAATCATTGTCATTAATCATTGATCAGGACACATGATTGCTGTGGCACCGTTTTAACAATTTCAGCCTGATAAACCAAGAAATTGTCATTCTTGAGTAATCTTTCTTTATTCCAATTCTTAAAGAAATGAATTGAATCCATTATTTTATTGTGTTTTATTGTTGCTGAGCCTCAACCTGACCAGTTTATTCAAACTCTGATCACAGTTAAAAAGAAGACTTTTGTTTTGGATGTAAATCTCTTTCTTGTTTTTGTGTGTCAGGCAGCAAATGCGTTCCTAGCTCAGCGTATTAGCAGCATCAACTCCATCTCAGCTCTGTGCGAGTCCACTGGGGCTGATGTGGAGGAGGTGGCCAAAGCCATTGGCATGGACCAGCGAATTGGTAGCAAGTTTCTCAAGGCCAGTGTGGGTGAGTACATGAGTGTTTTTGCTTTTTTCAAGTGTAAAATTGTATGTGTATGTATACATGTATGTATAATTTAATAATGACTTCTATTAGGTCACTCAGCACTTACAAGTATTCTTATATAATGGTTGTACACAATAGATACATACAGTGACTTTGAAAAGCAGTCTGCATAGCTGAAAACAGAATGTCATCTAAATATTATTACTCTTGTAAATTAACAATAAAATAGAGCTGCAAATGACATGTGTATATGTCTGCAGGTTTTGGAGGAAGCTGCTTCCAGAAGGATGTGCTGAACTTGGTGTACCTGTGTGAGGCTCTGAATCTGCCTGAAGTGGCATCTTATTGGCAGCAGGTACAGAAAACCCTAATCTGCAAATGCAAAAAAAAAATCTTATTTTAATCGATTCTAATACCATCGTTCTAACAAACTAAGAGACTTTTCAAACTTAAACTAAGCATAAACTATAAACTAAGCATTATAAAGATAATGACTGAGGAGAGGAGGATTAAAATGACTCAGTAATAAGGTTTTTGGCCTCTTGGTTGGGGATCGTGTGTGTTTTTCTTGATGTCACAGCCATATGGGGTAGGGGTTTATGGACCCATAATTGTACTGGCTCTGTGGGGGGTGGGTTTAACATTCCAGTCTCACTTTCTCTAAAAGTACTGGCTGCCCTGTAGTTTTTTCAGCTTTGTATGTGCAAAGTTAAACCCCATGTAACAGAAGATGATTAAGTTGCTGTTAAATCTGAATCTAGAAAAGATGATGGACATTGCTTACAAAGACAGAGATAGGTTTCATAAAGGCTGTAACATTAGTTATACATAATCATATAAACACATCGCCACTTTATTAGTTTATTAGTACACCAGTTTGTTCCCTACATGCTAGTTTCTGTTACTCTATTTTCTAAAAGCTAGAAACTCAAGAGCACACCACAGGACCACCTCAGATGAGATATTATTTTGGGGTGAATAATTCTCATCATGCATATTATATTATATTAAAGTGGAGGTGGTAGTGTATAACGCTGGTACAATTGCAATAAATGTTGCTGGTTGCAAGTGGTTAGCACGTTCGCCTCTCAGCGCTAGGGATTCCCTGTTCGAATCCCCATCTGGGTGGAGTTTCCATGTTCTCCCCGTGTCTGCGTGGGTTTCCTCCGGGTTCTCCGGTTTCCTCCCACAGTCCAAAAACATGGATCAAGTCAATTGAGTTCTCCAAATTGCCCTATATAGAGTGTGTCTGTGTGAGTGAGTGTGTGCCCAGCGATAGATTGGCGCCCTGTCCTGGGTGTATCTGTCCAGCGCCCGAAACGTTCTCCCCTGGATGGGCATGGGGAACCCCACCGCGACCCTAATATAGGATAAAGCGGAAGATAATGAATGAATGGTTGCAAGTTTTAGTGTTGCGGTTTCTATAAACCTCAGTAATAGGACTGAGATTCATAATTAAATAAAAAAATCTCATGATTGTGAATGAGTTTACTGTGACAAGCTCATCCTTATTCATTCTGTATTTCTTTTAAATGAAATGTACGTAGGTTATCGACATGAACGAGTATCAGAGGAAAAGGTTTGCATGGAGAATCATCGACTGTCTCTTCAACACTGTAACAGGAAAGAAAATTGCCTTGCTCGGCTTTTCCTTCAAAAAAGACACCGGTGACACAAGGTACATACATACACACACCTTGTCTCACCCTCTCACCCGAAAAAATCTGATCCCTAGATTATATTAAATAACTAGATTTCATTCTTGTTTAAGCCCCACTGCAGCGGGATCACTCACACCCAGATTTTACTCAAAGCTTGATTTATTGGGTAAAAGGTTCTATTCTCTGATGTAAACCTGCACTCCCTAAACACCTGTTCATCCAGTACGGGCAGCTTGCTCAACCAGCACAACATGCTTAGTCACTCTGACTTCTGTCTTTCTTTGTATGGTTCTGTTTAAGCAGCGACTCCCAGTGATCAAGCAGAAAAAAACTTTTATGTTGTAATCCTTTGCTGCTCCATGTTGTGTAATTCCGCATGGTTACCTTTCACTTTAATTACAATGACCTTCAAATTTCAATGATTATGAGGCAGCAGTATGTCATCTTACAACTTATTTCCTTTAGATATACACTGATTTGCTTTATTTAATAATGAGAACATATACTAACATACTAATAATGATAAAATAGAGTGTAGAAACAAAGGCTGAGATCTTGGTAATTAAACTCTCAGTTTCTTTGTGTTAAAGGACCATGACGTTCTATGCTGTTTTTTGTTTCCAGAGAGTCATCCAGTATCTACATCTCCAAATATCTGATGGATGAGGGGGCACAGTTGCACATCTATGACCCTAAAGTGTTAAAAGAACAGATCATGCAGGACCTGTCCCACCCCAGCATCTCTGGAGATGACCCTGAGAGAGGTGTGTGTGTGTGTGTGTATTTGATGGTGTAGTATGTAGTTCATTAAATCTTTCATTCATTCACAATAATACACAACCTCTTATTACTTTTATACAATGGTTATAAAAACACAATATTAAAAAAACACATTTATTATTATTATTTTTTTAAGATTTATAAAAGAATAAAACTGGTCTTCCGCAATGTAATCAGGTTTGGTTTTTAAAGTGAAAATTGGTTGCTAAATAACAATATACAGGCATAGTATTTCCATTAATGCTACATGATTTAAAATAATGTTTTTGTGTGTTCGCACATTTCACACATTGATACGAATGTGAAACGGTCAGAGATGTGCTTTACTGCCCATAAAATCATGGCTGCACAAATGACTCAGTCAATCAGATTTATAGACTGGAGCTACCCATTTTATAATCACTTTTTAGGCAACAAGCTATTAACAATGATGAAGTACAAATGTAATCAGTTATTGTTAATTATCTCTTTTCTTAGTAACTCGGCTGGTCACTGTGTCACCTGATCCTTACAAAGCTTGTGAAGGTGCTCATGCACTGGTCATCTGCACTGAGTGGGACATGTTTAAGGTACAAAATTCCATACACAACATACCACCTTAAACACACACACACATATATATATATATATATATATATATATATATATATATATATATATATATATATATATATATATTTTATAATACTGTGTATCTGTATTTTTTTTATATTCTTTATCTATAAAAGTGGTTTGAAGAGAACAAACTGTATGTAATGTAGTCATTACATGTGTATAACTAATACATATAATACACTAATAATTGTCCAAATGAACTAAAACTAAATGTGGAGGAAGTCCACAAACTATTGAGGTCTTGATCATTAGAGAACAGAGTAAAGGGGAAGTACACTGTATGTACTGTAGTTCACAAACAGATAGACTACAGTCTGAAATTGAAGAATTACAAAGTCAATCTCTACAGTAAGTAGAAATGATAACATGGACAATAATTGTAGCAAAAATTTGTTGTGTTTAAACTTTTGTCTGGTACTGTATATATATCAGTGTATGAACCTATTCATATAATGAAACCATGTGTTGCTTTTGCATTTTAATCTGAAGTTAAACTTTATTTCGTTTGTAGGAATTGGATTACGCCAAAATATATCAAAAGATGCTGAAGCCAGCCTCCATTTTCGACGGCCGCAGAGTCTTAGATCACAGGCACGCCGAGTTGCAGAACCTTGGCTTTCAGGTGAGTGTCTTGGTGTTTCTCAATGTGGTTTTAAAACATGGTACAAGGTTAAGTTAAATATATATATTAATGCAAAATATTTTGCATGAGTTATTTTTATTTTACACTGAGGTATAAAATGCTACTAAATATTAAAATATTGCAACATGTCTCACCTCCCATCGAACCAAAACGAATACAGTGTAGAATTTAAAGCCCATATAGAATGTTGGATCCTCTGTGAATATATTTCACCCTGTGGGGTTTTTTATTTAAGAATTTTTTATTTAAGCTTTTATCAAAAAATTAAACATAATTTGTAGCTTTTAGTATTGAGTATCAACATGTAGGGGGCAGTGTGGCAAAATCAGGAGAGAACTCTTCGCTTTTCTTTTTATAAAAAGTACATGAGCTCATAGTGTATGTGGTTAGGTAATGCTGTGTGATTAATGCAGCCTCCCTTCATGACTAAATCATCAGTATGTAGTTTTATTTGGTCTGTTATTTGTTTCTCAGAACTGGGAGGGACTCGTGAGTCAGAAATGAGACATCAAAACTAAAAAAACGTAGCCAGGTCTCACATAAAAATAAGTTCTATAAGTAACTTCTTTTCCTTTGTGAGTCCAGATCGAGACCATCGGTAAGAAGGTGACAACCAGGATCCCATTTACACCCTCCAGCAATGTGAGCAGAATTAAACTTGTTGAACATCCAATGAAGAAATCCAAATCTTAAGATGTAGAGAACATGCAAATGCTGAGTGACCTAAATCATCAATATTACACATTAATATTTTGGTACAATTCTTTAACCAAATTACTTGATTTGGGGTTACATATGTTTTTCTTAAATACTTGAACAAATACTCTTTTATAATCTTAAAAATAGTCCCATACATCACTTCCTCTTTGGGGCTCAGCGTAATATACAAATATACCTCCAATTATAGCTACACACACACACACACACAAATGCATGTCATCTTCACAGCCCTAACAATTAAGATGATTATGGTTAAAAGTCAGGGGCGGCAAACAGTTAGGTAACAATAAAATACAATCCCAATATCTGTAATAATGCAGCAAGTATTAAGATTCAGCTATACAATTATTTAGTTTGTTATTAAAATGCATTATAATTAAGTACAAAAAATTTATGTCATCTCATTTAAATCATCGAATTCTGTGAGGAAAATGATCTCCTCATCAAAAGCAGCTTGTTCATCTCAATAAACATGGACAAGAAATAAACACAGACTGTTGGGCTTCATCTCGTTGACTTTCAAAATAATATTAAATCAAATAAATGTAATTATGGAATTATTGAATGTTGGTAAATATTTATTGTGGGAATTAAAATCACTATTAAAATAGTGTGAATCAGGATCCTACAATGATCCTCTCGAGTAAACAGAACAAATGTTAAACCTGCAGATATTTTAACATGAGAAATGAAAAGTTTTATTGTCTCAATAAAGATGTCAGAAGGAAAACTGTCATTTAACGACCTAAGGCTAATTAATTTAGGGAGATCCTTTTTTTAGGTTCGAATAAATCTGTTTTAAACAAAAAAAAATCCCCATAGTTTCAATTCTTTTTTCAGGGCAATGAAACTTATTCATACTTTACTTTAATGAACAGTCCGCAGACTACATTTTAGCTGAAGTTGAAGCCCTACACACTTTTTCTTGTGATCTTCAGGATCTGCCCCCTTACTGTTCGAGTCTAAAAACAGTTCAAATCTGTTCATCTCAGATGCAGTATTTAAGGTCTGTGCTGGTAGTGTTAGTCTAATGTTAGTGATGTCCTTCTGATCTTATTACACTGCAATTCTGGATTGAATACATCATTTATATAATCCGACAGCATCATTCTGTCTTCAGAGTGGAGCTTTTTAAGTTTTAAGTAGCTTCTGTCACTTGTCATTTTGTGTGATTGTGTGTGTGTGAGAGAGAGAGCTGTGGATGTTCTGTAATGTAATGCATTGAAACGGCTTTATGTGATTGTTTCATTTTCCAGATAAATGTTAAATCTTTTATAAAAGGCTCAGTATATATTTTTACACTAATGTAATATGATAGTAAAACAATATTGTTAAAAAAAACATGTCTTATTTTACTGAATAAAAACAAACCATACGATCAGCCACTTTATCGCTTTAATTGATGTTGGGTGCATTTTACAGTGTGCAGCTCCTACAGAGTCCAACTGTTTAGAACCTTACTGTCTGTGGGCTCAGCATCGCAGGTCGTGAGAAGATTGAGTTCTAGGTTTTTTTTAGTCATTTGTTCACAGGAACACTTTGGACTAAATAATAAATGTAGCCAAAACAGACAGCCGCAGACAAAACATGACGTTGAAATTTCCAGAGATCCACAGTGAATTAATCCCAAAACGGAACCTGTATCACTTTAATGAACAGATCACAGTGACCCTCAGACTTCAGGTGACGACGACGCGCTCATGATCAACTGCAGCTTGTGGGTCTGAAAACCTGGTTGTTTACTATTCTATCTATCTTTAAAGTCTGTAGTGTCCTTAAAAATGACATTTAAATAACCCACTACATGATTTACATTACAGAATGAAAGTCCGGTAATGTCTTTATTCTGGGGTTGCTTCGGTCTTCCTCTTCAGAAGCAGGTTCTTTAGAAAGAATTCACCTGTGCAAAGCAGAAATAAAAACATGTTTAATCATCTTACAGTCATCACAGATACTAAAGCTGGTGGTAGTGTGACCTTTACACTTTGAGTGCATATTGACGTTCCATTTAAATTTCTACAGAACAAATGGTTTCAGGCAGATCTGACTGTGCAAAGCATCACCATCGATGCATTAACGTCTATTACGGCTCGAGCTGGTTGCTTTTTAAAAGCATCTTAAACTGAAGACATTAAACTCACACTTGTAGAAAGCTGAGGGGAACTACAGTGTTAGTGTAGTGTTTGTAGTGCAGTGCTTCTCAAATAGTAGAAGGGCACGCCCCCCATAAGAAGATATCACAGAGAAAGTGATATTAAGTGAACTGAACAAACCCTCAAGAGACAACATGGAAAAATATTTAACAGAGATGAGGAGAGAAAGACGGAGAGAGACGAAGATGTCGAGAGCAACAAAAGTCATCTGAAAGTTAAATGTCGAAGCGAACGTAGCGCCTGGCTTCACTGTAAATCAGTGATTCTCAATTATTTTCTGTTAAGCCCCCCCTAGGAAGAAGAAAACATTTTGCGCCCCCCCCCCACACCTCACCCCCCCCCCCCCACACACACACACACATGATTTATCCCCCCAAATTTATCAAAAATGGGATAAATTATTTTTACACGCCCACTGTAGTATTGTTAGTCTATAAATTAGTATTGTTAGTCTATAGTTGTCTACAGATTTGTTATAAATACACCTCTTTTATAACAATGTATCCTTATTAACAATAAAGAAAACAAAAAAAGGAAATATAGATCAACTTAGAACAAAAATAATTTGATTAACTTTGTTTTTTAGTTTGTAACAGAAACGAATGAAATCCTGATTTAAACGAGAAACATTTTTGAACTGACCGGCATTTGATACTGAACAATGAAATGAAATAAAATCAATAAATAATAATAAATTCTAATTCATCAGCAACATTCATTCAGGAGCACAATTTATTAACTTTAACCTACAAAACTAAAACGAATACAACATTTTTTGCGTCTCCAACGCGTCCGTTTTGCAGCACAGCTTTTCTGGAGTAGCTTTCATAAAGCGGGATGATTGCTGGTTCTACTCGTCACGTCTACGATTAAAAACTCAAGCGGTTATCAGCGTGATCGGGGTGGAATGTCTTAAAGTGACGCCTTCATCTATTTGGCTTCACGCTGTCCACTGCCAACATTTAAAAACACAGAAGACACACCTCAGTTACAGTGAAGTTACAGTTCCAGTGAAGCCAGGCGCTACGTTCGCTTCGACATTTAACTTTCAGTTGACTTTTGTTGCTCTCATTATCTTCGTCTTTCTCTCCTCATCTCTGTTAAATATTTTTCCGTGTTGTCTCTTGAGGGTTTGTTCAGTTCACTTAATATCACTTTCTCTGTGATATTTTGTTATGCCCCCCCCCCCCCCATGCACCACACTATTTGAGAAGCACTGCTGTAACTGTAACTTCACTGTAACTGAGGTGGAGATGAAGAAAGAGCGGTGTGTCTTCTGTGTCTTTAAATGTTGACAGTGGACAGCGTGAAGCCAAATAAATGAAGGCGTCACTTAAAGATATTAAACCCCTAATCAGGCTGATAACCGCTTCAGTTTTTAATCGTAGACGTGACGCGTACATCCAGAAATCATAACGCTTTATGAAGCTGCTTCAGAAAAGCTGTGTGCTGCAAAACGAGCGCGTTGGAGACATCGGTTCTGACTTACTCAAAAAAAAACAAAAAAAAAACAAGGGTGGCACGGTGGCTTAGTGGTTAGCACGTTCTCCTCTCAGCTCTAGGGATTCCCGGTTCGAATCCCCATCTGGGTGGAGTTTCCATGTTCTCCCCGTGTCTGCGTGGGTTTCCTCCGGGTTCTCCGGTTTCCTCCCACAGTCCAAAAACATGGATCAAGTCAATTGAGTTCTCCAAATTGCCCCATATAGAGTGTGTCTGTGTGAGTGAGTGTGTGTCCAGCGATGGATTGGCGCCCTGTCCTGGGTCTATCTGCCCAGCGCCCGAGACGTTCTCCCCTGGATGGGCATGGGGAACCCCACCGCGACCCTAATAGAGGATAAAGCGGGAGATAATGAATGAATGAATGAATGAATTTAAAAAACGGCCAAAATTGTTGTATTCATTTTAGTTTTGTAGGTTAAAGTCTTAATAATAAATTGTGCTCCTGAATTAATGTTACTGATGAATTTGAATTTATTATTATCTATTGATTTTATTTCATTAGATTTTTCAGTATCAAACGCTAGTCGGTTCAAAAATGTTTCTGGTTTAAATACGGATTTCATTCGTTTCTGTTACAAACTAAAAAACAAAGTTAATCAAATGATTCTGTTCTAAGTTGATCTATATTTCTTTCTTTTTTGTTTTCTTTATTTTTAATAAGGATACATTTGTTATAAGAGAGGTGAACTTAGAACAAATTTAGAGACAAATGATACTACAGTGGGCGTGTGAAAATACTTTTTCATCCCATTTTGTCATGTATGGGAGGGGGTGCGTGTGTGTGTGTGTGGGGGGGGCAAATAGTTTTCTTCCTAGGGGGGGCTTAACAGAAAATAATAGAGAATCACAGATGTAGTGTAACACTCAGAGTTACCTGCTTTGTAAGAGGAGCGCACCAGCGGGCCACTTGCTGTATAAACGAACCCCATTTCTTTACCCACTTTCTCCCAGTGGGCAAATTTCTCGGGGGTAACGTACTCCTCCACCTTCACAAATCAGCATATACACATGGAATCAAGTAATGGCAGCAATTAAAAGCCTCGGTGATGTTTGGCTCTGTGTGAGTGCTCGCATTTAACAGCATCGTAATAGCTGTACCTTCAGGTGTCGTTTGGTTGGCTGCATGTATTGTCCGAGAGTCAGACAGTCCACACCGGAGTCTCTTAACTCTAAATTTGAAAACAGACAAATTCATACAGTAGGCAGTATAGTGGCTTAGTGGTTAGCACGTTCTCTAAGCGTGGGGTTCGAATCCCAATCTGGGTGGAGTTTCCACGTTCTCCCCATATCTACATGGGTTTCCTCCGGGCTGTCTGATTCCCTCCCACAGTCCAAAAACATGAATTCAAAATTCATTCATTCATTATCTCCCGCTTTATCCTCTATTAGGGTCGCGGTGGGGTTCCCCATGCCCATCCAAGGGAGAACGTCTCGGGCGCTGGGCAGATAGACCCAGGACAGGGCACCAATCCATCGCTGGGCACACACTCATTCACACAGACACACTCTATATGGGGCAATTTGGAGAACTCAATTGACCTGATCCATGTTTTTGGACTGTGGGAGGAAACCGGAGAACCCGGAGGAAACCCACGTGGACACGGGGAGAACATGGAAACTCCACCCAGATGGGGATTCGAACCGGGAATCCCTAGCACTGAGAGAACATGCTAACCACTAAGCCACCGTGCCGCCACTTATAGTAATAATCTTTGTCCAAATACAAACCTTTCAATGTTGATTGGATCTGGACATCGGTCTCACCCAGTCCCAGCATGATGGACGTTTTGGTGAGCAGACCGGGACTGACTGCCTTGGCATGACGCAACACGTTTATTGACTGATCGAAGTTTGCACGCGGGTCACGCACATGCCTAAAGATAACCAACACAGAGCAACGGGCTGATAAACATCATGTACATCAAGGGGTGGGTTAGCTCAGTGGTTAGGGTGTTGGGCTATCAATCTGAAGGTTGGGGGTTCAAATCCCAGGTCCACTGAAGTTACCAATGTGGGTCCTTGAGCAAGACCCTTAACCCTAATTGCTCCAGGGATGTTGTGATTAACCCTGTGCTCACCTTGTAAGTCGCTTTGGATAAAAGCGTCCAATAAATGACCAAATAAATGACATCATGTACACAGATCAAGCAATAGATTGAACAATCAATAAACTATGTGCATATCAATATATAAATATCAATATATCCTGTTTTTCCCTTTCAAATGAATTGTAATTATTAAGCAGCAAAGAATTATAAATGCATGGCCAATCATGTCAATGCTACTCTGTGTTTCAGTTTCTGTACAATAGTGAAATAGATGCAGCATCATCAGTGTGACGTTTTGTTTGCTTATTAGAATCATGAGGGGAACAGCAAATTTAAAAAAAGCTAGATGACAAACTAAATAAAGCAGAAAACATAAATGGCTGGACATTTAATATAAAGCTGTATTTTCAATCTATTTTTCATATTATATTAAATATGGGCGCGGCACGGTGGCTTAGTGGTTAGCACGTTCTCCTCTCAGCGCTAGGGATTCCCGGTTCGAATCCCCATCTGGGTGGAGTTTCCATGTTGTCCGCATGGGTTTCCTCCGGGTTCTCCGGTTTCCTCCCACAGTCCAAAAACATGGATCAAGTCAATTGAGTTCTCCAAATTGCCCCATATAGAGTGTGTCTGTGTGAGTGAGTGAGTGCCCAGCGATGGATTGGCACCCTGTCCTGGGTGTATCTGCCCAGCGCCCGAAACGTTCTCCCCTGGATGGGCATGGGGAACCCCCCTGCAACCCTAAAGATAATGAATGAATGAATATTAATACGGTATAGTTTAACAATAAGAATCCAATTTTAATTATGCATGGCTCTCTGCGCCCCCTGGTGGAAAACTGCTCATTTATGGCAGATTTAAAATCTTTTAAAATTAAATTAAATTAAAAAATTAAATTGGGTCATTTATTGGACGCTTTTATCCAAAGCGACTTACAAGGTGAGCACAGGGTTCATCACAACATCCCTGGAGCAATGAGGGTTAAGGGTCTTGCTCAAGGAGCCACACTGGTAACTTCAGTGGACCTGGGATTTGAACCGCCAACCTTCAGATTGATAGCCCAACACCCTAACCACTGAGCTAACCCACCCCTTTTACCTCAGTTATACCTCATACCTCAGTTATAAACGGCCCATTTTAATATTTAAAGCCATTTATCTAACCAGTTGCGATGTAGCCTAGTTTTAGGTCTAATGTTTGACCTGTTTAAATTCACTGGGTTATCTACAGTAATTAAAAAGTTTAACTGTACAAACACACCAGCTTTAATGGGGTGAGTTAAGGGGGTTATATGTTAAGAGTAAAAACATAGTAAACCTTTTTAAAAAATATATTTTTAATGCACAGACCTCTGCAGTTCTCTCACTGTCTCCACATTGTGAGCATAAACATCCAGACCTGACCGAGCCACCTTCTCCACTGCCGAGAGATCACCTCGAAAATCTGGTGTCAGGCACTCCACTAGGATACTGGAATTTCTAAAGCAACAGATTTCAAAATATATATTATTTCATAATGTTACTAATCGCATTAATCAAAATAAAAAATATTAAACTAAAGGCAGGTTCAGAGGAACAAGAACAAGCCACTTGTAGCAATCAGTAAAACATTTTATAGAAATCAAATGTTTCATCCCAAAATGTGGTCTGTACATCAAATCACCCAACAACCAATAAATCTACAACCAGTTAAATGTGACAACTATCAGAGACAGAGCGTCAGGGTGGGTTAGTGTTTAGCATGTTCGCCAGGTTTGACTCCCAATCTAGGTGGAGTTTGCATGTTCTTCCCATGTCTGCGCGAGTTACCTCCAGGTCTTTAGGGTTCCTTTCAAAGGAAAGGAACCCTAAACATGGATTTAGGATGAAGAGGATGCTCTAAATTGCCCCTATAAGTGTCTATCTGTGATTGTGTGCCCAGTAGACCCTAGTAGAGGATTACGTGGAAGGTAATGAATAAATGTTCAGACTGTGATATTTATCTATTACCATTTTGTGAACATATTACTGAATACATTTGACTTGTTGGGGCGGCACGATGGCTTAGTGGTTAGCACGTTCGCCTCTCAGCACTAGGGATTCCCAGTTCGAATCCCAATCTGGGTGGAGTTTCCATGTTCTCCCCGTGTCCGCGTGGGTTTCCTCCGGGTTCTCCGGTTTCCTCCCATAGTCCAAACATGGGGCAATTTGGAGAACTCAATTGACTTGATCCATGTAGAGTGTGTCTGTGTGGGTGAGTGTGTGCCCGGCGATAGATTGGCGCCCTGTCCTGGGTGTGTCTGCCCAGCGCCCGAAACGTTCTCCCCTGGATGGGCATGGGGAACCCCCCCCCCCCCCCCCCCCCCCCCGTGACCCCAATATAGGATAAAGCAGAAGATAATGGATGGATAGATGGATGGATTTGACTTCTTTTTATTTATTTGCCCAGGTACAGTATTTTTCTGTATTGTTTACATTGTGACCACACCATACACTAATTTAGTTATTTACAAAATCTCACATATTTTCTTAATTAATGCAGAAAATCAGACCACGATATCCTTGTCTTTAATGCATTCTTACCTCTGTTTGAGGTGAGACACAGTCTTTGCAAAATGCTCTGCACCACCATCAGCAATATCTGTATGACAAATACAAATTTTATTTCACATAAAAAGATAAAAAATGGCTCCCTTTATGTCTATTAATCATGTGCATATGTACTTACCATCTCTGTCCACTGAAGTGAGCACCACATAGTCAAGCCCCCATGCAGCTATGGCTTTAGCAGTGTTGTATGGTTCTTCAGGGTCAAGCGGAGGAGGCCGTCTCGCTGTCTTTACTGAACAAAACCTGCAGCCACGTGTGCATGTGTCTCCCATTAACTACAGACAGAGGGACGAGTGTTTAAAAACAAGTATATATGTATATATATATATATTTATTAGGGGTGAGCTGCAATACTCGATGATTCGACGATTCGATTCGGAGAACGGTAGTCGATTATGAACCTCATAGTCGAATGTACCATTTTGACCACATGGGGGTTCCCATGGCTGCTGCTAAGCATTAGTTTTTACATGAAATGTCTTTGTTTTCGTTATATATATAGCTTTTTGTCAAATAAAATCATCCTAATTTCTGTTAATATTTTTTTAAATGATGTGTGCACTTTAACAATAGGCTACACATTAATAAAGCAAGTAAAATATTTTTAAAAAAATCTTTTCTAAAAACCACGCTTATAGCGCCATCTTGTGGTGAAATTTTAACTGATTCGACTATCAGTCGACTATAGGGAAAATCTGACGAATCAGATTCGACTATGAAAATCCTTAGTTGAAGACACCCCTAATATATATATATATATATATATATATATATATTTATTATTTTTTAATTTTTTATTATTTAATAATTAATGACTTGTCAAATTTCCTTCAGCCATCAGCTATCTGTACAGTATAAAGCACTTCCACAGCGTCTGGTGAGATGACAGCCAAATGTTGTAAGATCTGCAGCTCATTCAAAGGCTGAAATCTTCTAGAAAAGTGGTATTATAAACTTTTCAAAAATATTTTGTCTGCTAAATTAAGTTTCCAGTTAATAAACTAATTATAGATTTCTGTTTTTAACTGCATATAGAAAGAGTTACGTTTCCAGATTTTTGTTTAAATAATAGGGTTTGTAGTTTTTGTTCTATATTTAAAATCACATGTTTCATATTGAGTACGTCAGTTGCAGTTATTGATGTTATTAATGTTTAATGTTAACCAGGACCACCAATTGTAATATAAATGTACAAAATGAAAAGCAAGTTAATCTTTGAGGATACAGCTCATTACGGTTATTTTAAGATCTCATACACAGATGCACTAACCATGATGGTTGCCGTGGCAGTAGCATATTCTCCACCTCCCCAACACTCCCCGATGTTTGGACATCTGGCCTCCTCACACACCTGTGGAATAAACATCATGAAAACCAATCAGCACTAAAACACAAAGTGAATTTACTTTAAAGTCAGGTTTTACTTATTGATAAATTAGCTTTTCCACCTTTAATCTTTCCATTATGGTCTTATTAGGAACCAAAGCTCCTCCATAAAATTCATTTCATTCACTCATGCTGCTATCCCCAAATACCCCTAATATATATATATATATATATATATATATATATATATATATATATATATATATATATATATATATATATATATATATATAGTTTTAAGCACTTACAGTGTGCAGTTTCAATTCTCTGAGTGTGTTCTTCAGTCGGTTGTAATTTTTCCCAATAGGAATCTCTGTCTTCAGCCATGGCGGTAACCTTAGCCTAGCATTCATACCACAAATAAATCACATTAGCTTGTTTGTGATTAATAAAAGCCATATAAAACTATTTGATATAAGCAGTTGGGATGAATTATTATATTGGTAACACCCAAAAGTTCATTCATTCATTATCTTCCGCTTTATCCTCTATTAGGGTCGCAGTGGGGTTCCCCATGCCCATCCAGGGGAGAACTTTTCGGGCGCTGGGCAGATAGACCCAGGACAGGGCGCCGAACTATCGCTGGGCACACACTCACTCACACAGACACACTCTATATGGGGGAATTTGGAGAATTCAATTGACGTGATCCATGTTTTTGGACTGTGGGAGAAACCGGAGAACCCGGAGGAAACCCACACAGACACGAGGAGAACATGGAAACTCCAAATTCGAACCAGGAATCCCTAGCACTGAAAGGCGAACGTGCTAACCACTAAGCCCCCGTGTGCCGCCAACCTGAAAGTTATTTTTGGCAAATATAGATATTTCCTGATCTTAACCAATTTTAAAAACTTATATTATAACCTAATTATATATAAGAAAAAAAAACACAAATATAAAAGTATATAAGATTGCTTAAAGATGACTTTCTTGGGAGTGGTCCGACTCCTTTTTTTAATGATACTTTTACAGGAATCACAGCTCGATTCACTCACCGTTCCCCCTTCTGACGTTTCAGGTTGCCCCTGTACTCCTCCCATTTGCTTTTTTCGGAGAGATCTCCTGATATGAAGTCCTGCAGGTTTAGTCCATCCTCTTTAATTTCCTTTTTCTTGTTCTGTAGTGTTGGTGATGTGCTGGCTGCATTACTTAATCTACAAGCCCAGACCTGCCAGCAGAGAAACAAACTAAATAACCAATCCAATCTAAAAACAAATCTGACAAATCTGTAACACTACACATTAAATCACATAATCAATCCAACACGAAGACGTCTTTATTTATGTTATGCTCAGTTGTAGTCATAGGGCAGTCCTTGGCTTGTGGTTAAGGAAACAGCCTTGCATCCGGAAGGTCCCTGGTTCGATTCCTGGTCCCACCAAGTACCATGTCTGAAGTGCCCTTGGGCAATGCACCTAATCCTGGGCATCATATACAAAGCTGCCCACCACTCCAGTAACATGTGCTCACTTCACCAGTGTTTGTATATACGTGTGTATTTCTTCTGCACAGATGGGTTAAATCTGAAGGATCAATATTTTTTCACTTTTCTCAATCATGTCTTTTTTATTTTATTTTTCTTTAAATAAAATACAGTGACTACAACACAACGTGTAGCAAAATAAAGATATATTACACTTTATTCTGTGTAGAGAATCAATAATTAAATTTTATCTTGTATTAGCATTTAATCTTGTAACAAAACATTTAAAATGTGTGTGGCCATGGTAGCTCAGGGGCTATCAACCTGAAGGTTGTGGGTTCAAATCCTCAGGTCTACTAAAGTTGAGTCCAAACAATGTGGGGCCTTCAGCAAGACCCTTAATGCTCCAGGGATGCTGTGTGTAAGTTACATAAATGACCAAATGTAATGTACGTTGTTAGGGACAAAATTAAAACGGATCAACGTATTTGATATGCTTTAAGGGGCAAATCCCAGTAATTCAGTCTCTCTCTATATATATATATATATATATATATTGATTCATTCATTATCACCCGCTTTATCCTCTATTGGGGTCGCGGTGGGGTTCCCCATGCCCATCCAGGGGAGAGCGTCTCAGGCGCTGGGCAAATAGACCCAGGACAGGGCGCCAATCCATCGCTGGGCACACACTCACTCACTCAAACACACTCTATATGGGGCAATTTGGAGAACTCAATTAACTTGATCCATGTTTTTGGACTGTGGGAGGAAACCGGAGGAAACCCACGCAGACACGGGGAGAACATGGAAACTCCACCCAGATGGGGATTCGAACCGGGAATCCCTAGCGCTGAGAGGCGAACATGCTAACCACTAAGCCACTGTGCCGCCCATATATATATATATATATATATATATATATATATATATATATACACACACACACATTCATTCATTCATTATCTTCCTCTTTATCCTATATTGGGGTCACGGTGGGGTTCCCCATGCCCATCCAGGGGAGAACGTTTCTGGCGCTGGGCAGATACACCCAGGACAGGGCGCCATTCTATCGCTGGGCACACACTCAAACAGACACACTCTATATGGGGCAATTTGGAGAACTCAATTGACTTGATCCATGTTTTTGGACTGTGGGAGGAAACCAGAGAATCCGGAGGAAACCCACGCGGACACGGGGAGAACATGGAAACTCCACTCAGGTGGGGATTCGAACCGAGAATCCCTAGAGCTGAGAGGAGAACATGCTAAACCACCGTGCCGCTCTCTCTCTCTCTCTCTCTCTCTCTCTCTCTCTCTCTCTATATATATATATATATATATACACACACACACATACATACATGCATGCAGTACAGAAAATCCCGTATAATTTACATTTATTTACTGTCACATTTAACTATTATGAAAGACAAGGTTAAAATCTGTCACTGCGTCATGCCGATTTTTATGAATCGAGACTGATATTTCCAGAAGTGTCTTGTACAGAGGTGTTAGATCGTCTTACCTGAGACACTCGGAGAGCTGTGTGTGTTAATAAAGTTAAATGAGAAGAACATCGAGTGCAGGACCGGCTGGAACACAGCAGCGCCATTGCTCGGCTTCCCCCGTGAGGACTCGTGCCACACCGAATTCAGTTGCCATCGAACTATGTGACCACAAGGGTCGCTGTTTCCCCGATTACAGATCAAACAATTTAAAAAGTTTTTTTTTTATTAACTTTCAATCAGACCCATCGTCACAAATTCTAACAAACAACAAATAATAATAAAAAAAATAATGGAACGTTAATTGTTCTTCCGGAACGTCACACAATTTCAAGCCAACACACCGAATTCAGTTGCCATCGAACTATGTGACCACAAGGGTCGCTGTTTCCCCGATTACAGATAAAACAACTTAAAAAGTTTTTTTTTATTAACTTTCAATCAGACCCATCGTCACAAATTCTAACAGACAACAAATAATAATTAAAAAAAATAATGGAACGTTAATTCGTTCTTCCGAAACGTCACACAATTTCAAGCCAACACACCGAATTCAGTTGCCATCGAACTATGTGACCACAAGGGTCGCTGTTTCCCCGATTACAGATAAAACAACTTAAAAAGTTTTTTTTTATTAACCTTCAATCAGACCCATCGTCACAAATTCTAACAGACAACAAATAATAATAAAAAAAAATAATGGAACGTTAATTCGTTCTTCCGAAACGTCACACAATTTCAAGCCAACACACCGAATTCAGTTGCCATCGAACTATGTGACCACAAGGGTCGCTGTTTCCCCGATTACAGATAAAACAACTTAAAAAGTTTTTTTTATCAACCTTCAATCAGACCCATCGTCACAAATTCTAACAGACAACAAATAATAATAAAAAAAAATAATGGAACGTTAATTCGTTCTTCCGAAACGTCACACAATTTCAAGCCAACACACCGAATTCAGTTGCCATCGAACTATGTGACCACAAGGGTCGCTGTTTCCCCGATTACAGATAAAACAACTTAAAAAGTTTTTTTTTTTATTAACCTTCAATCAGACCCATCGTCACAAATTCTAACAGACAACAAATAATAATAAAAAAAAATAATGGAACGTTAATTCGTTCTTCCGAAACGTCACACAATTTCAAGCCAACACACCGAATTCAGTTGCCATCGAATTATGTGACCACAAGGGTCGCTGTTTCCCCGATTACAGATAAAACAACTTAAAAGGTTTTTTTTTATTAACCTTCAATCAGACCCATCGTCACAAATTCTAACAGACAACAAATAATAATAAAAAAAAATAATGGAACGTTAATTCGTTCTTCCGAAACGTCACACAATTTCAAGCCAACACACCGAATTCAGTTGCCATCGAACTATGTGACCACAAGGGTCGCTGTTTCCCCGATTACAGATAAAACAACTTAAAAAGTTTTTTTTTATTAACTTTCAATCAGACCCATCGTCACAAATTCTAACAGACAACAAATAATAATAAAAAAAATAATGGAACGTTAATTCGTTCTTCCGAAACGTCACACAATTTCAAGCCAACACACCGAATTCAGTTGCCATCGAACTATGTGACCACAAGGGTCGCTGTTTCCCCGATTACAGATAAAACAATTTAAAAAGTTTTTTTTTTATTAACCTTCAATCAGACCCATCGTCACAAATTCTAACAGACAACAAATAATAATAAAAAAAAATAATGGAACGTTAATTCGTTCTTCCGAAACGTCACACAATTTCAAGCCAACACATTGTTACGTAACACGTCCTGCGTTCTACTTTCGAATACGCAGGAATTGTCGGTTCACAGATTTGTTTCAGATATTACGTTTTGTTGTGCTACTTTAATCACGCGTTCATTTTTTTTGTTTTCTAAAGTATATCTTTTTGAAAACGAGCAAAAAACACTCTTTATTTGTAGCAGTTATGTGACGTCTACACGTAAACCCTACAATTGCGTGATGACGTCGCTTCTGCTTCCTTTTCTGCTCTCTCTGCGAGGTAAGACATGGCGTACTTATGTTCCCGATCATGACAATCGAGCTCAATCCTTTATGAATCCGCATCGCTGGGTGATGGCGGACCCCGTACGGATTAACCGAGTGTTCGGGGAACGGTTTTCATGAGTATTGCTGGTTTTGCTCTCTGATTGTGGATGAAATGATGTGAAGAGTGGAGCGGCTTAGCGTTTGTTAGCTTCTCTCGGTTTGTGCTGCTCGCTTTCAGCAGACAGCGCTGTTCCGTGTGCAGCAGTCAGAAACATCACGTTCCCAAAAGTTGCATTATTAAATGAATGTGAAACGAGTTTTACCCACAGTATATCTTTCGCTTTATTCAATGATGCGAAGTGTGCAACCGGCCTGGTACAATGTGACGTCACAGTTCGTATGGCAAATAAACAAATTAAAACACGCCAACGTCATTATTAATTGTGTGTATATATATATATATATATATATATATATATATATATATATATATATATATATATATAAAACCGGGGGCGGCACGGTGGCTTAGTGGTTAGCATGTTCTCCTCTCAGCACTATGGATTCCCGGTTCGAATCCCCATCTGGGTCGAGTTTCCATGTTCTCCCCGTGTCCGCAGGGTTTCCTCCGGGTTCTCCGGTTTCCTGCCACAGTCCAAAAACATGGATCAAGTCAATTGAGTTCTCCAAATTGCCCCATGTAGAGTGTGTGTGCCCAGCGATAGATTGGCGCCCTGTCCTGGGTGTATCTGCCCAGCGCCCGAAACGTTCTCCATGGGGAACCCCACCGCGACCCCAATATAGGATAAAGAATGAATGAATGAATATATAAACCGAAGTGGGAGTAGACGATGAAGCGTTGACGGGTCGAAGTGTACACTGATTGATAGAAGTCATGACCATTGAAACGTCCAAGCATCATTTTCAGACCTGAAAATATTAATGTTAATTTGTAATGGTAATAACCATTAATATAATAACTGTAATAATAATGGTTATTAATGGTAATAATAACTGGCTTTATTTACATGATGTTAAGTGAACTATGTTGAGTAGAAGCCCAGCTGCATTACTGGAGATGCATCATACAAAGTACAAGTGCTAATCGTTATAAATGTCTAGTGAAATCTAGAGGTGACTGTCCATAAACTATGTAAGAGGTTATAAGAGAAAGTAATTAAATTGTATTTTGCTTAAACAACTTTGAACGATGAGGTAGCTGGTACAAAATGAACAAATAAGGGAAAGTAAATGTAAACAGTGTGAAATGCAATTAGCTATTGAGGTAAAGTGCAAATGTTGGTGTCTGTGACCTAAGTGGATATGATGAGAATTAAATAATGTGAGTCTGTGTAGGTCATTTTGTATAATGGTCAGTGTTCATATGACCTGAGTACCTGTATGAATAATGACAGTGAACTGACAACCATGAGTTTTGTCAGATGTACTTTGTTACACATACAACATAATCCCACTGTGTTGTCATTATTTTTGTTTATTTAAATTTTTTAAACAAACTGATCTGTAGCTTTAATTACTAACATGCATTACTGAAGGTTAAGTCAAGTGATTGACATGGTGTCTTGCGAGAACTTGTCTGTGTGCAGTGTCTCAATGTTTTGATTGTGTTGATAAGAGTGCTTGTACTAGTAGGTACTCTTGTACATGAGTGTATATTCACTCCTTGATCTGGTCTGTATTTTGGGATATGATGGAGACTCATGTGACCCAAAAGATTTGAACATCCAAAAGCCAGTATCTCTGTTATTGGGGTTGTTAAAGCTTAGTGTTTAGGTGTTTGTGGTCCTTTAATTTAAAATACATTCAGAGATGAATGCTAAGTGTTAATCCAGTGTTTTGTGTCCTCTGCAGAATGAAGACTATTCTCAGCACCCAGACGGTGGATATCCCCGACAACGGTAAGTCTGTAGAAAGTTTGATCAAATTATTTAACTTCAAAAATCTTAAATATTCGAGGCAAATATCTACTTGTAGGGAAAAAAAAATCCAATTAAAACTGACTTTGTATGTGTGTATGTTTATTTTTTTTATTTGCAGTCACTGTGTCGTTGAAAGGACGCACAGTCACAGTAAAGGGCCCCCGTGGAACTCTGCGCCGTGAATTCAGCCACATCAATTTAGAGTTGCGGCTACTCGGCAAGAAACAGAAGAAGGTAATAATTTGGCCATTATGATCTTATTTTGTTCATTACCAAATATATTGTTGGACCGATTAACAGGTCACATAGCGGGATTACAGTGTACCCTGATATATTATAAAACGGCCATTGGATCCTCTGGGATCTATTTTATAAATTACCAAAGTATTAGTCAAATCAACTTTAAAACTCATTCAGGAGTAAAATTTAATCATTGATTCATCAGCAGGAGTTTTGCATTACAATTGGTACTACAGTTAAATATCCTGTTTTAAGCCTGTGTGAAAGAAAATAATTCAGATTTGTTTCTCATCAGTTGCGTGTGGATAAATGGTGGGGAAACAGGAAGGAGTTGGCCACCGTCAGAACCATCTGTAGCCATGTTCAGAATATGATCAAGGGAGTAACATTGGTAAGAACACAACTAGAAAATATGCAAATCTGCCAATTGGTTCATTTAATTATTACTTCTTTTTTTTTTTTTTTAATTCTTGGTTTTCTGTTCCTTTAGGGCTTCCGGTACAAGATGCGATCGGTTTATGCCCATTTCCCCATCAATGTGGTGATTCAGGAAAGTGGAGCTCTAGTGGAGATCAGGAACTTCCTGGGGGAGAAATATATCCGTCGTGTGCGCATGAGGGCAGGTATGTAGTGAATTTAGTCCTGTTCTAGAGAATGTACCGTCACCTATGGATTATTATAATACAAGTCCAAAACACTTTTACAGGTTTTATTCATTTAATTTAAATTGTAGAAAACCTTACAAAAAATATTTTTATTGTTATTTTTTATTTTTTTTTAAGTCTAACGAACTTGAACAGCAATTGAATGTTGCGAATAAATTGGTAATGACCATTTGGAAAGTGTTCAAGCTGTCATTCAGTGATCAAAATTGTGCAATATAATTATTTATTAAATATTTACTGTCAGTAATAATGCAGCAATAAGCAAATCCAGGTGTTTAGTATTAATCGTCTAATATTGGACAGATGACTTAGTAAATTTTTATTTTATTTTTTTCTGATGACACCTCATCTTTATTTTATGGCTGTTTTTGTTTTCAGGTGTAAACTGTGCTCTCTCAGCTGCCCAGAAAGATGAGCTGGTTCTGGAGGGTAATGACATTGAGCTGGTGTCAAACTCTGGTGAGCTTCTTGTCATGTTTGACTTGACCTCAGAAGTTTAATGCTTAGTCTATATGAACATGAATGTTTTCATGACTTCTCACAGGATTATGAAGGTTCTCTTGTCTTGGTGTTGAGCAGTAATTCATTATTTTAAAACCATGTCAGTTTAGATATTTTAAAACATTGCAGTTGTGGAATTTTTGTGCATTGTAGGAATCCCTGAGTACATTCTAAAAATGCAATGTAAACGAAAGGGTCATAACAAATTAGACATTTAACCGATAAAACGGTCATGTGGTTATTGCTTCGTTGCTTTTGTTCAATGCAGTGTCATACTGTTAAAGAATGCGTTTAAGAAATTTTTTAAAGCATCTGTTTTTCAAACAATAATGGTTAAGACCTTAATTATGCACATATTTAGGCAGTTTTTGACTGACATACTGAGATTTTTCCCTGACTGAATTTGTATAAACTTTGTAACTTTCTGTGTTTTGTAAATGATGCACAGTAGCTTATGCTCACATTATTATGCAAACCTCTAATTAGCTGTTACATGTGTTGAGAATTTTTTTTTTTTTTTCACCTGTAGCTTTGTAAACCTGCAGATAGATGTGTAATGTACTTTGATCTCTTCCAGCTGCCCTCATACAGCAGGCAACTACAGTAAAAAATAAGGATATCAGAAAGTTCCTGGATGGAATCTATGTTTCTGAGAAGGGAACGGTCATTGAACCAGAATCATAAAGGATAATGGGTAAGAATTAGACTTTCTTTTCCACTCATTTACTTTAAGCACATGAACTGTTACCGTTGCATCTCATTAGTATTGTACAAACAAAAGTAGAAGTTATTTTTACCTTTTTTGTTATGTTAACAACTCCAGTTGATCTCATGTGACTTTTCTTTTTTCTTTCTCCCTTTCCTTCTCTCTCTCCAGTCGGATGTTATTGCGCTACGCATCATGGTCAAGGACATGTCTGCTTTGTTTCGCAGTCCTGCCTGTGGTTCACTTAGCTGAATGCATCTGTACAATTTGTTAAATAAACATCAATCCCATCAGTTGAACATTTTGTTTATTGGGTTTTTATTGATGCTAAAGAAGAACTCCTGTGTAATTTTAACTGGTAAACACTTCAGCAAGTTTAATGTTTAGCTCCAGTAAAAACTTGACTGATTCATGATCAGTCTGCATGCTTTTGTTTACATTTGTTAACAAACAGTGCAGACATCTCCAAGTGATTAAGAAACCCCCGTGAGGGGGGGGGGGGGGGGGGGCAAGCAGTGGTACCCAAGCAAGGACAACAGTGCTGTTAAAAATACAGGGAGGTAACTAAACGGATAATTGTTGTACAGGTGTATATTGGCTTTAATTTTTCTGAACATTATAATGCTTATGTAGAATAATAGCCTGGTTAAATCCGTATTGTTTTTTCCAGAACATAGTTTAATTCCTAGAATATTTTGTTTTGGCTTTGTCTGTTTGCTCTTTAATTTATGGTTAATTTAACTGAAAATGAAGTGCCCATTATGAAGGCGATGCCAAAGGTCCATAATGTCAGATTTTCAAGAAATGCCTCAAGACACATCTCTCGGAAGCCCTTTTTAAATATATATATATTTCTCAATATCAGAAAATTCATGCATTTAAAAATCCTGATAGTTATAATGAAATGAGACTGTATAGCGCTGACATTTATTCCACTGTAATAATTAGTGAGATCTAATTTTTCATGTTCTGGTGATGGATGAGAACATAAACCCAAGCTGCCCATCCCTATCTGCTTACTACAGATTTTACTGCTGCTCTGCAATTGACTGGTTTAATAATTACATCAATGCTTAAAAATCTAAGTGCACACAGGTGTTCTGTGTATGTTATACAATTTAAATGAATGACTTGCATTTAAAATGGATACAAGATCAACCCCTCATGAACATCGGAGTCCTGGTGTTCAAGGAAACATGTTGAGAACCACTAAGTAATGTTGAGAACCAGTAAGTAAACATTAAACTAAGATCATCTGAAGGTTATTGTACTGTACATGTAAACGTCTCACCACCACACAGTGGCTGATCCAAAGACCCAGATAAAATTTGATTGACCTTTTGAGGTTTTGCTTTGACTTGCTACTTCAAAGCACCAAACTGATTGAATTTTAACATCCTTTTATATTTTAACCTTTAAATGCATCTTAAATTTCTTTTATGTTGATGGAAAATCTAAAAAAATCCCCCCAAAATTTTGGTAAATATTCCGGGGATTAATAAAGTATTCTGTTAATTAAACCACGACATTTTTGTGTGAAGTCTATTTTTTTGGGGGGGTTCCAAAGAGAAAAATGTTTCTAAGAAGGTTTTATTCAAAGTTATATCCTATCTGCAGATTTTAGTGCATATTTGTGAAGTTACTTAAACCATTAAAGCTCAGATTCAGTTTGAGAGATGGCTAACAGACTGCTGATTGTACTGTAATTAAAATACATGTTAAAATTGACTTTCATGGTGATTTTTATTCAAACTTTTTCTTATCCTGAGGTATCACCAGCTCTTTATCCATAGCACAGCCAGAGCACCACGGCAACAACTACTTCTATTGGACTAGTGGTGTTGCAGTCCTGCATTGCCTCAGGATTGGGTCAGTCATAGGTTTGTGTTTAAGGAACCAGCCTTGCGAGCTGAATGTCCCCAGTTCGATTCCCGGTTCCACCTAGTATTATGGCTGAAGTGCTTTTGGGCAAGTCACCTAACCCTAATTGCCAATCCCTCCCAGGCGTCATATACAGGACCTCCCACTGCTCTGGGCACATGTTCTCACCTCACTCAGTGTGTGTGTGTGTGTGTGTGTGTGTGTTTCACTGCACAGATGGGTTAAACGTGGAGGACAAATTGCTCTTTGTTTAAGCACTGTAAGCAAAATAGATCACTTAAATAAAAAGACACCAGTTCACTACACAATTTGTAGATGGATGTTGTGCACTGTTCAAGGAGGATGCCCCCCCCCACTGAACCTTGGTCCTCTCAAAGTTTCTAAAACAACTATAACGGCGTTTTTCCTTGCCACTATCGCTACGGCTTACCGTCATGCCACTTTGAGACAATGTACGGTTGAAAAAAGCGCTACAGAAATTAACGTGAACTTCAACATTATTTATAAATATAATCTTTAAGGGTGGCACGGTGGCTTAGTGGTTAGCATGTTCTCCTCTCAGCTCTAGGGATTCCTGCGAATCCTAGCGAATCTCCATCTGGGTGGAGTTTCCATGTTCTCCCCGTGTCCTCGTGGGTTTCCTCCGGGTTCTCCGGTTTCCTCCCACAGTCCAAAAACATGGATCAAGTCAATTAAGTTCTCCAAATTGCCCCATATAGAGTGTGTCTGTGTGAGTGAGTGTGTGCCCAGCGATGGATCGGCGCCCTGTCCTGGGTGTATCTGCCCAGCGCCCGAAACGTTCTCCCCTGGATGGGCATGGGGAACCCCACCGCGACCCTAATAGAGGATAAAGCGGGAGATAATGAATGAATGAACATAATTCATTTTATTTTATTGTTATTTTATATAGGCGGCACGGTGGCTTAGTGGTTAGTACGTTCTCCTCTCAGCACTAGGGATTCCCGGTTCGAATCCCCATCTGGGTGGAGTTTCCATGTTCTCCCCGTGTCCGCGTGGGTTTCCTCCGGGTTCTCCGGTTTCCTCCCACAGTCCAAAAACATTCATTCATTATCCCCCGCTTTATCCTCTATTAGGGTCGCGGTGGGGTTCCCCATGCCCATCCAGGGGAGAACGTCTCGGGCGCTGGGCAGATAGACCCAGGACAGGGCGCCAATCCATCGCTGGGTACACACTCACTCACTCAAACACACTCTATATGGGGCAATTTTGAGAATTCAATTAACTTGATCCATGTTTTTGGACTGTGGGAGGAAACCGGAGAACCCGGAGGAAACCCACACGGACACGGGGAGAACATGGAAACTCCACCCAGATGGGGATTCGAACCGGGAATCCCTAGCGCTGAGAGGAGAACATGCTAACCACTAAGCCACCGTGCCGCCGGTCCAAAAACATGGATCAAGTCAATTGAATTCTCCAAATTGCCCCATATAGAGTGTGTCTGTGTGAGTGAGACGTTCTCCCCTGGATGGGCATGGGGAACCCCCCCCCCCGCGACCCTAATAGAGGATAAAGCGGGAGATAATGAATGAATGAATGAATAATCTTTAAAGAAAAAAGAAAAAAACATTATGGGATGCGCCAAACTCGAAATCAGTGCAGCGCGTGTGTACCAAGCGGCTCGCCGTAGCGCTGACTGGCACGCCCTCAACGAGAGAGCTGGAAACATGGCGTCAGCGGGCGCGGAGCCGAGCCTGAGCCTGAGCCTGAGCGCTGCAGACGGACAGTGAACGCGTCCTCCCGGGACTCGCCTTCGAGCCGCGCTTGCAAGCCGGGAGCTCGGACCCCCTCGTGGATTTGGACACGGACATGTTTTAGCGGGGATTCCGGCGGCAGACGGAGTTGCGGCCGCATCCCGGCATGGAGCCTCCAGGACAGGGCAGGTAAGCGCAGCGCCTCAGCCTCATGCTCGCGCTGCCAGATAGTGATCCGTGCGGAGCGCCGCTGCCGGCGCTGCGAGCGCCTTCCTGCCAGATAATGCTCCGGGCGCAGACCCCGCTGCAAAGCCGTCATTAGTTCTTTAAAAAGCGGCTCACAGACCCGCGAGCCGCCCCGCGCTGCGGTTTAACAAAGCCTTACGTTTCTAACCCACGTTGCGTGTTCTGTGAGGAGGAGGAAAGAAAGCCGCCCGGCCTCGGTGTTTATCCGGAGCCGGACTGCGCTGTGGCTAAACACTAGCGCGCCGCCTGCAGCCTGCTCGCTCTTCTGATGCGCTTCTGATTTTCGGAAGCGTGTTTTAAATAACCGCCGCGTTTCGATGTTCTCTAAAACACGCGGTTTGTTTGCGTCGCGGGGATGTGGAGGTGTCGCCGTGCGCCGCGCTGCGCTGTTGGCTAATGGTGCAGCCCGGTGTTTATCTCGGTCTTGTTGGGAGACTCACTGGGGGACGCGGCTCGGCGGCTTCTCTGCTCGCTTGCTTTCATTAAAACTTTATTAAAACGAGCTGCTTTCAGAGCCACAGGTGACATGGAAGGCCCCGAGCTCGGGCAGCGTTGCGTAAGGTTCGGCGCTGATGTAATGACACAGCAGCTGAACTCTCGGCTCCGGACTCGGACTCTAAAGCCTGTTTGACTCCGGGGTTATTCCGGGGAGAGCTGGAGCACTGCGATGGTGTTTCCATCACCTGGAACACTGTAACAGCTGTAACACTGCGATGGTGTTTCCATCACCTGGAACACTGTAACAGCTGTAACACTGCGATGGTGTTTCCATAACCTGGAACACTGCGATGGTGTTTCCATAACCTGGAACACTGCGATGGTGTTTTCATCACCTGGAACACTAACAGCTGTAACACTGCGATGGTGTTTTCATCACCTGGAACACTGTAACAGCTGTAACACTGCGATTGTGTTTCCATCACCTGGAACAGCTGTAACACTGCATTGGTGTTTCCATCACCTGGAACACTGCGATGGTGTTTCCATCACCTGGAACAGCTGTAACACTGCGATGGTGTTTCCATCACCTGGAACAGCTGTAACACTGCGATGGTGTTTCCATCACCTGGAACACTGTGATGGTGTTTCCATCACCTGGAACACTAACAGCTGTAACACTGCGATGGTGTTTCCATCACCTGGAACAGCTGTAACACTGCGATGGTGTTTTCATCACCTGGAACACTGGAACAGCTGTAACACTGCAATGGTGTTTCCATCACCTGGAACAGCTGTAACACTGCAATGGTGTTTCCATCACCTGGAACAGCTGTAACACTGCAATGGTGTTTCCATCACCTGGAACACTAACACTGCGATGGTGTTTTCATCACCTGGAACACTGGAACAGCTGTAACACTGCAATGGTGTTTCCATCACCTGGAACACTGGAACAGCTGTAACACTGCAATGGTGTTTCCATCACCTGGAACAGCTGTAACACTGCAATGGTGTTTCCATCACCTGGAACAGCTGTAACACTGCGATGGTGTTTCCATCACCTGGAACAGCTGTAACACTGCGATGGTGTTTCCATCACCTGGAACAGCTGTAACACTGCGATGGTGTTTCCATCACCTGGAACAGCTGTAACACTGCAATGGTGTTTCCAGCACCTGGAACAGCTGTAACACTGCGATGGTGTTTCCAGCACCTGGAACAGCTGTAACACTGCAATGGTGTTTTCATCACCTGGAACAGCTGTAACACTGCGATGGTGTTTCCATCACCTGGAACAGCTGTAACACTGCGATGGTGTTTCCATCACCTGGAACAGCTGTAACACTGCGATGGTGTTTCCATCACCTGGAACAGCTGTAACACTGCGATGGTGTTTCCATCACCTGGAACAGCTGTAACACTGCGATGGTGTTTCCATCACCTGGAACAGCTGTAACACTGCGATGGTGTTTCCATCACCTGGAACACTTTAACACTGCGATGGTGTTTCCAGCACCTGGAACAGCTGTAACACTGCGATGGTGTTTCCAGCACCTGGAACAGCTGTAACACTGCGATGGTGTTTTCATCACCTGGAACAGCTGTAACACTGCGATGGTGTTTTCATCACCTGGAACAGCTGTAACACTGCGATGGTGTTTTCATCACCTGGAACAGCTGTAACACTGCGATGGTGTTTCCATCACCTGGAACACTGTAACACTGCGATGGTGTTTCCATCACCTGGAACACTGTAACACTGCGATGGTGTTTTCATCACCTGGAACACTGTAACACTGCGATGGTGTTTCCATCACCTGGAACAGCTGTAATACTGCGATGGTGTTTCCATCACCTGGAACACTAACACTGCAATGGTGTTTCCATCACCTGGAACACTAACACTGCGATGGTGTTTCCATCACCTGGAACACTGTAACACTGCGATGGTGTTTCCATCACCTGGAACAGCTGTAACACTGCGATGGTGTTTCCATCACCTGGAACAGCTGTAACACTGCGATGGTGTTTCCATCACCTGGAACACTGTAACACTGCGATGGTGTTTCCATCACCTGGAACAGCTGTAACACTGCGATGGTGTTTCCATCACCTGGAACACTGTAACACTGCGATGGTGTTTCCAGCACCTGGTTCATGTGCCGGCAGGTTCAGACACATGCAAGAATTCCACAGAAGTTCTTTTTACGTTCTGGTGCAGAGGGAGGTTGAACTCCAAATTGTGGAGACCGAAAGAATGATCTGCAACACAAGCACAGATCCCAGAGCCACTGAAGTTACCAGTGTGGTTGCTTGAGCAAAACCCTTAACCCTCATTGCTACTGTGGCCAACACTGTGCTCTGACCCCAATCCATCCATCCATTATCTTCCTAAGCCTCCGTGCCGCCCCTGACTCCAATCAAATTGGGATATTTACTTTGGATGAAAGTATCTGTTAAATGAGAGATATATATATATATATATATATATATATATATATATATATATATATATATATATATATATATATAAAATTTGTAAGTTTTGTACATTGAGCAATTGGGGTTAGGTGCCTTGCTCAAAGTTACTTCAGTCATAGTACTTGATGGAATGTGTTGTGGGCATCTTGATTGTCAGAGAACAGAGTAGAAGGGACTAATAAAGTATGTAGAGAAACAGATGGACTATAGACTGTAATTGTACAACTGCAAAGTGCATCTGAATAGTGAATGGCACTTATAAAGTTGACAGTGAGTAATTCTTCTTCGAAGGCACGCTTAAGTTGTTGCCGTCTTGATATCTTTAGTTTTCTCACTTAATGTCATCTGACAGAAAATGGGATCTTGCAAAATCACATGTCCATGAACTATTTTTTCGCAGGCTTGTATTGACTTCATTTTTTGTTTTTAGCAAACTGAATAGTTTTACTAGGTTTTTTATTTTATTTTTTAAAAACTTCACACAGCAACATTTTTGTATTTTGTATTGTACATAAACTACAGTATTGTCTTGCTCTTGTCCACGTTGTGCAGTGGTGGCGTTTTGTTTATGAAAAGCTTCCATTTGAGATGTTGATCCTGCAGATTTTCCTAAAATCATGTTTAGACTGTTGGTTTCTTCTCTGACTAATATCTTCCTTACCCAGTCAGAGTGTTCAGAAAAACAACTTCATCCAACAAGAGTTGTTCTCATGCCCTGTCTTTCCTTTTTGAGCAGTATGTTCACCCATGTTTCACAATTGTGGTGTATTTATTCCAAGATAAGTTAAGAGTATAAGCGCCTACTTGTGGTAATGCAATTTAATAATTTTTCACTTGTTTCCATATTATGAACTGTGTTGTCATCACTGACACAGATCACCCACACAATGTCTTTTCACATGGTATGCTAATGACTGCAAGTGCACTTTAGATTAAGTGTATTTGGATCAGTGCCGAGGACAATTAGAACATTGCTGTTCAATCTTTTAGTGACGGTGATTACATTGAACGTACAGTTAGTGCTTTGTCACGACTTTGTTGCAGCCATGATTTCAAGGTTGTTAAAATTTTGCTTTTCTTTTAGAGTGTACCCATTTCAGCCTACATGCTTACTGATAATGATAAGAAGACTGCTAATGAAAAGTCATATGGCTCTTTGTGTAGTAACTCATTCATTCATTCATTATCTTCCGCTTTATCCTCTATTTGGGTCGTGGTGGGGTTCCCTATGCCCATCCAGGGGAGAACGTCTCGGGCGCTGGGCAGATACACCCAGGACAGGACTCCAATCTATCATTGGGCACACACTCACACAAGCACTCTATATGGGGAAATTTGGAGAACTCAATTGACTTGATCCATGTTTTTGGACTGTGGGAGGAAACCGGAGAACCCGGAGGAAACCCACACGGACACGGGGAGAACATGGAATCTCCACCCAGATGGGGATTCGAACCGGGAATCCCTAGCGCTGAGAGGCGAACGTGCTAACCACTAAGCCACCGTGCCGCCTGTGTAGTAACTGTTATAAAAAAATATTAATCCTATAAAATGATTGTTATATTTTTGTCCGAAAAAAATCATGTATGTGTTGCTGTATAAAAAGTTTTGAATGAGGAAAATTTTGAAGTCACTTTGTGGGATCATAATGATTTGGTTATCTAATATTGTATGTTTATTTTTAAGCCCTTTTCTTGTGTGACCCACTTGTTACAGAAGATGGGAAAAGTCTGTTAAGTTAATTTGAATTGCTGTGTGTTTTTTGGGTAGTTAATACATTAAAATGAGGAGAACATGCAAACTGGGCCCAGCATTCAAAAGCCATCTCCGTAGTTCCTACTGGAAATACATGTCTAGTTTGTATTGCTGTGTGTTTTTTGGGTAGTTAATACATTAAAATGAGGAGAACATGCAAACTACAAACAACTTGAACAGAGCTTAAGCCAAGCATTGTTTAAGCCAACCACACACAAACTACTGAAGCATTTATAGGCTTGTGGTTAAGAACCCAGCCTTGCAACCTGAATGTCCCTGGTTCGATTCACGGTCTCACCAAGTACTACAGCTGAAGTGCCCCAACTGCTCCTTGGGGGCCGTATACAGGGTTGCCCACCGCTTTGGGCACATGTGATTTCTTCACTTAGAGTGTGTATATGTGTGTGTTTCAGTGCATGGATGAGTGAAAATTCCTCTGTGTGTTATTATTAAAATTACAGAAGGCAAAATGGATCACTTTAAAGTTACGCCATGTCACAGTGCAACCCATTTTGCTTTGAGAAATATGATCATTAATTATAAAAAAAAAACAAGCAAAAAAAAAAACTAATAATAAATTACTCTCACTTCCATTTATATTGTAACAAGATTGTTATACAGAGGGTGTGTGAGGGTCTGTTTGTAATCCTCTGAATTGAACAGTGATGCATGTACAATGTAAAGTTCCAGTTCTGCATTACAGAAATGCCTTATTCAAATTATATGTAGGAACTGTCTTATAATATGATGTAAAATGAAGAGATTCTAGATTTACAGGAGCTTGTGATAAACTGGTTGCCTTTTAAAAACATAAAAACTTTCCTTAAGAAGATCAGTAACTCTATAGGCTATTACTTCGAGAAAGACAGCTAAAAAAACTTGTGGTACTTTAATTATAAGACAATCACAACCACATCTCTCTTTTTGGTAGGCCAACTGATCCACAGAAAGATGTTTCCCGGAAGAACTCGGAGACTGATGAGATGTGGGACGAACTCAGTCCTGAGCAGCAGGCTTTTTACGGCACCTCCCCTCCCTGCACTCCCCGGCAGTTAAAGCGCATGTCTAGCAAACACCACAGAGGGAATCCGAGCAGAGCTGTTGGTCGCTCCCCTGTCAAAGGTACACTAGATTTACTTTCTCCAGTGATCTTCAGTAGAGTTCTTTTCATGGGTCGATGAGAAGAGGGCAGTGTCCGATGCCTTTCAGCATCAGCGGGTTGTCTTGCATGGGAAGCTGTTTTCTGCCGCCACAAGTGATGGCTGTCCTGCAGTTCTCTCAGTCTTAACTGCAAAAAAAATATTTAATTCATTTTGGTTTGTATTATTGTCGATATGATTAACTGATTTAAATGATGTGATTATGTTACATGTGATTTATTATCCTATATTGTTTTATTTTTAATGTTTAGTGAGTTCCAGAGAAGTGATCTATAACATGTGTGCAATGTCAGATCATTTTGTATGAACCACATCAAATTGAATTAAATAATGCCAAATTTTAAAGCAAAAATCATCAAATCATGGAGTTGATGGAAGGGCAGTAATGACTAATGTACAGATCATGAAAGTGATCTCATAGATTAGGTTCTACAATACATCAAAAAGTAATATTGAGCAAATTATTTAGCTGTAAATGGCAGAAAATAAAAAGTTTTTGTGCAAATAAGTTAAAATACCTGCTAATTTATACTCAACCATAACATTTTAAAGACTGGTTTTTGTTTCACTTTAAGTCTTTTTTTTTTAATTATATTTCAGCAGTGAGTAAACAAAGCACATTTAATTTTAAACCCACACACAGACATGTGTGTAATGTAATATAGGAGAGTGAATGCAGAAACTGTTTAGTTTTGTTATTCTCAGAACATGATATACTTATCTGTCGAACAAAGCTTTAAAGTCGTGTCATTTCTTCGCCACTCAGGTAAATGTCATGACAAAATAAAAATGTCCATCAGCTCTCGAAATGTAGACCAGATTGTGGGAAGTCCGTCTTTATGTGAATGTTTTAACTAGGGGTGTATTCAACTAAGGATTTTCATAGTCGAATCTGATTCGTCAGAGTTTCCCTATAGTCGACTGATAGTCGAATCAGTTAAAATTTCACCACAAGATGGCGCTATAAGATTTTTTTTTTCTATATTTTACTTGTTTTTCTAGAGCACCGTAAATGGGATGCCCGTTCTGGACTTTTTTTCCACTTCAAAGGAAAAACCTAAAAAAAACTAAAAACCTAAAAATTAGGATTTTATTTGACAAAAGGCTATATATACAACGAAAACAAAGACATTTCATGTAAAAACTAATGCTTAGCAGCAGCCATGGGCACCCCCATGTGGTCAAAATGGTACATTCGACTATGAGGTTCATAGTCGACCACGGTTCTCCGAATCGAATCGTCGAATCAGCGGATATTACAGCTCACCCCTAGTTTTAACTACTGAAAATCTGCATGTTTTTTTTTATTTTATATTTTATAAAAAGAATAAATGTGTACTATTTTAAAATGAATCCAAATTTTTATGAACTCTTTTCTTCAGACAAAAGTGTTTCCAGTCTGTCCCAGAGAGATCGGGATGGAGCTAAGTTTGACTCCCCTGAGGAGACCAGCCACAAGCAGGACAAGAAACAGCGCTCCACTCTGCGCTCCAATGAGCGGGACAAGAAGAAGGTTTTTGAGGGCTCCTTCATGTTGGACCATCTTACCAAATCGGGTCCCTTCGGGCCGGTCAGCATGGAACTTAGGAAGCCATATCTGAGTTTAGGATGCACCATGCCTCACTCTGTGCCTCGTACTCACCGCCAGACCTCACGGACCGATTGTCCAGCCGATCGTTTGAAATTCTTCGAGACTCTTCGCTTGCTGCTCAAGCTGACATCCATGTCATCCAAAAAGAAAGAAAAGGAACAGCGTGGTTTGGAGCACATGGCTTTTATGGGACAAAATACAGAGCTGATCTGGTTAGAACTACAGGCCTGGCATGCGCGGCGTACCGTTAACGACCAGGATCTATTTCTCTACACGGCCCGTCAGGCTATTCCTGAAATTATCAACAAGGTGTTACACTTCAAGGTCGATTACAGCAGCCTTGCTACATTGGAGTCTCATCTTGTGTCAGTCCAGAGAAACTGCTGTTCAGAAGGGGCTAACTGTAGGACTTGTGCAGGGTCATGGTCAGAAGTTGATGCCACAGCACTGCTAGGATCAGGTTCTCCCTGCAAAGAGCATCTTCTGAGGCAGCGACTTGCCTTTGAGCAGGTAAAGGGTGTGATTGGGTTGTTGGAGTCAGTCGAAGCGCTTTATCCATCCCTGCAGACTCTGCAGAAAGACTATGGGAAGTATGCGGAGCGAGATTTCCAGGGCAGGGTGCAGGCGCTCTGCTTATGGCTCAACATCACTCAGGATCTGAACCAAAAACTACGTGTAATGGGCACTGTGCTGGGTCTAGGAAACCTGTCCAACATTGGTTGGCCTGTCTTTGAGATTCCATCACCCCGCTGCTCCCATGGTAATGAGGATGAGGGTGGGGATGAACACAATGGCTCTCAGACCAACTTTGCAGCTAATAGTGATACAGAGGAGAGTGAAATGGCCGAACTGGAGGAAAAACGGGAAAACTTTACATGCCTTATACCCAAGTCTAATCATCCATTATCGGGTGAGTTAGTTCCAGCCAGCAGCAATGAAAGTCAGAGCTGCCCTACCGGCATCTATAGACCATTTGTAGACAAGGCACTGAAGCAGATGGGGTTGCGCAAGCTTATCCTCCGACTTCACAAACTGATGGACCGATCGTTACAGAGGTCCCGGACTGCTTTGCTGAGCCACACGCCAACGCAGGAGGTACGAATCCAGTCATAAGCTCACAATACCTTTACACATTGTCTATTAAATTAGGATTAACCACTAGAAATGTTATAATAAAGTGTTTTATATATATATATATATATATATATATATATATATATATATATATATAACACTTTATTATAACATTTCTAGTGGTTAATCCTAATTTAATAGACAATGTGTCAAAACCACTTGCAACACATATGTTTCTCTATCATTCAGATAATGAAGTACATTAGTCAGTAAGAAGAGGAATAAAAAAATAATAATGAAGTAGTCTTTATGTTTAACAGGCTGCCATAATTACAGTACACTTAGACAAATGTGTTCAAATCTAGAAGACCTATAGATCTGTTTAAACAGCTCTAGAATCGGCTGTTATTTTTTTCACCCTCATTTCCTACTAAATGTTTTCAGTTCTGAGTTACTTGTAATCCGTCCTGCATTTTTAAAATCTATTTAAAGATTTCCAATAATGTAAAGTTTAGATAACAGATTCAGTGGCTCTTGTTTGTACAAAACCAGTTTTTGTTTCTGCTTTTGTTTTATGACTTACACTTATTTTTCCTTTTAATATGCAACCTCCTCAGAAACAGTTTTCTGTGCCATTGACTGATGCATATTCTTAAAGTAACATATTTTTTAAGTTACCGTTCTTTCTGGAATTTATGTTGGTGGTTATGGCTACAGAGTCCAGATTGAACGTCATCACTGCACATCACTTGTTTTTAATATGCCGCGAGTTTATCTAAATGTTTTGTTGGATGATAAGGTCACATGCAAGGTTTTCTTGTTATGACTCTTGTATGCACTTCTTGTTTGTGCAAGCAACTCTGAGCACTCGATCATAGCTATGAGACTTATAAGATTAATTAAAATTTTTTTTAATATGTTTGTAAACCCCTTTTTTACTTCATTGATTAGTGTTTTGTCTTAACACCATTTAAATGTTAGATTCCTCTAAGATTATCAGATCTGCTTTATAATGATAAAAATACATTACAGGTTTAAGTTTACTTTTTTTTATGTCTTTCAGTTGTCTGAGGTACCAGACTTTTCCTTGTTGTACAGCGACTACTTGCCTGAACTTTCTCGCCATCTGGCCGGGCATCTGGAAGAGGAGGTGGCATCGGGGCGGGTGTTGTACGTGGATTTGCAGGACATGAACTTGCCCTCGTTTCGCCCTGCTTTCCTGGTCCTGTGTCGTGTGCTGCTTAATGTTATTCATGAGTGCCTAAAACTGCGCCTGGAGCAAAGACCTGCTGGAAAACCCTCACTGCTCAGTATCAAACAGGTGCTCACACTAGTACATACACACCCACACCAACACAACTAATGTCTGATGTGCTCAGAAAACAATAATGTGACATTTCATCATAAGGCACGTCACATTTATATATGTTGCCCAGCCTTATCTGAAACCCCAGCTACGGAATAGTACCAAAGGCATCCGATACTTTGTGAATGAAGCTGACAGATTTCTTGTTTATTCTTATGAAAAAACCCCATATATTGTGTCATGATATTAACCAACACAGCCTTAATGTTGAAATAAAAGGTATGCACATTTTTCAAAGCAAATTTAAAAGCCCACCAAGAATATTTTAATTCAATAGAGCATGAAAATATTGGAAGCAAATTAATTTCACTGGTGCAGAAAAATCTTTAGGTGGCAATGAACACTTTTAAATGAAGTTAATATTTGAAGTAGGCATATATAGCTATATTAATGTATAGCTCAGTGGTTAGGGTGTTGGACTATAAATCTGAATATTGGGGGTTCAAATCCCAGGTCCACTGAAGTTACCAATATGGGTTCTTGTTCAAGACCCTTAACCCTCATTGCTCCAGGGATGTTGTGATTAACCCTGTGCTCATTTTGTATAAAAGCCTCTGCAAAATGACCAAATGTCTGTAAATGTAAGTAAAACTGCATTAAATACTTTTAAATAATTAAAAAAAAATAGTCAAGATGTGCAACATTTAATTAATGTTTTGTTAATCCCATAAATTCAACATTATACTTTTTATTAACTTGGATTTACTGATTTGTGTATTACTGTGTTGTAGTTGGTCCGTGAGTGTAAAGAAGTACTGAAAGGTGGTCTGCTGATGAAGCAGTACTATCAGTTTATGCTGCGTGGCATTATTTCCAACCCAGAAGGCCTGCAGACCAACGCTAATATTGATGACTTTGAAGAAGACCTTCAAAAAATGCTAGAGGCAAGTGATCTTAAACAATTTCTGGTTGCTTCTTTTTTAAAATTGAGCGTGTTGGTATTTGTTGTTCACCTGTAGTGTATTGATTTATATTCACTTTACAGCATATGGGTCATGTGGTTTCTGAGAATTCATTATAGATGTACCATTTATGTTTGTATGTTATCTTTTCTGTGTCTGATTTTCTCTGGAGACTAATTTTCATCTACTTAAAAAAAAATTATATTACAAACTACAATCATGCTACATTAGCTTCTTTATTGTTTCCTTTTTTCACCACCATGGAACTTATCGTGCTTTGAGACTTTCTGCCAATTTCAGCAATCTTAATGCTTCTGCTCTGTTTTTTAATGTGCTGCTGGTTCTGGAAACCTTTTTTTGGACACTTGATAAAAAGCAAAATGTAAAGCATTCCCTTGCTAAGTAAAAGTAAAGTTAAACATTTAACGACACGATGAAATGTGTGCACGTCCTGTTAGCACGCTGATTAAACCTGTAGCAACCGGTGAAAACAGATGTCATTTTTTTGTTAAAAAAAAGAATAAAAATAAAAATATATTTTGATGAACACAGAATTATGTGATTTCCAAAGTGAATGAAAACAGAGGTTCCACAGTAATTAATTGGCTTTAGGGGGAAATGGAAGTGAGTCTACCTTGTGATGGAATGTCAACCTGGGTAGAGTGTTTGTTCTGCAGAAAGAATCATGCGCAGAAAGAATGAATCGGTACAAAGGACATGAGAATCACCAAACCTGCTTAAGACTCCTGTGCTTATGTGTTAGATTTTGCACCACTTTGCCATTTCAGCATTCATTGTGTTAAAATGTTAATATAAATCTTATTAAAACGTGGTGTCTGATGGATCAATGACATGCTTCTGAATCCTCCTTGGTGTGGTAACCTCCTGAATTTGATTGCAGGTGTATTTTGACTACATGCGTAGCTGGATTGAGATGCTACAGCAGCTGCCACAGGCCTCCCATAGTCTAAAGAACCTTCTAGAAGAAGAGTGGAATTTTACCAAGGTCATCACTCCGTACATTCGAGAAGGTGAAGCTCAGTCTGGAAAGCTCTTTTGGTGAGTTTAGTTCAGCCTTTTCATCTCATGTTTGGCTTGGTCTGCCAGATTTTTAACATTTGTTTGCTTTTCTGCAGTGACATTGCTGGCATGTTGTTGAGGTCAACAGGTGATTTCTTAGATGAAGGCCTCGAGAAGAGTGGGCAAGAGTTTTTGAAAACTGCTGATGGAAATGTTGCTTCTGATGAGATCAGGTACAACACACCACCAAGCAATGCATGATCATAATTATATTTCTTTCTATATGTTGTATTTCATCACCTACATGTACTGTCTGATTGTCCGTACAGACGGTCCGTGATTGAGACCAGTCGTTCTCTTAAAGAGCTTTTTCATGAAGCAAGGGAGAGAGCGTCTAAAGCACTGGGTTTTGCAAAAATGTTGCGCAAGGTGAGTGTAGAGGTCTGTTTAAACCATATTTTGGGAGAGGATGTGAATTACAGTTAATAAATCATAGGAAATGTGTGTAAGTCTGGCCACAAAGTGCAGTGCCGTTACCCCGTTTTTCCCCTTTATTTATTGACAATAATACACAATCTCGAGTACCTTATTGCACCTTATGTTACAAAAACACCATAATGGGGAAAAAAAAGCATTTTATAGAGAATAAATAAGGTGTTTATACTAAAAACATATTAAAGAAATTAATATAACCAGAATTTTATATTCTTTTATAAAAGATAAAAGAAATGATTAATGGAATAACATTGGCATTAACATTTCTAACCATCTAACTGTTTTTGAATGAACCAAATTAATAATAATAATAATAATACACACATACATTTACTTTATCATAATGCCATCTTTTTTGTGAAATTCATTGGCCCCATCCATATGCTCCTTAACTGACATGCTGACCATTTTTCTAAAGATGGAATTAAGGAGTGTAGAAACACGCAGCATACAGATGTGTATGGTTATACTGTGGGAATGGGATTTGAGCAAGTTAAGTTAAAATCATGGACAGTGTTAGATTTTACATTCCATTCTTTTGCAGGACCTTGAGATTGCAGCTGACTTCAGCCTTGCCACCGGAGTGCCTTCTATCCTCAAAGCTCTAAAGGAAAAGAACTATGTCAAGGTATTTTAATGCATCTAGTGTTAGAATCATGTTACGATGGAGTGCTCAAACCAGTAACATTGCCGTGGTTTAGTAAAGACTTTTTATTTTTTTATATATATAAAGAATCCAACAGTTTTATTCTCTATTGAGTTATCTGAGAACTTGTATTGTGTGTTGCTTATTCAAACCTTTAGCAGTTATTTTTCACAGAGAACCACTAAACTGACCTGATCTGTGTTAGAACCTCTCCTAATAGGAACCTGGTATTACTTGTGGTTGTACACACTGGCCACTTTATTAAGCACAACTTCATGTTTTACGTAAATAAAAATACACTGCTGGACAAATTTATTAAAATGGCAAGTGCCTAAACAATGACAATGGTTAGACTACTGTCATCATCCTTTCTAGTTCTGTGTACTGTTTACGTTAATGAAGGGAACCACAGATATATTGTGGTTTTAACACCATTGGAAGTGCTTTTATATTTCAATAACACTTCTCTTTACACAGTTTGCACTGTAACCCTTCTTGTTAAAACCACAATATAACACTTCACAATATAACACTTTAGGCTTGAGACTGATTGGGGTTGCCCAAACTCATTTTCTCCTATACCAGCAGGTGAACTGTAAAGAATTATTTTCCTATACATGGTAAAAAAAAACAAGGGAATCGTTCACAGACATGAGGAGAACATGCAAACTCCACACAAAATGTCTCTAGTGGTGAGGCAAAAACACTACCTGCTCCTCTACAGCCCCAAACATTTGGCAGGTCTTGAGTTACATTTTTGTAAATGTCTTTTCATGCCAGATGACACGAGAATTAAACCAAAAGGATTTTTTTTTATTGTAAAAGACTTGATTTCCATCCATTGTCTTCAGTAACCTGGATCATGGCTTGATGTGGTTTGTAGGTTCAGATTCCAGGCCTGGAGGAGCTGCAGGTCTTTGTCCGATGTACTCTGATGAACCAGCGGTCGAACATCTTGCAGCTTTTGAATGCTGCTGCAGGAAAGGAGTGCTCTAAAGAGCCTGATGACCTTCCTGAGGAAGAGGCTTATCTTCTCATGAGCAAGCATGGAGCTGGGGATCAGACTGCAGAGGATTGCTGGGCTCAGTGGGATGGACCTGTGGTCAAGCTTGTGCCACAAATGGAGACAGTAGACACCTTAAGGGCAATGAAGGTATAACTTTGGGACCTCACGGTACATAAAGGACCACATGATGCATCTGGTTATTATATTTAAAATATAGTGATTTCAGTTCTTGCTGTTTTGCTTGATTAGGTTTTATTATATTCTTTACATATAAGGTTACATAAATATGTTTTATAGTCAGGATCAAGTGTCTACAATACCTATTTGGTTTAAAACAGAACTTTGTTAATTAAAACGCAGAACAATAATGGACCCATTCTGACTCAGTTGACACCTTTGAACCTGTATATATTTCTTTGTGACTTTTTATTAGGTGGAGAATCTGCTGTTGATTGTGATGCACTCAGCTCACCTGGTGGCACAGCGCAAGTTATTTCAGCAGTCCATGGAGCAGTTGCTTACTTTACAGCGTGAGCAGACCTCTAGTCAGCCACTTATTGCCCTGGCCCTGGAACAGCTCAAGGTACCACCATGTTCATCAATATTATTAACCCATCGTAGCACCGTGTTTTTTTTTTTTACTTATTATTTATACCTTTAAGCATGTAGGATGTTTTTTTTTTTTATTCATATACATTTTCTATTATAAGATTATGTTTCAGCTACTAAGAAGTACTAAGTGCTTTGCCATTCATTTCTGGGATTTTATTGTCTGCATCTTGAAGTTCTGCTGTTTTACACTTTTAGAATGAAGCTCTAGAACTGTGCAATAAGATTACCTGTGCTATCGATCGTGTGGAGTACATGTTCACATCTGAGTTCGAGGCAGAAGTGGAGGAGTCTGAATCTGCCACCCTTCAGCAGTACTACAGAGAAGCCATGACTCAGGGCTATAACTTTGCCTTTGAGGTTTGCATTAGAAATCTTAACCGGTTCCAAATATGTACTTGGTTGTCATGGTAACAAGCCATCTTGTAGAGTAAACATTTCTTTTTTTTTTATCCCCTAGTATCATAAAGAGGTGGTGAGACTGATGTCAGGAGAGTTTAGGCAGCGAATTGGGGAACGGTACATTGCTTTTGCACGGAAGTGGATGACCTATGTTCTAACAAAGTGCGAGAGTGGTCGAGGCACCCGGCCCAGGTCAGCCCGATCCTACATTAACCAGGTTTACTCTAAAGTAAAGAAAAAACACTAATGTATGGATTTCTTGTTGTATGATGTGATAGGTGGGCAACACAAGGCTTTGATTTTCTCCAAGCCATTGAACCTGTTTTTATCTCTGCACTGCCTGAGGATGATTTCTTGGTGAGTATTTGTTTTTCTTCCCTAAATTGTTTTGAGTGCAGAAGTGGAACAGTTTTGTTCTTGTCTTACAGAGTCTTCAGGCCCTGATGAATGAGTGTATCGGCCATGTGATCGGGAAACCACACAGCCCTGTGAGCGGCCTCTACATTGGTTAGTCTTGCTTCACACTGGGATATGTTTTCACATTTTGCACGTCTTCTAGTTCTTGAATGTTTTATTGTGAACCAACGTAAAGTCACTTATTTATTTTAAGTGTATTTTCTGTCGTCCCCCCCCCTCAGTTTCTCGTAGCAGTCCCCGACCTGTCAAAGTTCCACGATGCCACAGTGACCCACCGAACCCCTCGCTCTTTATCCCTAATGCAGAGAGCCCCAGGTACCCAATGTTCGCACATTAAACACACATAAAGCATTCAGACTGTATAAAACTGTTAATCACCACCATAGAAAAATGCTGTAATATTTGGTATGGCTGCTATTGTTACCCATCCATCTTAAGATCTGTTTTAACAAACTTTATTTATTTAAAAAAAATTTTTTTTTTTTTTTTAAAGATGGTGTTTTTTGTTCCACCACAATCATTCATTTGGGTTACATGTATATTTCCTATGGTCTACAGTCACTATTGACCCGATAACCTTTTATCTACAGAACCACTGGTCACAGTTTTTCCTTTTTAATAAACATTTAGTCTAAAATTTTAAGACTGTGTATAACAATCCCAGGACTCCAGTTGTTAGTAATACCCAAACTCACCTGAATGGCACTAACAATTGTCACACTCCTTAATAGATCTTATTTGTTCCCCATTTGGGGCAAGAATACAACCGTGTGAAGTCCCTATTTGTTTTTTATTCGCAAATTTAAGCTTTAGGTAAATAATATAGGACAAAATCTTGATCAAAATCTCCTATCATTTCATGACTTGGAGTAACATATTGCTGCTTTGTAACGATTGTGTTTTTTTTTATTTAACAATTTTATTATATATATAATACGAGCAGCTCAGTGAAAGAATTTTATTGTATTATTTTTTTTTTTAAACAGCCTCCATGAAAATGATCGATTACAGTCAGTGGCGGCTGAACTGCAGTTTAGATCCCTCAGTCGCCACTCAAGTCCAACAGAAGACCGGGAAGGTAAGAAATCATGTTCCTCTGTGACTTTTGTCGATGTAACATTATTGATGTATATTTTTTGCAGTTATCTCTAGTTTACAAATTTCAGTTAAGTAATGAAAAATTCCCTCTCTACTCTTGGTGCAACTACAACATCATGTAAGATTTTCTAAAGCTATATAATTCCCTTTTGCTGATCTGGAACTTGATGTGGGAGGGGGGATTTTTTTTGTACATTAAAGTAATTTAAAATGCTGAATGGAATTTTTTTTTTTTTTTTTTTTTGCCGACTGTAAGTTTGCCTAATGCAGTGAACTGAGACACACACATGCACACACTGAGTAAAGTGAGAACATGTGCCCAGAGCGGTGGGCAGCCTTATATATGGCGCCCGGGAGCAATTATTAATTGTTGATTTTCAATTAAAAGTACAATTTCATGAATTGCTATGCTGTCATGTGATCAACCAATTAATTGCATAAAGTTATAGGAATGATTATTTATTAAGTAATTAATCAGAAATGTGTTAATATATATTTTTTCTCTCCTGTCTGTTAATCTGCTTTTTGTCGTTTATTTGCAGAACCCTCTTATCCAAAATCTGATCCTATTGCAATCACCCATCGTAACTGGGAACTTCGTAACTTTTTAAGCCACCCAAAAGGTTAGCTTGAATTTCGTCCCTGCTTCTGATGTTCCACTTCTTTCCACATGATTCTGCCTCAAAAACATCTGATTCAAGCCAGTTAAGCTTGTAAACACTACATCATTTAATAAGATGTTTTGTGAGCAGAAAATGTAAGCTGGTAGTCAGAGCAGAGATGTTAGATATAGAGTGTGTCTGTGTGAGTGAGTGTGTGCCCAGTGATGGATTGACACCCTGTCCTGGGGGCGAAATGTTCTCCCCTGAATGGGCATGGGGAACCCCCCCACGACCCTAATAGAGGATAAAGCAGAAGATAATGGATGGATGAGGTATGTAGGGTGGGCGGCATGGTGGCTTAGTGGTTACCATGTTCTCCTCTCATTGCTGGGGATTCCAGGTTTGAATCCCAATCTGGGTGGAGTTTCCACATTCTCCCCGTGTGGGTTTCCTCCAGGTTCTCAAGGTCAATTGAATGCTCCAAATTGCCCCATATAGAGTGTGTCTGTGTGATTGAGTGTGTGCCCAGTGATAGATTGGTGCCCTGGGTGTATCTGCCCAGCCCCCGAAACATTCTCCCCTGGATGGGCATGGAGAACCTCCCCCCCCACCTATCCTAGTAGAGGATAAAGCGGAAGATAATGAATGGCTGTAGAGTGAACATTCAACATTGAAACCTGATTGGCTAATGATCAGGTTTGATGATTCTACAGTGTAGTTGGTTCTTCCTTAACTACTGCCTTTGGTGTTGTCATCTGTAAGTCACTTTGAAAGCTAAATGACTAAACGTAAATATAAAGATTAGGATATGTTATATTAAGTTCAAGTCAAGTTCAAGTCTCTGATATATTAAGTTCAAGACTCCCTGCAGTGTCATGTTATACATGTTTTTGCATTTCCTTTTGTTTTTATTTTCTGCCATCAGATGCAGCAACATGTCAGAATCAGATGGAGGGGGTATACCGCGCTATCCGTTCATTTGAGGAAAAGCGTTATGCAGCCTTGAGGCACCGCAATGTTATTGGCCAGGTGTGCAATACCCCCAAGTCTTACGACAATATTATGCATGTGGGTCTACGCAAGGTCACTTTTAAATGGCAGAGAGGCAACAAAATAGGTAAGAATGTCAGATCCGTTGGAACTGTCTGAATTTGGTACCTTATTAAGTTCTCATCTGCTCCATGACTGATTTATTTATAGGTGAGGGACAATATGGGAAGGTCTACACGTGTATTAATGTGAACACAGGAGAACTGATGGCTATGAAAGAGGTAAAGGCATCAGCATCACTTATTATGCGTATAAAGAAAATGGATTGTGTGCTGCTCTTCCATTTAGTTGTACTGTTGACTGTTTTATCCTAAAGATTCGCTTCCAGCCAAATGACCACAAGACAATAAAAGAAACAGCTGATGAGCTGAAAATCTTTGAAGGCATTAAACATCCCAACCTGGTTCGTTACTTTGGAGTTGAGCTTCATCGAGTAAGAACCTCTTCTTTTTCTCTGCTGTGTAGAAGGACTTCTGTTTTTTTTTAATTCGTTTATATCATTTTTTTATTGGCCAGACATTATTTAGAGGCATTATTGTATCAATCACACATCTGTTATAACTGTCAATAGGTCTGGATGGTACAATAAAAATATAAATTCAATATACAGTACATACTTTACTCTATTCTCTAATGGTCAGGACCTAATAGTAACACGACAGAACAGAGATTATTTGGTTGGTGCATTATTTCTCTCCCAGCAGTGTCACTGAGGTGTTTGATGAGGTTTTTAATCTTTGTGTCTTTCTACTGAACGTCTTTAGGAGGAGATGTATATCTTTATGGAATACTGTGATGAAGGCACGCTGGAGGAGGTCTCCCGACTGGGTTTGCAAGAACATGTGATCCGATTGTATTGCAAGCAGATCACTACCGCCATCAATGTACTTCATGAACATGGCATCGTACATCGCGACATCAAAGGTTTTGCAACCCGTCCATCTTGATGACTTTAAGAACTTGTCTGTAGGCTTGAGCTTTAACGATGTGCTTTATTCTCTTGTTATAGGAGCAAATATCTTTCTTACATCCTCTGGGCTAATAAAGCTGGGAGACTTTGGCTGTTCAGTTAAGCTGAAAAATAATGCTCACACTATGCCAGGAGAGGTGAACAGTACACTGGGTACTGCAGGTGAGACTTTTGGTTGCAGAAGACCATGTCGAAATTAACTACTCAGTCCGTTACTTGCGTAGTAATCAAAAGGGAGCTTTTTAAGAGTGAAAGTTGTAATTAAAATTTTTTGTTACATCTTCTGTTGTATCTAGTGTAATTTGTTGTCTTGTTTCTGTAATCATTCCATGTTTTGTGTTTGAAACTCTTCTATTTTCTTGATGTCTCAGCGTACATGGCTCCTGAGGTCATAACGAGGGCAAAAGGTGAAGGTCATGGTCGTGCAGCTGATATCTGGAGTCTGGGCTGTGTTCTCATCGAGATGGTCACTGGAAAAGTAACCTACGCTGTTTTGTTACATTTTGTTGTCTTATTAATTTAATCGGATGTGCATTAAGTAATTTGGGGAAAATTAGTAAACTTTGCAGAAATGTTAGCAGCAATTAGTTCTAATGACTGAAGTGGTGTAAAGTAAAAAGTGTATTTAACACCAACAGCGTCATTTTAATTTTATGATAGATTCTGATAACTCTTTACATTTAAATAAATAATTAAATTAATAAATTAAATAAATAAAAATAAATTTAAATAAATGAGCGAATTCAATAAAAATCATTACCATTTTTATTTATATGTAATTTTTCCATTCATGTCTTTTTGTGATTTGGAGTAGATTATTTATTTAATTTAAAAAAAAATTTTTTGGCATGGACTCAATCACATGCCGAGACCAAATCGTGATTTAAAAAAAAAAAAAAAAAAAAAAAGTTTATTATTTTAGACTAGCATGTACAACTGCAAACCAATATAAAGCGGTCATCTCTTTTAGAGATTCGCAATCTGACAATAAACAGAAATTAACACACCTGCTACAGGGAAATGATGAGCGTTGTTAATCACAGTTAATAATGATTACGGTTTTATTATATTTTTTTGGGCTACAGGATCGGATCAGCCTGTTAATAACTTTATTTTTCTTCTTCTGCTTAGAGGCCATGGCATGAGTATGAGCACAACTTTCAGATAATGTATAGGGTTGGCATGGGCCATACTCCACCCACTCCTGAGAAACTGAGTACAGAAGGGAAAGATTTCTTGACCCACTGTCTGGAGAGTGAACCCAAGCGCCGCTGGACTGCCAGTACCTTGTTAGACCATCCATTTGTAAAGGTATAAATCTAATCATTATATATTTTTATATTTATTATATAAACAAAGGTATTGGGATACATTTCTTCAACTTTACATTCAGTCTCTTTGCAACAGATAAAATTAAGCACCAAATTTTGAAAAAGCATTTGTTTTTTGGGTTCCAGCAATGTTATTTTATTGTTAAAAAAAACTTTACTGACCTGCACAGAACTCTGACTTCAAAACCATTGAAATAAACTAAAAGGGGAATTGCCCAACATTAGTGTCTGAGCGCACAAACGCTCTTTTGGATGAAAATCTGATATCTGTAAGTTTTGATATAATTAAGCTGGGACATATACAGGCCAGAGTTTACATATGGTGTCAAATTATGGTGTTTAATGCGAAATGCACACAGTTTAATGTTAAAACCCACCCTATTTGCCCTCTTTTTTAAGATTAGCGGACTCTTTTAAAAAAACATTTAAAGACTTATCTGTTTAAACAGGCATTTGGGCAAATGGGCTAGCCAGTAGCCTTAGTTGTTGTGTTTTTATGTTTTATGTTGTGTAAATTGTGCTTTTATTGTGTTTATTCTCTTTTATATTTTATGTTTTATCCTTTTGTAAAACACTTTGTGGCCTGTGCCTAAGAAAAGTGCTATATAAATAAAGTTTACTTACTTACTTTCTATTGCTGTTTGTGTTTGTAGGTCTGCACAGATGAAGAATGAAGGTGGTCCAGCACTTTCTATACGTTTACAAATGCTAGCACTACTGTGTATGGCATACTTCGGGAACTGTAACGCCATGGGGAAAAAAAACACACGACAAGACGTGTCTGCAGATGGACAGCTCGGCAACTGGTATCCATTTTCTTTCCAATGAAATGATGATGCAGCCAGGACGTCATTCACGTTTCGTTACAGGGATTAGAGTCATTGTTGGGATGTGGAATTATGGGAGGCAGAAAGCAGCACATTGTACATAATGTAAGAATAAGGCTCTTGTACAAAGCTCGTTGTAAAGCCACTCGTGTCTCGGTGGAGACAAGCAAAGCATTGTAAGCAAAATTAACACGGACAGGCACTTTTTTCCCTGAAAGCCGTCTCCACTCAAAGCACAAATGACGAGTCTTAGGGTTTTGCTTAAGGGTTTTATTTCTAGCCCTTCTGTATGTATTACTATTGTTTTTTTTGTTTCTTTTGACCACAAGAGAAATGGAGATAAAATTATTGAAGGGAACGTTTTTATTAAACAATGTATTTCATCTGGCTTTTCTATATATGCCACTTTTTTTTAGTTATATTTAATAGGGATGCACGATATTGGATTTTTTTTCCAATTTGCCAAAACCACTGTAAAAAAAAAAAAAAAAAGATTATTGATTCTCTCCCAACTATACACACACCAATAACACGTTAGCTTTTAGCATTACACATTTAGCATTTTAGCATACACTGCCCTGTTACGACTAATAAAAATAGTTTTTTAACTTGTAAGCTAAAATTTAGCATTATATACATAATGACAGTGATGCCATGTTCTCCGTTAATAATCTTAAGATTAACTCCTTTCTCAGACACATGCCTTCATCTGGATCATCTGGTGTGTGTTCTCATAGCAGAGAGATGTTACGGTGTATAGGTTCTCCCAAACTTGGAAAATTAATATCATACAAATCTACTGTGTGCCTGAATGTACTCATTTCGGACACCGTCAAAAGTTTGTATGTTATCTGCTGATGCTGGTAGTTTTACGTTCTTATCGCTGATATCGTGCATCCCTAATATTTAAGGCAATTGGAAGCTGTGGTTTATCAGTTCAGCCCTCCACCTGGTCAATAGTGTGCCTTTAATAATTTTGGGTGCAGTAATGTATCTACCCAATGAGATGAAGGGAAATCAATCGTAACCATGTTACTGCTGCTGAACGTCCATACTTCAGCTCTCCACTAGCCTCTGTATCGTTTTGCTTCCAATCATGTAACTATTGGAAACATCAATGTTCATGTATATTTTAATTTTATTACTTTTATCATTTTTAATTCGGTTAATTTCTCCTGCACATCAGATTATAAAGCATTACAAACTGCTAGTAGTGAAAACCTACTGCAACGGGCATCAGTTCTGGTTTTGTTTTGTTCCTTCAGTGTTTAAATGCAAAGAGAAATTAATAAACAGATGTTTTTTTTAATAACAGTCTACAATGCCTCTGAAGTTGCCACCATAAATGATAGTAATGAAATGCATGATTCAGATCTTGCTTCATAAGCATTGCACGAAATTTCCTAACGTTCCCAGTTCTTCAGTTTACTCCACCATTACATTTTACTCTAATGTTCAGATTCCAAACATCTGCCGTGATCTTGCTCCACCTGAGCAACTCCTGTCCCCTGCTGGTCAACTGCTGATGGTGGGAGAAGTTCCTCAGTCCTGTTTTAATTACTCCTCTTTTTGCTCCATTAGTTATTATTATTAACTTGTCTTTTGTTTCCGTAGCTTGAGCCCTTGTTGATCTCTGTCTGGCCAATCATCCAGCGAACTGCAACGGAAACTATTAAAAACGAAAAAACACTAGATTTAGACTTCTGAGTTAGATAATAAATGATTTCTAGTAAAGCATCCGTAATGTGAATGAAAACAGGACTGACTGAGCTGAGTTGCAATGACCTTTTGTTATGAATCACATTATTTACCTCAAAAATATTTTTATATTCATTTAAATAATTTGCAGCACGGTGGCTTAGTGGTTAGAACGTTCGCCTCTCAGCTCTAGGGATTCCCGGTTCGAATTTCCAACTGGGTGGAGTTTCCATGTTCTCCCCGTGTCCGCGTGGGTTTCCTCCGGGTTCTCCGGTTTCCTCCCACAGTCCAAAAACATGGATCAAGTCAATTGAGTTCTCCAAATTGCCCCATATAGAGTTTGCCTGTTTGAGTGTGTGCCCAGCGATGGATTGGCACCCTGTCCTGGGTGTATCTGCCCAGCACCCGAAACGTTCTCCCCTGGATGGGCATGGGGAACCCCCCCGCGACCCTAATAGAGGATAAAGCGGGAGATAATGAATGAATAAATTTTTTTTTTTTTTAATTGAATCAAATGTGGCTTCTTAATATCTTAAGACATGCTTTATTTAAATGTAAAGATTGAGACACATGCTGTGTACTGTTTAAAAGGCCCATCATGTCCATTCCGTTCAGTTGTCCGTTGTTAAGTTGGATTCAGAAGTTTTCAAATTTTTATTTTATAATGTGGTACAAACTGACCAAAACAAAGCAGGATTGTTATGTAAACACAATCTGTTTACGTTGAATATTAAATACGCTCACTAAGCACTTTATTAGAAACACTATGGAGGGTAGTAATCAAAGTTTTTTTTAATTTGTATAATTTAATTTGCGATGTTTGCTTTAACAGCATCTTCACTGCTTTTTAAATCTTTCTACCACATTGTAGTTTTGAAAAACTGAATCATGTCCAGTAAATAAAATGGACATAGGGACGTTTAATGAGGACATGCAGCATTATGGGTGACATGCAGAAAACTTCAATTCATAGAATGGGAGGCAATATACTTACTCCCAAAGCACTTGCTGAGCTTCTGAATGATCATTTGTTTATTCGTAAAAAAACATGTTTTTAGTTTGTAGAACTTCATAAGCAAAAGTACATGAACACAATTAATTAGAACAAGAAACAATACAGTAAACAAAATCTTTTCGTACCTGCGAGGCAGATGAAGGCAGCAGTACAAACACTGAAAGCTGAACCCGATTGAAACAGCTGCATCAGTAAAAGGCCAAGGGGGAAGAGAAGCAGAGAAACCCAGAAAAGCCAGTTGATCAGAGTCTGGGGACGACGTGGGGGGCTCACGATGGGGCCGGGATAACGGCCGGTTAATCTGTATTGTTCCTGAAATTCATCCTAGCAGAACAAAGATAAAAAGAGATCAAATAAACTCATTTCACATATTACATTTTTAAAATGATATTTACGTCCTTAAAAAAAGCTCTTCTTTAATAAATGGAAGATGAAATAAAAATAGCTTACCTTTTCCTGATAGAGTTTGTGAAGCCAGGCAGCACATTCTGATTCATCTTCTGGGATGGAGGTTAGAGGAATTCGTCTAGGTTAGAAATGCATGAAATCAAACAATTGTAGTTCTTTTTATTTACAAAAATGGGGACAGACCTGGCGGCACGGTGGCTTAGTGGTCAGCATGTTCGCCTCTCGGCGCTAGGGATTCCCGGTTCGAATCCCCATCTGGATGGAGTTTCCATGTTCTCCCCGCGTCTGCGTGGGTTTCCTCCGGGTTCTCCGGTTTCCTCCCACAGTCCAAAAACATGGATCAAGTCAATTGAATTCTCAAAATTGCCCCATATAGAGTGTGTCTGTGTGAGTGAGTGTGTGCCCAGCGATGGATTGGCGCCCTGTCCTGGGTCTATCTGCCCAGCGCCCAAGACGTTCTCCCCTGGATGGGCATGGGGAACCCCACCGCGACCCTAATAGAGGATAAAGCGGGAGATAATGAATGAATGAAAGGGACAGACCTCATCCAGTGTTTACTTCCTGACAGGAAAGGTTGCAAGCACTACAGTCATGAGGCAATTTGGTATGTTCAAGTTACCCATCAGCATGTCTTTAAATACACACAGGCACCGTGAGAACTTTTGTCCACTCCAAATGAAAATCGAACCCATGACCATCTTGCAGTCAGACAGAACTGTAAAATGTGATCTTAAGGAGGAAGAGTTTCTTATTCCATAAGTGATCCTCTTTATATAATGTGTATAATAATAATAATAATCAATAATAATCTTTTTCAGTTGTAGTCCAGGGATGTTGTAGGATTGTGGTTAGGGAACCAACCTCGTGAACAGAAGGGGTCCGGTTCGATTCCCGGTCCCACCAAGTGTATGGCTGAAGTAACCTTGAGCGAGGCACCTAACCCCAATTGCTCCCCGGATGCCATATACAGGGCTGCTCACCCCTCCTGGCACGTGGGCTCACTTCACGCAGTGTGTATTTGTGTGTGTCACTGCATCGATGGCTTAAATGTGGAGGACCGATTCCTCTGTGTAAGCACTGTTGGCAAAATGGATTATCAGTAAGTGATGAGACGGCACGGTGGCTTAGTGGTTAGCACGTTTGCCTCTCAGCGCTAGGGATTCCTGGTTCGAATCCCCATCTGGGTGGAGTTTCCATGTTCTCCCCGTGTCCGCATGGGTTTCCTCCGGGTTCTCCGGTTTGCTCCCACAGTCCAAGACCATGGATCAAGTCAATTGAATTCTCCAAATTGCCCCATATAGTGTGTGTGTGTGTGTGAGAGTGAGTGACTGTGTGGGTGTATCTGCCCAGCGCCCGAGACGTTCTCCCCTGGATGGGCATTGGGAACCCCACCGCGACCCTAATAGAGGATGAAGCGGGAGATAATGAATGAATGAGTAAGTGATGAAACTGCAAGAGTGCTTAAAGTTATTAATAACTACCCTGTTCAGACTGAATTTGGATGGTTTGTATTCAACTCCGCATTGACCTGTTTAAGTCTGGACTGCAAACACATCTGTTCTCTAAGGTGCCATGAGCACTCTGATGGGTTTCAGCATGATGCAGTCGTTTCTCCCACAACACAACAAGCAGCTGGCACGTCAGTGGGTCATAATGAGGTCGAGAAGAAGAGAGAAAAGGCAGGTGGCAGTTTTTGTTCCGGCTGAGTGTGGGTAAGTACAGACTGTTTCTGTGCTGTTGCTCTACTGGTCAGTAAAACATGAAAATGGTGCATGTGGACAGGAATAGCATGCAAAACAAACTAACGGCCACAAATTGAAGTAACAAGTCTGATTTATAAAGATTGTATTTGGCATGTCTATGGCCATTAGCATTGAGCTCTGTAGGTCTTCCTGTAGAGAAATTCAGAGCTACGATCTGTGTTTGTACTGCTCTCAAATGTGCTCCTCAAGTGTATTTGGACACCAACATGTACATTTATCATATTCCAAGTACAACCCACCTAACAACTTCCACACTTCTGGGAAAGCTTTTTACAAACTTTTGAACGTGTGACCTGAAGTTTTTGCTGAATAAATTTTGGAATTCATCCAGAAGAGCATTTGTGAGGTCAGACACTGATGTTTGATGAATGCACCTGGCTCACAATCAAATGGGGGCAGAGCTCATTGTGAATCAGTCGTGTGCTTCCACGTCAAACTTAATCCACTATGCCTTTATGGACCTTGCTTTCTGACCTGTGTCACGGTCATGCTGGAACAGATGAAAAAAAGAAACCTCCCCAATTGTAGAAAATAATGCAATTGTCTACAATGCATACTTTACTTACTTGATATTACATATGTGTCAATGTATATTCATAGGTTTTTTTTTTCTTATGTTTATGTATTTTTTTTTCCTCTAGAGGCTACTTTTAGATTTTCGTGGTTGTGGGACTTCTTTAACTTTAAAGGTTGCTTTTTGAAAGCTTCCTTTCATAAATCCCAATGATTTTCTTACCTCACGTATAAGTCAGCATGGTACTTTTTCCCATTAAGTATTCCAAGTAAGGTTGGTGCTTCATTGTCTCTGAAATTAAGTGTAGAATCGTACACAGCAGTAACTACAGAGGAGACACAAACTTAATCAGGGTGAGCCAAGTTACATCTTCAAGACTGGAAACTGATTTGCATTGTAGTGGGACAACTTCAATTAACATATTACCCCACATTTGGTAGTTTTTAGGTGGTTTGTATTCATTTTTTTGTTTACTGTTGTTTGGGGTTGTCCTCACCTTTTCCTCTAAGCTGCTGAACGGTTACACAAAAGCCCTTGGTACGAGGCAAAAGATGGTATTTGAGTTTGGGTAGGCCTTTCTTCTCTGCCACCTCCATGCTGATGCGGTGTTTCTTCTCAGTGAAGCGGGTTCCCTCACAGAAGAGCAGAAACTAAATATGGTCGATAAAACAAACATATCATCTGATGCTGAATTTAACACTCATGTAAGACATTCCTATTTGTTTAAGCATTCATTTTTCATGCTGTTCATTTCCATTTCTCTGTCTCACATGCCTTCTGTTTTTGGACAAAGCAGACAAGAACCCAGCTCATCTTGCTAAGCAGTTAACATGTCATGGCCTTGACAGCAGGAAAGTCCTGAGTTTGATTTCCAGGTGAGTGGTCAAGGGTCTTTTAGGGTGTTTAGTGGAAATATCAGTAACCTACAGGCCAAAGCCATGTAGTTCAGGTAAACTGGAGTTAGGGTTTGTGATTGGATAGGCTGTGTCAAGACTTGAACACTTATTGAGTTCACACTTATATTCTCTAGCCTCCCTTAACCTGTTTAACTGCTTAAAAACAGTCGTTTTTAAGAGTAGTTCGGGTCCTTAAACCTGATAAGCGGGATGAGCCATTTTTGCAGCTGTGACATTACTGACAATAACACCTGACCGCTTCACAGCATCCTCTCGTGCTTCATTACTTTATTAAATCTTTATTAAAGCCTTTTTGTCCATCTGTACTTCTATAAATGTCAACTTTAATGCAGTTCCACAACACTTTTCTTTAATTAGATAGGAAAAACCTTAAACATACCCAGAAGTTCTCAGGATAATCCCGAAGGCGTTCCAGACTCTGTAACACAGTCCTGCGATCCTCCTCCCAGTTTCTTTTACAGAAGACAATTTCCAGGAAATACCACATCCAGCCAATTATTGGTACATAAGCAAGCTCCTTTTTGGCCATCACCTTAGAACTCTGTGCAGAATTGTTCGAAAAGGAGCATTTAAAAATTTGCCATTAGAAATATGTATATAAAATTCATTATAATATTTTAATTACTTCAGCTATTTCATTTCATCAAGCTCTAAACATTTGGTTGAATAATAGACGATAATAAAGAATAATAGTTGTGCATTTCTTACCCCGAGAACACCAAACCTTTCACAGAAAGTCCAACCACAGAGAAAATCAATCTCAAAGTTGTGGTTGAGAACGACAATTGCATTTTCATTGCCATAATAGGAATAAGACTCAGGATCAGTGTAGAGTGTGCATTCAGTCCCAGACCACCATTCCAGCAGAGCCACCATCTCTGAACAGATCCACAAAAAGTCGTTTCCCTTCAGTCAAACTAGTTTTGCAACTACAAATGTGGTCTGATCAAACAATGATGAAGCTAATCAGTGTAATGCATTTAGGATCAAGCATTTCAGGTGCAGTAGAACCATAAATACTGGTATGATGACCACGGTGCAAGATGCAACAAAAACATTAAAATACAAGCTCTTAATTAATATATTTAAGTGCATTTATAGTTAATTTACCATATTCAGTACCCCTCCACAACAGTGCTTGATGGTTAATGTGCAGGGTTTGTTTGTGACTGCTCTGCATAATAATCTTACTTCATAAGGCTGATTTGCAAATTATTTTTAAATAGACAACAAAGACTCGGACTTATTTACATTATTAAAACCAGGGAGGTGATAACATTCAAAACATTCATTCAAAAAAAAAAAAAAAAAAAAAAAAAAAAAAACTTTGGCACAAATGACATATGTTTGTATGTTTACATTGTCCTTATGGGGGGGCGTGGATATAAATATGAACTTTAAGGGAGACATTTTTGTTTTGCTTTGATTTTCACAAAATAATTTAATATTTCATGTTATTAAGAATATTTTCTGTTAAAAATTCAGCAAATGCCCTGTGTCATCTTCCATAAAATAAATGTTTTTGTATTAACATAAAACAAAACAAATATAAATCATTCAACGTTCCTGTGAATTTAATTATTGCATAATAATCGTATAATCCTGATTATTTCTAAATAACCGAACAATCGAAATCTGACATCGTCTCTTCCCTTCAATAAAGTTAGACAGATAAAGGATTTCTAATTCTCTGTGAATTTAGTTATTGCATAATAATGAATTGTATAATCATGATTATTTCTAAAGCAAAATTCCTACCATCAAAATCTGTCATTGTCTCTTCCCTTCCATCAAGATAAAGGAATTGTAATTCTTTGTTAATAACTGTAATAATTATGTTACTCTGGCAACCTGCCAAACAGGAAATACTAGAAAAACCAAGCAACATTTCAGTGCACAGTAATATGTCTGCTGTGACCCATCCTTTAAATAGCAACTAAAAAACTAACATGTCTGTTTCACAATATGCAATTCATTAAAGACAATACCACAATCAAACTGACTGCATTGACAAAAACACATTGTTTTTACCATCAATCAGGCGTTCATATCCACATTTCACAGGGACTAAAAGCAATTTTATAAAAGCAAATGTAACTCTGTGGCTGTTTTAAGACTCAACCCTGGACTTTCTGATCAACAGTCCGATATGCTCTACCACACCCAGCTTCATTTCATGTGAGAAAACCATTGTAATGCCTTGTACTTACGGCTGCTTATACTGTAGGCCAGTCTGCAGTTGATTTTGCGAGCAAGTTGTTTGTTGATCCACCATAATGGCAGTATGCATAGCTGCAGAATGTTGATTATAAGACCACTGACCAGGAACACAAAACAGATGAGAAGATGACAAAGGAACTGGGTCTTTATAAACCCCAAGAGGTGCATCATTATTAGTCGATAATCTTCGGTTTTTGTCTCTACAACAGAAGAGTTAAAGGATGAGTTATTTTAATTAAGTAGATCAACAGAATTGAATTTAGAATGTCTAAAGTAGTGATCATAAGGATTTTAAATGAGGCAGATGGTGGAACTGGTCTGGACTGTAGACACCTGCTGATTTGAATAGGAAAACGGAGTCACCAGGGTGAGTTTAAAGGAGAAATCATCAGTAGTTTATGTTTTAAAGCCATTTTTACTGTTTTTTTATGTGCAAATCCAGGGGGCAAAGCGGTAGAAGTTCATGACCGCACCTTTAAGAAAACTTTCAAGAAGAAAATGTTATAACACAAGTGATGTTTCCTTTGATGTTATTAATAGATTTAGAGTGCATCTTGACAAAAAGCATAGCCAAGCCAGCTTCATCTCAATTTTAATATTATAGCTGATCAGTGAGTGGGTGGAACAAACAGAAGCAAAAAAAACCCATCTGATTTCTTACAAAAATCTTTACTGTGAGGCTTAAAATCATGCAGCTTTAGGCGATGTGTACGTAAACCAATAAAACAGGAAAAGCATGGCACGCCTGTTGGTTTTAAACCAAGATTGAAGTAGTTCACAGTTCAAAAGTAAGTGCGTTTTGGCTCACAAATGGGCGTGAGAGCGTTGAGTGGCGTGGGCCGAATCCTAGGGTTAACCACAAACAACTGACAGCATTGGGCAACACCTATTTTAAAACAGCTCACCTTGCAACACACTTTTCATACCACCACACTGGGTGGTATGAAAGCCACAATATTTCCAAAATGTTATATATGACTGTATCAAGTGTTATTAATAATGATTTTTAAAGTAAAATGGGAAACACCTAGTTGATAAAATCGGTGGAGTATGGCTCGATTGGTTCAAGTTGGCAGTAACTCAAATTACCACTCTGCACAAACTATGGTGAATAATTCACACCTTTAGGAGTATGTGCTACAACAGCAGAACCTTTATACAGTATTTATGTATTTAGTAAATAAAGTTTCACTTTTTGGTGTTATAGTATAAGGTCAGTAGAGTATGGCTAACCACTTTAACCACTCTTAAAAACTACGGCGAATACATGTCACACCTTTAGGAGTATGTGCTACAACAGCAGAACCTTTATACAGTATTTATGTATTTAGTAAATAAAGTTTCACTTAGGGCGGCACGGTGGCTTAGTGGTTAGCACGCTTGCCTCTCAGCACTAGGGATTCCCGGTTCGAATCCCCATCTGGGTGGACTTTCCATGTTCTGCCCATGTCTGCGTGGGTTTCCTCCGGGTTCTCCGGTTTCCTCCAACAGTCCAAAAACATGGATCAAGTCAATTGAGTTCTCCAAATTGCCCCATGTAAAGTGTGTCTGTGTGAGTGAGTGTGTGCCCAGCGATAGATTGGCGTCCTGTCCTGGGTCTATCTGCCCAGCGCCCGAAACGTTCTCCCCTGGATGGGCATGGGGAACCCCACCGCGACCCTAATAGAGGATAAAGCGGAAGATAATGGATGAATGAAAGTTTAACTTTTTGGTGTTATAGTATAAGGTCAGTATAGTATCACTAGATTGATTTAACTCATTTAACCTCTCTTAACAACTATGGCGAATACCTCCATAGTCACACCTTTAGGATGATATGCTACAACAGCAGTGCGTTTAACCAGTATCTATATATATATATGATATTTCACTTTTTGGTCTTAGACTTTAAAGTTAGATAGCAGTCTTTGGCAAAAACAAAAAAATTAAACTAATAAAGTAATGAGAACGAGTCCGTTTAAGAGATCACGCCACTGAACTGCTCACCTGTTAGAGGATCCACTTCATGCTTCAGCCCCGCCGCCCGCCGGCCCGCTGTGACGAACACAAACGGAGACTCAGTTCACAAACACAATATAACATTTCATAAAAGTTATTTCGTCCCAAATGTCTATTTGCTACAACGGAAAAGACAAACATACTAAAATCAGAGAATGTCGCACACTTTTCTTGCGGCGGAAAAGAGCAGAGAGTGTGAATCAGAAACGCATGCTGAGAGAATCAGGAATCCGAGGCCACACCCGAAGCGGCAGCTTCTTAAAGGGCGCTGAACCTCCTCCACCTGACGAGACAGAACCGAACAACAACGCGGGGAGTTTCACTCAGCAGCTTCGTGTCCGTCCGTCGGTACATCGTCTGCTGTTTAAAGTCTTAAAACGCGAATAAAACCATGAAACATTCAGCGAGTACATGAGTCATGAGCGAGTACTGGCTGTGGCTCTTTCCGTCATGAGTCGGATTTTGTCGCCGGTTTTTAAATACATTTACAATACATTCCGCCCTGGCTCGATTAATTTTCTCGAACAGCAAACGTAGAATTTGAAATACAACAGAATTCATGTCGTTTTTGCTTTTTGTTTAGGTTGGTTGACACTTTTTAACTGGTTGGATATCAAACGTGTGTTTGGTAACCAGTAGCCTACAGCAAAAAGTTTGTAACCCCACTAAACGTTTCACTAAAACTACTGGGACAAGAAATGTAGAGGACTTAAGGTTGGAATGTTTTAGAATAATAAATGCATCACACCATGATTTTATATAAGATACTTTAGCTATTGACCCTTTTTTATCAGGCATAATCTGCAACATGGGTGGCTTAGTGGTTAGCACGTTCGCCTCTCAGCACTAGGGATTCCCGGTTCAAATCCCCATCTGGGTGGAGTTTCCATGTTCTCGTGTCCGCATGGGTTTCCTCCAGGTTCTCCGGTTTCCTCCCACAGTCCAAAAACATGGATCAAGTCAATTGAATTCTCCAAATTGCCCCATATAGAGTGTGTCTGTGTGAGTGAGTGTGTGCCCAGCGATGGATTGGCGCCCTGTCCTGGGTCTATCTGCCCAGCGCCCGAGACGTTCTCCCCTGGATGGGCATGGGGAACCCCACCGCGACCCTAATAGAGGATAAAGCGGGAGATAATAAATGAATGAATGAAAGCAAACGTAGAATTTGAAACACAACAGAATTCATGTCGTTTTTGCTTTTTGTTTAGGTTGGTTGACACTTTTTAACTGGTTGGATATCAAACGTGTGTTTGGTAACCAGTAGCCTACAGCAAAAAGTTTGTAACCCCACTAAACGTTTAACTAAAACTACTGGGACAAGAAATGTAGAGGACTTAAGGTTGGAATGTTTTAGAATAATAAATGCATCACACCATGATTTTATATAAGATACTTTAGCTAATGACCCTTTTTTATCAGGCATAATCTGCAACATGGGTGGCTTAGTGGTTAGCACGTTCGCCTCTCAGCACTAGGGATTCCTGGTTCGAATCCCCATCTGGGTGGAGTTTCCATGTTCTCGTGTCCGCATGGGTTTCCTCCATGTTCTTCGGTTTCCTCCCACAGTCCAAAAACATGGATCAAGTCAATTGAATTCTCCAAATTGCCCCATATAGAGTGTGTCTGTGTGAGTGAGTGTGTGCCCAGCGATGGATTGGCGCCCTGTCCTGGGTCTATCTGCCCAGCGCCCGAGACGTTCTCCCCTGGATGGGCATGGGGAACCCCACCGCGACCCTAATAGAGGATAAAGCGGGAGATAATAAATGAATGAATGAAAGCAAACGTAGAATTTGAAACACAACAGAATTCATGTCATTTTTGCTTTTTGTTTAGGTTGGTTGACACTTTTTAACTGGTTGGATATCAAACGTGTTTGGTAACCAGTAGCCTACAGCAAAAAGTTTGTAACCCCACTAAACGTTTAACTAAAACTACTGGGACAAGAAATGTAGAGGACTTAAGGTTTGAATGTTTTAGAATAATAAATACATCACACCATGATTTTAGATAAGATACTTTAGCTATTGACCCTTTTTTATCAGGCATAATCTGCAACATGGGTGGCTTAGTGGTTAGCACGTTCGCCTCTCAGCTCTAGGGATCCAAATCCCCATCTGGGTGGAGTTTCCATGTTCTCGTTTCTGCATGGGTTTCCTCCAGGTTCTCCGGTTTCCTCCCACAGTCCAAAAACATGGATCAAGTCAATTGAGTTCTCCAAATTGCCCCATGTAGAGTGTGTCTGTGTGTGTGAGTGTGTGCCCAGCGATAGATTGGCGCCCTGTCCTGGGTGTATCTTCCCAGCGCCCGAAACGTTCTCCCCTGGATGGGCATGGGGAACCCCCCCCCCCCCCCCCCGACCCTAATATAGGATAAAGTTGAAGATAATGAATGAATAAATATCAAACATTTGTTTGGTAACCAGTAGCCTACAACAAAAAGTTTGTAACCCCACTAAATGTAAAAGAAATGTAGAGGACTTAAGGTTAGAATGTTTAGAATAATAAAAACATTGAAACCTGATTTTATATAAGATACTTTAGCTATTGATCCTTTTTTATCAGACATAATCTGCAGCATGGGGCAGCATGGTGGCTTAGTGGTTAGCACGTTCTCCTCTCAGCGCCCAGTTCGAATCCCATTCTGGGTGGTTTACATGTTCTCCCCATGTGCATGTGGGTTTCCTCCGGGTTCTCCGGTTTCCTCTCACAGTCCAAAAACATCAGTCAATTTAATTCTCCAAATTGCCCCATATAGAGTGTGTCTGTATGAGTGAGTGTGTGCCCAGTGATAGATTGGCACCCTGTCCTGGGTGTGTCTGCCCTGCTCCCGAGACGTTCTCCCCCTGGATGGGCATAACGTCCCCCGTGACGCTAATAGAGGTTAAAGTGGAAGATAATGGATGGGTGGATAATATGCATAATTAAATATGAATTGTTTTTATAGTATTGTGGTCTTTTTGATAAATGCTCCCATAGGACTAAAATTAAAAATGGTCTCATATTGTCATTTACAAGTTCTCTTTAAGAACTGTAGAATGGCAAGAAAATGGCCATTTAGGGTGTAGTTACTAAATAATTATACAAATTAAAATCTTGGGCGGCTTGTTTGCATATGTCTGCCTGATTTGAATCATGAGTTTCCATGTTCTGCTTGTGTTGTGTGAGGTTTTTCATGGTTCTCTGGTTTCCTCCAACAGTCCAAAAACATGAATTCAAGGTGAATTGACTGCTCTAAATTGCCTCTATATAGTGTGAATATGTGCTCAAGGATGGAATGGTGCCCTGTCTCCATTCTCCCCTGTATGGGCATGGGACCCCCCCCCCCCCATGTAAAGCTTGTAATATCTTGAAAAGTTTATATTTTCAAGATATTACAAACTTTCAAATGTCATATTATATATTTTCTCTCCTCTTTTGGTTAACACAGCATTTTATAATAATAATAAAAAAAGATTTATGTTAGCAATATTTCAATTGTTGTTGTTTGTAAGTGACTGGTTACTTTTTAGTTTGAAATATTGTAAAATTGAAAAGAAATGCATGAGAACCCACACTCCTTAAAATTCAAATTGTTTGTGAAATGCTTTATTTGGATAAACTCCTCTCATATCTTCCAGAAGTGAAAATATGTTCACTGCTATGCCATTCACTCTTAAGAAAAGTCATATATATATATATATATATATATATATATATATATATATATATATATATATATATATATATATATATATATATATATATACTAATATGAAATAAAATAAGTATGTGAGTTATAGAAAATATTAAACACTGTGATATATTTTGTTCATGCCATTTTGCATTTATAAAGCATACGATGACTTCCAGAACATTCTAAGAAGAATTTCTGAAGCTTAAAGACAATAAAACAGCAGACTGTCATTGTAAAGTGAATGAATTACAAGGCATAATAAAAAAAAAAACATCCAGTGTGCAAGGTCCATATATGAAGGCACAGTAAACCAGCAGATCAACCCTTGTGACAAAGCATCCTTAATTCAGGAAGTGATTAAAGTGGATCAAAAGTAATATAATGTATTTAATACTTTGTTTATCTAACATACATTATATTATTCAGAACACTGAAGGCCAATCTGTCTGCTGGGTTTACATACATAATTATATATATAATATTAGCTAAAATATAACCTAAAAATATCCATACTTTTTAAAAGATTACATTTACAGTCAGTCAGATCAGGAGTACATGAGAGTAAGCAGAGATTCTTGATGATAAAGTCTGTCACTTCAGCAATAAATCCAGAAAATAAACATTAGTTTGACCTGGATATTTGTGATTATGCGAATTTATTTTTGGATTTGTTTTTCATGCAGCAAGGACCTTATTTGCAATATCGTCTAATTTCCCTTAAACTCACAAAATCCTGAAATAAACTATTTCAAGTAATTTCAATATTTTTTCCCTTAAACAGCGATTTTTGTTCTTAAAATTGGGATTAAACCTTTATTCTGTAAAGGGAGCCGCTCTTGCAACGAATATAACGCGTGACGACAGCGGTGGCTGCAGCCAATCAAAAGCCTTGTTCAGTTTGAACCATATAGGCGGCTTTTGATTAAAAAAATGGCTACTGTTTGAAATCCCGCTGAGTTATAAATGTAACTTCTGCAGATCAACAGTTTTAATGGGTTTAGGGGTTTCGTTTGTCTGTTATAAGTATTAACCTCCAATGTGATATTGCGGTAAGGTAAGTTATATTGTCACAAAGTGTTGTTTTTTATTCGGATCTAACCCCGCATTGTCCACATTGTCTCTTCATATTTACATTGTGCTTTAAGTTTTTAGTTGTCTTTAATTGAATCGCTCGTTTTTTTGTTTTTTTGTTTACCATTCAGGACTTTTCTGTAATATATATATTTTTTGGTAATTAAACAAAATGCTTTTAGCAGGCTCATATATTCTGGACTTTACGGTATCAGAGCTGACAGTGCTGCTGTCCTTTTAATATTCATTCATTCATTATCTCCTGCTTTATCCTCTATTAGGGTCGCGGTGGGGTTCCCCATGCCCATCCAGGGGAGAACGTCTCGGGCGCTGGGCAGATAGACCCAGGACAGGGTGCCAATCCATCGCTGGGCACACACTCACTCACACAGACACACTCTATATGGGGCAATTTGGAGAACTCAATTGACTTGATCCATGTTTTTGGACTGTGGGAGGAAACCGGAGAACCCGGAGGAAACCCACGCAGACACGGGGAGAACATGGAAACTCCACCCAGATGGGGATTCGAACCGGGAATCCCTAGTGCTGAGAGGAGAACTGTGCCTCCTTTTAATGTGTATTGAATTATTAATATGCAATAATGTAAAAATGCATAACATCTCCACGTTTACAAAGTCGTCGTAAAGCTGTTTTATTGAGCTCTGTTTGTCATGTGTCAAAGATTATTACTCTTAAACAATAAATGCATTCATTTTTAAGAATCTTTCTATGGTAAACTTCTGTAGCAAGTTCCGAGTCTATTTCTTTATATAGTATTTTTTGCAAAAAAAAAGCAAACCTTTTTTGGCTTGTTTACATGTTTAGTCTTCAGATGGGAGTGATCACATCACAGCTTTTCTGTTTGGAACCCTATCATGGTCATCATTGTGGTTCAGTGTTCTTGTAATGATGGATTCTTATACCTTGGTCTCAGGCCGTTTGTTGTATCCATCCATTCATCCATTATCTTCCGCTTTATCCTATATCAGGGTCGCGGGGGGGTTCCCCATGCCCATCCAGTTGAGAATGTTTCGGGCGCTGGGCAGATACACCCAGGACAGGGTGCCAATCTATCGTTGTGCTCACACACACACACACAGACGCACTCTATATGGAGGAATTTGGAGAACTCAGTTGACTTGGTCCATGTTTTTGGACTGTGGGAGGAAACCGGAGAACCCGGAGGAAACCCACGTGGACACGGGGAGAACATGGAAACTCCACCCAGATGGGGATTTTAAACCCGGAATCCCTAGCGCTGAGAGACGAACGTGCTGACCACTAAGCATCCGTGCCGCCGCCTTTAGTTGTACCTTAGATATTTTTTGTGATGTCATAGGCTGCTCTTCATTGGTATATCAGTGCTGCGGTCTATCAAACTGTGCAAATCATTTTGTAACATTTTCCAACACTTTTTCAGTGATCATTTTTGTTCATATCATGATTTACATGCACCAAAGCACTGTGAAGATCAGAAATTAGTTGAACTTTATCATTTCTTGGTTAATTAATTTTGAATGGCAGCCGAGTGATAATACTATATTGCAATATTGTATAGATTATATAGTAATTATTAAAGTAATATAGCTTATTCTTCGCAGTATTTTAACATTATTTGTGATTTGTTTCTTTCAGCCTGTAAACCTGGAAAAAAGAAAACAAAAAAGATGAGCGTTGGTCAGAATAGACCAGTGTACATAAAAACATATGGGCGACAGTTGCGCAAGGTGGAACAGTGGTTTTCACCTGATCTCAGAAAAAAGGCTTTCTCCTTCTCTAGCACCCCATCATCAGACCAATCCACGACAGAGCCCATACCTTCTAAGAAGCGGTAAATCATCAGAGCAAGATTTTGGAATTTTTCAGATTCTTTTGTTCTATTCATAATTCTTTACTTTACATTAAATATTAATCTGAGCATAAATTAATGTATTTTTTTAAGACAAAGCAAAGTCAAGTCTTTAAATGCTACCAGGACCTCACGACTAGCTAAGAAAAAGGCTTTGAAGGCATTGAAAGAGCTTAACAGTGATGAAGAAAATGTTTTTGTACCAGGCTCAACTTTCAGGTAACAATGAAGATAAAAGCTTATTATTGAGATCATTGTAATATTCCTAAGATTCTTGCTTTGGTTAAATCAGTAAAACTTTGTGTTGTCATGTTCTCCTTTTTTCTACTTGCAGGAGGCAAAAAGGTTCCAAAGCCACCAGCAGGTCCACAGCTGTTAAACAAACACCGGTTCCAATGACTGATGCGCAGCCCGTTCTTCCCCTCAGAGCTCCTTCTCAGCGAACACACGGTCAAAAGAGGCAGATTACTTTTAGCAGCAGTGAAAATGAGGCTGACTCTTTTGTGACCAAGAAACATTATCAGCCTAATGAGTAAGTTTGTCTTGAAATCATACTATACCGGATAACTTCCTGGCAAACAAGAAAATATATTTTTTAAAAAATCAGTTCAAGTTCTAAACAAATAATATAAGGATTTAAAGGTGTTATGGAAATTAACTGCAGTATAATTATTTAATCTCATGAATGGGTTTTTTTTTTTTTTTTTTTTTTTTTTTTTTTTTTTGCAATAAGATCTGACACATCTGCTGGAAAGTCCTCTCTGGGCAGATTTGTTACTCAGCGAAGGAGAGCCGTACGCACTGACTCTGATAAGCAGATGTGTAAACCAAGTGTAAGAGATGAATGATGTTGCTTCAATTCATAACCAATTAAAAATGTCAGATTTTTAGTACTGACTTACTTTCATCTATCCATTTCTCACAGTCTACGCACTTCAGAGTTCCCAGCAACATCAGAAAAACCTCTAAAGATGTACCTTCAGTATGCGAAAACCTCACCAGACACAAGCGGCCCACTGTCCAAAAGATTTGGATGGATATTTCCGATACAAGGTCTCCTGTTGCCTTGCGCAGTGTTCGAGGCAAATCGGTTTTAGATGAAGTGTCATTCAATAGTATCGAAGAGCAAAAAATATCTTCTCAACCACCGCTGTTGTCCAGCACCCCATCCCTGGCTTCTAGAGGCAACCTCCGTTACTATGAGCCCTCAGTCATTGGAATCTCATCCTTTAGCTGTGATGATTTAGACAAACTTTCCAAAAATGAAAGTACACACAGTGAACTGCTGATGGAACGACATAAACTCAATTCATGTCACAGAAAACCATGCTCCAAAAGCGTACAAGAAGAAGGGGCTGTGGTAGAAGATACACAACAACAGCAGAACCTGGAAAATTCACACCTTTTAAGGGAAACACAAGAAAACATGGCTGATTATGAGAGAGATATAAATGGCAAGAATAAAAATAACAGTTCACGACAATTTACTCGTAAGACTCGGAGGAAAAATCCAGGTGCTGGGTGTATGTCCAGTGAAAAAGACCAGCCCTCTCATATGGACCAGTCCAAAGCAAGGTAAGGTACCTTACATGATTCTACGTCTGTAAATGCTCATGAAATTAATTTTGGAAGTGAAAATATTTAGAGTAATTTAATTAAAATGATTAACTTTTGTATGTTTGGTTTATAACAAAAATGGACAACAAATGTTAAAATAGACAAATGTTCTATCACTCTCTTCACTGATGATATGAAAGTGTAGGTAGTATTTAACTAAATTAATTAATGAAACTAAAATCAAAACACATTTTTTTCAAATAATTGCATTTGTTAGCTTTTAAAATTACTTCCATTATGAAATGTAGGACTCTAATGGAATATCAGAACTGAAATGCAGTGTACAAGGACTGAAAATTTAATATTAAAAGATCCAGAATCCAGAATTTCCAAAATTTAGCCTGAATTATTAATGACGTTGTGTGTCTTTGCTATTTTCCTCAGTACACACTTTGTGTGCATTACTGCACTTGGTCAGAAAACCAAATTTACAGAAGAAATTCTCTTGAATTGATTTGACAAACAAATAACAATAAAATGCAAATGTAATGCAAAGAGATGAAGCCAATTTAAACAAGCTAGGAAGCTGGCATTCTATATCCTGTAATGTTTTGTCTTTTCCTCAAAGTTAATTTAGAAAATTTACATGTGTTTAAACAAAGACACCCCTGCATTTTAGCTCCTTTAGTGTTTTAAAGTTTTGTTTCTTTCTTACATTTTATAAAATAAAATATCCAAACTTGTGATTGGACTCCGATCTAATCTGGATTTTAATATTAATTTGAACTGAGACAAAGCACTTGGAAATGTCATGATGCACTATTCATTATAATTGTTTATTAGGGAAAGAGTGAAATCATGGTATAGAGACAGACTTTAGAAGGTTAAACATTGTAGGGGATAAATAAGTACGAAATACTTTGGACAAATGAGACCAAACAACCACAAACCCATCGTAACGTTATCAAGTCCCTTATTAAAACATGCCAACCAGCAGGTTTTACCATATGAAAGAACTGATGTAGAGAAAAGCACCTTCTTGCTATTCTATATAAATGAGCGAAGAGGTGCCTATTGATGCCTGGTGTCTTTTCGGGTCACTTCTTCCTCTACAGTGATGACATCAACCATGAAATTATTTCCTTGTTAGGCACAAATCAATCTTAATTGACTGACAGATCAGCAAACTTTGCTTAACTTGAAAACCACTGGTGAGAACTACTCACCATTTATTGTGGGATATTTTCTTTTATTTATTAAAATGCAGGCAGGTAAACTCTTGTGAGAAACATGTGCATGAAGAGAATTTGCGCTCTGTGTGAACACGGCACAAGAATATGACTTAACCAGAAGTGTCTGAATGATGGATTGATCGATTTAACCAACTACAGTATAAACTTTTGTCAAAAGTTTCTAACAGCATTGAATTTTCTTGTACCTGCTGCAGATGTTCGCATTCAATCATTTAGCTGGTGGTTTGCTTGTGTTTTAATTGCATTTTGTGGGTAAATGTGTATATATTATTTTTCCTAATCTGACAAAATTTTAGTTTATTAACACTGCATTTTTTTTTTTGGACCATGCAGGTGTCCCTCACTCATCACAGACAAATCACAAGAGAAAGTTCACAACAATTCGAAACAAAAGATGAGTTCCTTTAGGATTCTTTCAGAGTCAAGCACTTCAGATAGCTGCCAAAGCAAACCAACTATGTCCTCACATGCCCTTTCTGATACCTCCCCCAAACTCCTCTATCTAACTGCTTCCTCTTACCCATCCTCTCCCACCTCATCTTCATCATTGTTTCCCGTCTCTGCTCCATCCAATTGTGAGACTAGCAATTCAGTTCAGGTTTTAATTGATCGTCTCAAGATTGAGTGTCTGTCATCATGCCTGACTGTTAATATTCAGTGTCCGGACCCGAGCATCCTTCACAATGCCCAGCAAAGGCTTTACAAGTCTCAAATGTCACAGACTGCTTCTCATCAAGAGTCCAGAGGAAACTCGAATGACAGTGAATTCCAGAATTCCCCACCATTGATTGACCCTGAGGTATTAAGCTCCTATCTTGAGCCATCTATGCCGGAGTTGCAGCCTGAGGGTCTTGTTCAAAAACACCCGGACTCTTTCATTCCACCGGGTCTCTCTCCCGCACCCATCAGAGCTTCAAGTAAATCGTCTGTACCAGTAGTCCCAAAAGAACGGCATTGTTCTGGCACCAGTCGTAAAGCATGTGTGAGTGGCCTCAGTGCAAGCCGCTGGTCAAAACAAAGTTTCGGTGAGAGGAACAGAAAACGGCCGAAAGACGGCAGTACGTGGACAAAATCAGGAGACCTTTCCCTGTGTTATCTACTGTCAGCTGGAGCTGAAAAAGATGCTATGGTAATATTGTAATGAAGTTTAGTGTTTATTGTTCATACATGGTGAGTATTTTGAATCAATGTAATAAACTTTGTGGCTTTTTGCAGGAGAACCAGGTGATTGGACCTCCTGTGACACCTGCCAGAGCGGAACATTTAAATATCTCCTCCATTTTGGCCAACTTTACTCCAGACTTACTCACAACACACACATGGGGAAGACTTAAAGCTGCTCTGTCCATTCACAAGAAGAAGACAGGTGGATATAAGGAACTATAACATCTTCTCTACATTGTTGTGGCCATGTTCGAAAACAAACTTCATCTCTGTTATGTCCTCAGCATTTCCTACTCCTCGCCGCCTGGCGCTCTCCAACCTCAGATCTCCAACTGCAGGGAACACTAGTTTGGATCTGTTTGGAACTCCAACGTCTAAATTTGCCGCTTCTCCTCGGTTGCGCTCCACCATCCCTAACACCCCGATTGTCAGTCAATGTTTTTTTATATAATTTTATTTTTCTTTGTTTATTCCTTCTTTTAACATGTACAGTATCCATGTTTTGTCGAGTTAGAGTTGTTATGAAGACGACATCAGTGATGCAGAGAAAGTTTACCAGGAGTGTCACCAAGACGGACCGCTCTCATTTGAGGAATGCATTCCACCAGAACGTATGAAATGCTGTGTAAAGATTGGTGAGGGAACGTTTGGAGAAGTGTTCTCTACAGTCAGTAATTCCAATGAAACTGTGGCTCTTAAAGTAAGTATATGATTATGAGCAAATCGTCAAAGTCTATGATAAAAAATAATTTTATTTAATATATTTATCTTGGATTTAAAAAAAAAACTTTTTATATTGAAGTCTTTACTTGTAGACTATAGAGGGTTTTGTTTATATCTAAATTTTCAGAATTTAGATGTAAACAAATGTTTTTAATTAATATTTAAATGGCCGAAGTGTCCACTGCATGCCAAAATTTTACTTTTATAATTATGTAATGGGTTGCATTTCTAATGATGCCAAGTAGGTTTGGCCTGGAGTTCATGATGCGGTTCATCTATTAAGTTAATTTCCTTTATAATTTTGTCTGCACAAGTGCCATGTTTCCCTCAAACAGATAATCATAAGCATCTTAAACTGGATTACATTTTGAGATTTCATTAGCATAAATGATGTTTTTTATGGTTGTATTTCTACAACAGTTAGAAGTTAGACATTTTCTTTAATGTTTTAGATTATTCCAATAGAAGGCCATCAGAAAGTGAATGATGAACAGCAGAAAACATTTGGTGAAATTCTTCATGAAATAATTATTTCAAAGTGAGTATAATTTCATATGATTTTTAAATACATCTATACACTAAAACGTTAAACATTAGAACATAAATGTTTTTAAAAATTAGGAAATTTTAGTAGATACATTCATCCAAAGCTACTCACAAGTATCTAAGCTTGCCAGTTGAAGTTAGAGTGCAAACTTGTATAATCTAAATATGCTCTGGATGTCAACTGGAAAATATTTAGTAATGTGCATATAGAATATTTAATACATTTTAGGGACTGAATAATAAGAGCAACTGTTTTTTATACAAATTAAAATGATTATCTTATTAAAAACTACGCTTAAGAATTATGAGCAAATTGTACTTGAAACTGTCCGTGAAACATCTCTTAGTTTCTATAAATAATAATTAAAAAAACCCAACAAACAAATATTTAACTTGAATCATTGTCAACTTTCCACACTAGGGAGCTGAGTATGCTGGAGTCCAAGGACAGAAACAGAACTAGTGGATTCATCGGTCTGAATAAGTGAGAGTTCAAGTTTCTTATTAATCCCTTGACTGTCTACAACCAGTCCACTATGTTTTAATGGTTAATGGAGATAACAATTCTATTGAATATTTGAGCGCCTCATGGTGACGTTGCATTGTTTTAATTTTTATTAAATCACTAAGCCACCATGCCACCCAACATCAAATTTAGTTATATTATTCATAATGGCTTAAATAATTTAAACATATTTTTATCATTTTATTTTATTGAAAACTCAATTAATTGAGTAAGTATAAGTAAAAAACTTTCATTTGAGTTGCAGTAAAAATGTATTTATTCATATGATCTGTTTTAGTCTTCACTGTGTGCATGGGTGCTACCCCAGTGCTCTGCTGAAGGCATGGGACAAGTTTGATAAAGAGAAAGGATCTGAGAATGACAGACCTGGTAAATATTACTGTATTCTAAATTTAGATTTTAACTATTAGAGAGGCCTGGTCCATTTTATCTATTTAAAAATAACTCTCTATAAACTTTCACAGATTTCTTTAGCAAGGATCAGCTTTTTGTCATCCTGGAGTTTGAATTTGGAGGGAGTGACTTGGAGAACATGAATGGAAAGGTATTGTTATTCAGTCCAAGATTTCTGCCTTGTTAAGATTAAATTTTTTGCAGCTTCGATGTATGTTTCCTCTTTGACACTAGAACTTAAGAAATGTGTTTTGTTTAAAAACTATTGAAAAATACTTGTTAAACCTACAAAAATAAAGGGGCTGTCGTTTTTAAAGGTCTCTTTGTATACAATACATTTATCACCCAATAACAATATAGTCCTAAATGGGTTTAGGGTTTAAGATTAATTCACAACCGATAATCTATTTCCTTTGTGTAGCTTTCATCTCTAGATAAAGCTAAAAGTGTCCTACATCAGGTGACTGCTGCACTGGCTGTAGCTGAGCAAGCTCTTTACTTTGAACACAGGTAATTTAAATGCAATGTCTATGTTTAATGCAGTTTACAGATGCCATAGAGTGAGGCTTTAAATGTGTCTGTGGGTATATAACTCTTATTTAGGTAATTCTCTAATAATTTTAGTTAAAAATTTAAAATTATTTAAAATGGTGAATAGAACTAATAGTGCTATAGAACATTGCTTGAAAAGCAAATATGGATATCTGTAAAATGTTAATTGTTTATTTTTAAAAAAAATTTCAGGGACCTGCACTGGGGAAATATTCTTGTCAAAACAACAAAAGAAAAGCAAAACCATTTCATTTTAAATGGCGATAAATACTCTGTAGAGACACAAGGAGTTCATGTCAACATCATTGACTACTCACTGTCACGTCTCGAGATCGGTGAGTTCTGCACCATGACATCAATATAAGAGGTAGAACAGATTATGCAGTTAATCTTATTAACAATTTTTTTTTCTTGTCACTGTCGCTTCGGCTTGCTCTTTGGGGGTTTATAGGCTTTTAACTCTGTAAAGCTGTTTTGTGACAATGTACTATTGTAAAAAGCGCTATATAAATTACTTGAATTTGAACTTATGTTTATGTATGTTTTTCACTTTTACATTTCAGATGGTCTTACTGTGTCATGTGATATTTCAAATGATGAAGAGCTGTTTATGGGAAAGGGGGATTATCAGTTTGAAGTCTACCGACTGATGAAGTCAGAAAACAAGTATGTTTATTCCAGCATCGCATTTATTTAAATACTGATGCTTATTTGCCACTCATTATGTCATGGATTCTCAGGAATTTGCATAACATTCTATTACACTAAAAGCTTGAGATCAGGGCATGATGGATCTATGGATTCATACTGCAAGAACCATATTTCAACTTTGTGGTTTGTAAGCCTCAGTAGAAAGTGTACAACCTTCAGAAAATCACAACTGGAGTAGTAAAGATCCATAAAATGTCAATTTGATTCCTTTGACTGTATTTGCTTACACCATTTTTTCTTTCTTTGTTTGTTTCTTTCTTTCTCAGTAATTCCTGGGGAGAATATAATCCTCATACCAATGTATTATGGCTCCACTATCTGGTTGATAAGCTTTTGAACATGAGGTACAAAAGTAAGTTGCATCCCAGCCGACAAAAAGCTTTAAGGAGCAGCCTCAAGTCCTTTCACTCAGAGATTCTTAGCTACCAGTCAGCAACAGATGCTCTTATGTGCTGCAGTTTGTTTCAGTAAAAACTGAAGCATGCACTTGTGTTTTTAGAAATGGTAAGAGATCTTATCCTTTCACTGCGATCATTGTAAATGTGTATTGTAAAAATATACAATAAAGCTGAACTGTGTGAATTTGTAAAGAGGTTTGAGTTCTAAATTAAAACTGTCCATGTAGATATATTAAAGGGTCTCATACTGTTTTAGGTTTATAAACATATTGTGTAGTTTAAGTGTTATTAAAAACTGTAAAAAGCCCAAAGCAGCATTAAAGATCTGTAAGAAGTGCTAGCTAATACTGGATGTGTTCCAACCTTACTTCATTTTGCACAAACCTGCAACAAGTGTTCTAAAAGCACGAGAGAATGTGTGTTATGGTCTAATGGAGGGAATTAAAACATTTTCTTATATCAATCAATTTTGGCAGAGAACCTGTAACTATCTTTTTGAAAGTGAGTGATGTAGAGGAATTTAACTTCTAACATAATTATCCAAAACAAAGCTCAGATATACAGCTCAGCTCTAAATTCTGTTGAAAATCTGTGGGCTTAAAATGGGCTATGCACAGAAACCTTTGCAAATTCAAGATGTTCTTAAAGTGTGTAAACATAGTATTAAATATTTACATTTGGTGAAAGTTTTTAGATATTTTGTGTTTTTTAATGTTTGGTTTCTCCTCTTGGTTGTACAGATTGTAGCCCACATTAAAATCACTTAAAAAAATAAAAATCCTGGACCAACTTTTTAGACATATTTACAGTGCTGTAATTTGCCCCCAGAGATACTGAAGTTTTGTCACACCAAAATGTTTCACAATATCAGATAAAAAATCTCAATAAAATGACTACCACATAGTACTTTATTTAAAATATGCTAATAATAAGTATATAATTAACACAGAATATGAGATGGTTTCTTTGCTGTAAGGTCACAGCTCTATCTGCTGCCTGTCATTAAATCTTTTTTGGCTGTTCTTGCATAAATAAAACCCACAAACGTTTTCAAAACCCATTTTATTGAACTGAGTTAAATGTTCAGAATGCTTTGGTTACAGAACCATTTCCTATTGTTTAATGGCATTATGTATTCATTTTCAGCACACAGCAAAATCAATCTGTACCCAAAAACTGGGTTTTTGCTTTCATTATTTGTTCATTTCATTTTCATTCATTAAAAGTCTCAAAAGCAGGATGTGCTGTCCACTCTTAACCCTTGGCTTAAACGGAAAGAGCCTTGGAAAAAAATCTGTGATGAGCTCAACAGCAGAATTATTATTTTTTGGACATGAACCAAATATTCTGAGGTAGCTGTAAAAATCTTTGCATAGTCTTGTGACTTACCACAAATATCTAGAAGTCGTTGTATTAACTGTGTAAATGTTTTGTCTTTTTTTTTTGTTTTCAGTTTTATTTTACATTGTTTCTATAATTTTAGAGGATTTTGCTTGTGTCCTCATGTTAATATAGTATTCACAAGAGATAAGTTATCTGGTTGTATAACGATATATTGATTACATGGTGCAAAAATATTACAAGTTACATAGTTCATATGTAAAATGGTACATTTTCAAGATTTAGATATTTGAATTTATGGAAGCCCAAAACAGCAGTGTGAAACATTTTCTCTGCATTGAAATGTTTCAGTCCTTATTTTCACAATTTTAGCCCTCTTCACTGAAAAGCACCTGAATGGATGTGTGTGTATATATTTATTTGAATGCCATGTGTCTTTAGTTTTTACTCACAGGTTAGTTTTTTCAGATGACCATTGCTGGTCTGGTCTAATTTTTACTGTTGATATTCTGGAACAAGGATTTAACATGATTCTGGTCAGTGCTGATGTTTTACAATTAGAATTAGCTGCACACTCATGTGGTCAATATATCTCATTCTAATGAATTCTGAGGGCATTTTATTTTGTTTTTTCCAAAACATGGCCACTTTTATTGTAAAGTTTAATGAAATAGCTGATGATCAGTGATGTCTGTGTACATAAATAAATTAGTAAAACTTGGGATGAGCAAATTAGATTGCTGGCTTCTTTTTGTCTCATTATTCTTTTTAATATTTTGAATATTAATTTGCATAAAATTGCAGAAATTTTTATTTAAAAAAAGAAATTGATTTTAAAATCTCCAATCTTTCAGTAAAAATATAATTGCACTTTACTATTCTGTCCCTCAAACAGAGGAACAGATTAGAATGCCTGTTTCTTTTTATAATTCTTTAAAATGAATCTCTAAATTCAGCTTAACTTAAATTGGTGCTATAACAGGATTGCAACTGACTTTCAAATTTGCCTGAAATATTTACTACCAAATAAATGAAGCACATCTGTACTTTGTTGTCATGGATAAGAATCTATTGTACACTGTATGTGTAGTTGTCCAGTGCATTAATTGTAAAGCCTCTTATTCTAATTAAGGTCACACTGGGTGAAGAAGCCTCTCCAAGCACTCAGTGAGTGAAAGGCAGGGAAAATCCTGGATGCTAGGCAGGGCAGATCATATCAAATAGAAATGTACCTTTTTGCACATTATTGCACTAAAGGAGAAGTCCAACATCCATACAGTCTTGTGAAGAAATAAATATATTTTTGTTACCACATCCTCCACAAGAAAAATATTTGAATGACATTGATTTTAGCAAAGCAAGTATAAATAATTAATTACTTCATTATTATTATCATTAAATAAAATAAAAATTAAAAATAATAAATGTGCCCTTTCTTTTGTATAGGCTACATAATTTTATGTGGAGTACCTTCACAAAAATACAAACAACTACAGATTTTAATGCCGAAATATGAGCTGATTGAATAAGTCTAATAAAAATATACTGCACTTGCCGTTCTATTATATTAATTACTGATGAATTTGTTTCTTTGTTCTGTGATTCCCAATAACTAGCTGAAAGCATTTTCTTTACAGTCTCCCCATAAATATTAGCTTTTATTAGAAATCTGACTGGTGGAAGCAAAAGGACGAATAAATGGATCAATGGCAGATTTTTATTTCTTACATTAACACTTCTGGTTTTGCTGTGTGTAGTTGTCTAAAGTGTGCATTTGAAAAATTCCTAGATTATCATGACCAGAGTGTATGCTTACTAATACAGACTTTTCTCTGGCAGAAAAGATAAAAAAAAAAGCCAATTATTATTGACTCTATCTGTAAATGCATACATTGTCTTATGACGTGCCTGTTTTCAGAGGGCTGAAATTGGGAATTCTTTATTATGTGTTCTTTCTTTCACTGTAAACAGACTTTTATTTGGATAAGTGCTGCATCTTGTTTTCATGTCAGAGATGTGAAGCTAATTAGCAATTTACAAAACCTTTGCTGTTTTACATTCTTATGCTTCTCAGTAACGACCTTAAAATGTATGGAAGCACATTTTTATATTGTGCATGTAGCGGATGCTGGTGAGTAACGATTCTGTATGCACAATTCCACTAATTATTCTCAGCTCGGTCACAGCTTCCTCAAGAGTTCTAAATAAATAAAATCTTTAAATAAACAATGGTATACGAAAATTTGGAGTGACCAGCTGTCCTTTTAGAAAGAAAAGTATTTGGTGAACCATTCTTGTCTCTGAGGATCTTGTGCATCTGGTCCTGTTTCAATCACTCTCTGTTCAGATGGAGTTCTAAAAAAATAGTCAGAACAGAAGTTAACAATACAATATTATGCAATTAAAAAGATTTATGCCACATAACCGACATTTAATAAAATAGTACAGCAGTAAATGTGTCCATGAGAGAAATTACATTTACTGCAATGGCTAATAACTTTCAGCTGGACATCAGGGCCCATGGCAGATATACTGTATTTGAAGGTACCATTACTGTGGAGGCTCATAATAGTATTTTGGAGAGACATATGTTCTAGTTAAACTCTGGCTCCATATCTGTTCAAACATCAGAGTGCCAGGTCTCATTTTGCAGGAACATTGTGTAACTGTAAACAAAAAGTGCTTGATTTGGCCAGTCTGAAGTTGAGATTTAGATCTATTATTAAAATGTATAATGCATCATAAAAAGAGCAATCAAAAAATAATAAACCAATAATATAAGAATTTATTTTAAATGCTGTATTAATTTTCATGTGATCACACAGTGGTACAGGATCATGCTTACCACTTTGTTACATGATCCTTTTTAAAACCTTCTGGCATCAGTGCATCAATTTCTATTTATTTTTTTTAAATAGGTATTTAAGTGCATTAACAAATTCAAAAATTTTGTTGTATTTGCATTTTTTGTGAAATGGCCCAATTGGTTCTGGAAAAAGAGGTTGTAGATTTATCATACGTACTTATTTATTTATTTAAATTTTTTTACATATACTTTTAAAAAGAACACAGATAGAACAAATGTAAGCATGTAAAGGTTTTATAAGCTGTAGTTCTTGGTCTTTGCATGCATTTTTTTTTTAAATTATTTTTTCTAAAACATTTTTCAAAATCTGAATTGTAAAATGTTAATTCAACACGGATTAGATGTTTAGGTTTTTGAAAGCATGGTTATTACCTGTTGTGCTTACTGTTGTTAAGATGTAACTGGTATGGAAGATCAGGAGTGGCTGATAAATGAGAGAGTCTCACAGAGGTTCTGGCTTCAGAATGAGGAAGAACAGGAGATTGTGTCTGCATGACCCGACGACTAGCAGAAGGTGAAGTATTTGTAGACCCCCCTTTTAATGAAAAGAGATTTGGTATGCTTGTCACTGATTGCTGGGCATCTTCAACCACCTTCCTCTGGGAGAAAAGAGATTTGTTTAGCCTAATTTACTATTGTTTGCATAGCTCGATCATAGAATGTTATAGTAATAGATTGCAAGGTAAGAATTTATAAATGCAACTATTAGCTTTAATATCATGATTTCTTATGTTATATGTTCTTAGCAATAGTATTAAAACAATTTTAAAATTTTTATTTAATGTAAGTTGACTATGCTACAGAAACCCTAAATTTATGTCATAAAACAATAAAATTAAATGATGATCAGACGTGTTTGTGTCGTGGAGGAGGTAAAATAAAGAACAAAATTTAAAATGAAAAGGTTTTTTAAAATGATTTTGCTAATATGACATGACTAATAGATCATATCAAAATGACTTTTCCTTGTCCATCACATTGTTCAGCATCTGTTTTTTTATGACTGCAAATGAACAGACCTTCATAGTAGGTGTAAGAGTTCCTTGTGCTCTGGTGTTGTAGGTCACTACTCCATCTCGGCTAAGAGGAGGATGCTGGGATAGCTGATGGACGTCTTCCTGTGAACAAATATAACAGCAAAAAATATGGTATTTTTAACATTTAGCCCTAATACAAATTTTATTTTTTGCCACCTGCCTAAAAAGAGATAAAACCTAGGATCAAAGATCCTGTACAACAGCGTTCCCATTTCTTGGTCTTCTAGATGTCACCCTGCCTTTCAGTTCCTTAAACTGTCATTTCTGTATAACACTTTGCTAAAACTACATCATTTAATTTACTTTAGATGGATTGAGGTTTATTTGCATAGCACTTTTTACAACAGTGTATTTTTCTAATGGCTGAACCCAGGTTCTTCCAACTTGTCAACACGCACATTTATAGAGCTTAGGTTTAGACATTTGCATTGGTTCTACTGTTTATTTGGATTTTTTTTACTTATCTGATTTACAAGAGTGATTTTCATACTAACCACTAGTTTCTTAATTAGCTGGTCTCTCTCACTGAGCTTGTCTTGCAGTTTAGAAATAGTGTGTAGATCCTCTATTCTTCTTTTCCCCTTCTTCTCCCTCTCTCTCAACCTAGAATTTTACACACAGTTAAAGAATTGAATTATTTTTATAGCAATATTTATTATTAAATAAAAAGCAAAATATTAAGTCAATTGAATATTGTAATAAGTGTTCTTGGAGGTAATAGAATCATTGTGGTGTGTCTTGCTGAGCTGTGTTTGTGCTGGGTGTGTTATGCATTATTAATGGTGTAGTGGGGAAAGGAGGAAAACGGAGGTACTTGGTTTCCAAGGCAACAATGCGGGCTTGAAGTTGTGCTTGGGTGGAGCTGAAATTGCACACAGTCTGGATCTCCATCCCTTGTTCCTTTTTGATGGCCTCTGTTTCTTCCAAAATTCCGTCATTTCTTTCCTCCCCATCACTTTTTCCAAAGCCGTCCTCCTTTTCCTTCAAAGAACTAGATCCCAAACGACCACTCATTAAATTTATTGTACAAACAAATCTATTTACATATAATACAATAATAATAATAATAATAACAATAAAGAAAAACCACACTGTCTTTCAATTCTATGTTTTTGATTGTGTTTTGTAGAGCATGAATACACTTAATAATTAACATTAGCTTAAAACAAAAACACAACAGATTTTAATATGTAGTCACTGCCTGAAACTAATACTCTTACAGTAACATATACCTGATACTGATATTTTTGTTGTTGATCATGGCTTCTCTCTCTGTAAGGACATTGACTCGTTCCTTGAGTTCTTCATTTTCTCTTTTCAGTCCCTGCACCTCACTGCTCCTCTCATCCAGCTGTCTCTCTAAAGATTGTACTTTGTTTTGCTGCTTTAGATCCTAAAGTGGAAAGAGGTAGACGTGTAATCAGTGGGTCATGTTATTGTTGTTTATTTCTATATGCGTTATCCTTTAACTTGTGAGGTCACATTGAGATCCATTTGATATAAACAAGCCTGTTTTTTTTCTGACACAGCTGAATACATTTTGTTGGTTGATGGTAAACATTTGAACATACCCATTTATATTTTTTGTTGTGGATTCATTACACACTGTATTAAATAAGAAATTTGTAGTCTTGAAATCTTTTTACTATTAGATTATGCAACATAGTGTGTGTGTGTGTGTACTCATAAGTTTGGTAACATATTGTTACCTGTTGTAAGGCCATCATCTCGGTGTGTGTTTGGAGTTCATTCTGCAGGTCCACTATCTGCTGCATGTGCCTCTGTGTCAGCTGTCGCACCCACTCCGTGTGCTGCTGTGTTAACTCTGCTTTTTGTTTCTCTATACACACAAAGAAAGATTATCTGTAGGTAAGAGTACAAATGATTTGCGTTTTAAGAGTTTACATGAAAACATGATGATGATGCAGTTACATTTGTACACACTCCCACTATATAAAAGTTTTAATAAACAATCTCTAAACTTGCAGTAAAAACTTACAGTGCATGGATCATTAGAGACACCCATCTAGTAGAGAGCCAAACCAGCTCTCACAGACAGGATGGCTATTTCTACTGGTAAAAATGCTTTTCCCCATATAACACTATCAGTATATTTTTATTGAAAAGTGTTAATTTTTAAAAACCTAAATTTTTGAATATTCAGAGTGCAGTCCAGCTGTAGCATGTATTAATATGTTTTGCTAGTTGAATTTTGTGGTGTTACTAAATGCTCGAACGTCCAAAGGCGTTTGATTCAGATAACTGTGCGGACAAATCAATAAAACTTCAGATCTTTGTCACCATGTAGTTGCAAAACTTTTGAGGTGACTTTGAGGTCTTTGTGTTAACACATTGTGTTGCATTTAATCCAATGCACAGCAAATGTAGTGTCACTTCAGATCTCAGACTTGTGTTCGTATAGTTACCCAGCTGTAGTTTGTACTGGGTGTGAAGGTGCTGTCTTTCTGCCTGCAGCTCTTCATGTGCATGAGTTTCCAGGGTCTGCAGAGCACGCTGGTGGTTTAGTCTTTCAGCCTGTACCACTTCTTTCTGAATTGACTCACATTTCTCACATTTTACTTTATCCTTCATTTCCTCTATACTCTCTTTATCCTCATCTTCTTCTTGGACAACCTAAAACACATGCAATGAATATATTCAATTAAACACTCAGTGATTAGGGTTTTGTGCTATCCCACCGAAGTTATGAATGCGGTTCCTTGTGGGTAAACTTTTTAGTTTTTTTTTTATTAATATTTTTTGTTTTGTTATTTTATTTCTATATGTAAATATGTAAATATATATATATATATATATATATATATATATATATATATATATATATATATATATATATATATATATAAAATGTGTGTATATATAAATGCATATGTATGTACAATGTCAATATATGGTTTAAAATTAGGAACTATATGATCTTTTGAATTCCTGCATTGTGAGTGTGTTCACCTGTAACTGCTGTTTCTTCATTAGCCACTCTTTTTCCTGAATTGTAGTGTGAAGCTGTGCTCTAAGTGAACTGTTCATTTCTCTCGTTTTCTGTATTTCCAGCTTCATTCTTTGAACCTCTCCATTAGCGTGGTGTTCTTCCTTCTCTTGTGCCTCCATGCTGGGTTTTAAAACAGCTCTCCTCTCATCTAACTACAGATACAGATTCATTTATTTAGCATTTGTAATTTATTACTGATTTTATTTATTTAGCAGTGACAGTAAACAGTCATATAAACATTGTACCTGTGTCTGTAGTTCCTCTACCCTGTGTTGCCACTGGAGGTTCACATCACTGATTTCCTTTTCTCTCTCTTTCTGAAGATTTGCTACATGATCAGAGAAATGCTTCTCAAACTGCAGCCTAAACACAAATAGAGAACCAGCCTTTAACTTGCAAAGTTCATCCACCCTGATGACATTAGATTAGACATTAGAAGATGTTTTAATTGAAGCCACATACCTCATTCTTTCCTCCATGCTGTGGTTTACCTGCTGTAGTACCTCTCTTTCACTTTTCAGACTGGAGATCTCAGCTTGCAACTGTTCCCTCTCCAGCAGAAACTCACTCTGCATACAATAACAAAAGATAAATGTCTTTTGAATCAGATGGGTAGGTTTGTTATAACAAATATTGGTTAAGTGATTTAAGGGTAAATGCAGCTGTCATTTACTCATTCCACTCACACAGCTAATTATCACATTCAACACCCTTTAATCTTATTGGTATTAACTGTGCAATAATTTTATGATTTTATAATACGTGTGCAATTCATGCATACAATGCAAAGTGCAATTTATACAGCATCCAGTTCTGTTTTTTTTTAAATCATTTTTTACATGATATTTCTTTTCTACCACAGAAACACAAGTTTAAAAATTTGTGCATGTAATTTGATGAGGAACTTACATTTTAGCTTAGTCAGAATTAGAAGTTTTAATATACACTCACTGAGCACTTTTATTATGAGTGCCTTTACATCACCCACCAAAGCATTTGTATAATTAGCCAAGTATGTGGCAGTATTGATTTATTAATCGTGAGCATGGAGGAACTCTGAACTATGTCCGTTCCCTTCTGCATAACATGCATTTTACAATAAACCTAAATGACCTCTGGACTTTAGTTATAACTTAAACCCCTTTGGTAAACTGATTAATGTTCATTAAATGTCAGTTTAACAAATATTTCTCCATTTTAAAAAGGGTCTTAGTCACATTTTTACTTTTCACTGTTTGTTTAATTAGACCTGATCAATAGGACATTTGGTCCAGGGACATATCACTGTAATATTATCAAATGCACTACAAAAGCACATTTCAGCTTAAATGATTTATTTAAATATACCCGAATTTCAAGAGACAACAATAGAAGCTGTGGAAATTCTGTCAAGTTAATTATTTTGAGAACAATTATGAAGGATCAGAGTCGAATAAAAACTGAGATCACTTTATGGAGCAGCGTGTGTCAGTATTACGAGCATCTTGCTTACATAATTTTTGTCATATTTGCAAAACAAGCATATGACGTGCCACTAAAGAAACAGTAGAAAATATCAATAAACTTGTTGCCGCTGGGTTGTGTATGTGTCACATTGTGGTAATGTAATCATCCAGTTTTTGACAGTTAAAGAGACATTTGTTTTTCTTTTCACAGGTCCTATTTGCTGATTGTTTTTTTTCTGAGTAATATGTGACCAAAACCCCAGCATTAAAAAATAACATAACATAATGGCACAGATTTCTGAATGGGAGGTGAAATCCATTATTTTACCAGTTTCCCATTAAGTTTGGTATGGTATACGTTTACCATTATTCTTATTATTTACCATTATTTACCATTATTCTTATTATTCTGAAATCAGTGTTTGATCGCAGCTCCATGTAAATGTTATCTAGGGTAATATTTTTTAAATGGACTTTATGTTCTAAGATCTCATTTGTAAACATCAGAAACCGTTGGTAATGGACCATCATGAACTCGTGTGCTCCTCAGAAAGGAAGAGTGAAATGTAATCCTGACTGCTCAAAAAGGTTTTAAAAACCACTGCAATAGACCATATAAAATCCATTGTTATTTAATCAGTTAATGTCCTTGTACTTTAAATTGTAATACATTTCCTGTTTGTGCTCAATTTTGTGCATCATATTATTTATAAAAATAAGTCTTCCTTATGCATATTTACACCTCCATCACATAATATGTATGTATCTTTTATACAGGCCTTTGATATAAACAATTGCATTTTAGTGACATGTCCAAAGAAGCTTGATATATTTTTGTTATTTTGCAAAATATAAGCTTTGTGTGAGATTTGTTTGTACATTGTGGTTTCATCTTTGGTATTATGTGTGCAAAAGACAAAAAAACATAGTTTACTTTATATTAATGAGTGTTAATTATCTATAGATTCTGTAAAATAATGTAACATAATTATAGTAACTGTTCACAACAAATAGCTTTGTTTGGAGTTCTAAAAATGTGACTACAGTTTGGGCTAAAGCATTTTAGTGACTAGAAGGAAAGACAATCAAGTAAGAACAGGATGCAGGAAGAAATGAGTAGGTTAGTGCATGAAGCACAGCAGTGGAAGGCAGTTAATGCTGTATTTGTGATGGTGAGGCTGTAGTAGAGGGTGGAAGAGCCTAAGTTGAAGGCAAAGAAGCTTGCATTTAAAGGGTCGAGAATTGCATTGATGGTTAAAAATATTGTTTTAAGTGAAGGAAGAATTGCATTGAGATGAGATGAGGATTGCACTGAGAGCAGGATAAATTTTATTGAGGGCAGAGTGTATTGTCTCTCAATAAAAGCCAAGGAGGAACTCTTATGAAAGCAATATGGATTGATTCAAATTTAATAAATGAGTGTTGAATGAATTCCCATACGTATCCCATATCATGCTTTCATCTAAGATGCAAGGTGACATCATTCAAAAGAAAATGAAATAATTAGCAAGACCTTCTTATTTATATTCGAATGGAGTTTTGGAATTCAAAAAAAAAAAAAAAAAAAAAAAAAAAAACTTAACTCAAAGCTTAATTTCCTAAAACGTTGATTTCCTGAAACCTTTATTTCCTGAAACGTTGGGATACTTTCTATAAACTTCAAACTGTGCTTTTAGTTCACTTGAACTTTTATTTATTTAACTGATAAGAGAATGGAAAAAAAGTTTTTAGTGTTTTTTTTTTGTCATAACTTCATTTTGTTTGGTAAATAACAAATTTTATGCCTGCAACTTTTAAATTTGTAAATTTTTGTTAAATAAACTGATGCATTTATCATTTTATACCATTCAGAATTTTAGATTGATCTTTTTCCATTTCTGGCCAGACACAATGCATACATACCTCCAGGTGCTGTATACTTTGGTCTTTCTGGTCTAATTCTTCTTTTAAGCTTTGCCATGTAGATATACACAAAGGCTGTAGAATACTTCTCGTATCTTCCTCTTGTTTTGACTCATCTTCCATTTGCTGCCTCTGTCTTTCAGCCTCTAGATTCTTTGCCACTTCCCTTTCAAGTTCATTTATCTGCAGAAAAATTCATATTAGTAAACCACAGCCACATTTTGCATTAGTTGATGCTTGTAGTATTATTTAATGTACCAACAATATGCCTTTGTAATAATAATTCCATTTTTCAGATGCTTCTACTTAAAGCAACTTACAAGCATTTCAACTTGGTTCAGAGCACAAAGTTAGCCATGATACCAAACTTAGAGCATTGAGGGTTAGGGCCTTTCTCATGGGACCACATTGAACCACCAACCTTCAGTATAACAGCCCTTAAAACATATTAATCACTAGCCCACACTTTAAAAACATTAAAAAAAAACATTAAAAAAAATGTATTGCATCTATGTTCCAAACCTTATCAGTGTTTTTACAAAGTTTATATATTGTGTCACATGTTGCACAGTAAACCAGGTAGCATAATGTAGATAATAGGTTCAATGCTCAGGTTTGTGTGGGTTCTTTTTTGGGGCAATGGTTCTGACTCTGATGACTTGCATGCTTGTAGGTCCTGTGTGTTTCTATCAAATGAGTGCTAAGGCTCTTACAACCCTAATTAGTATAAATCGATTAAATGTTAATGACTATAACAGATGTGGGTAGTAAAAATTCCAATTTATCATTTGGACCTTTATAACAGAAAGTTGTATTTGTTCTTCTAGTCCTTTCTTCTCTTTCTCCAGTCTAAGTTGTTCCACCTCCATAGAATTCCTTTGCTCTTCTGCCTTTGACCAGGACAAACACAAACACAGAGTGGTGTCTAAAGCAGTTATTTAATAGTTACCAGAATACATAAATTAGAAAATGAAATATTATTATTATTATACCTCTTTTCTTTCTGAGTCCAGTAGGGATTGGGTTTGTCGTAGCTCGTTGGCATGTTTCTGATTTATTTCTTCCAGCGCTTTCTGCAGCTGCTCTTTTAGACGGATTTTTTCTTTTTCCATGCTTTTCTGTACTTGCATCTTTTTGTCCTCAAATTCCTGGTTGTTGCTTCTTCTTTCCTCCTCTACCTCTTGATGAAGGCGCTTGATCTCCTCAGCATGAGCACGCTGCAGTTCTAGGCGCATGGAAGACAATGTATCTGCATGCTGAAAAAATACATGTATATGGATAGCACATGAGTTATTATCTGGATGAAAAAGGGCTTCTAACAGTCTGTAACATCTGTTTAACTAAAAAAAGACATGGATAACCATAGACTGAATAACCTGAGAATGCAGGTATAACTAAGATGCTTTAGTTTGTTTGCATTCTTTACCTGTTTAAGCATTCGGGCATGGTCATTAGATCGACCACTGTTCTGAAGTTCCAGTTCTTTGTTCCTTATATTGAGTCGACTCAGTTGAGATTTTAAATCCTCTACTTCGGCTGATACTTGTACCTTAGATGAGTTCTGGCTCAGAAGTTCCTCTAAAGTGGATTAAAGATCAGTGAAATAACATTGTTGGGAAACAGGCTGATTACTTAAGTGAAAATCAAGAAAAAATTAACATGATGAAAAAACCTGTTTCACGAATCAATTCCTTTTATTCTCTGGATCTTACTGTTTGTACTTTACCCGATTTACTTTGGAGTTCATTCTCCTGAAGTAATAACCGTTCCTTTGCCACTAAAAGCTCCTCTTCTGCTTTCCTTGCAATTTTTTCTGCTTCTGCAACTCTGTGATGTCCATTTTCCAGCTGATCCTCTAAATCCTAAATAAGAGAGAGACAAAAAGCATACAGGGTTTCTATAAAAAACATACAAGTGACCTTCCCTGATGGAGGGGAGGTTGCTAAATATTCTGTTGTGCAGTGCTGCTAGCACAAAACATAAGTGAAAGACATCATTAGGTGATTTAATCATGAAGTCAGCGCTGGGGATCTAGATTCGAATTCCGATCTGGGTGGAGTTTCCATGTTCTTCACGTGTTCGTGTGGGTTTCCTCACACAGTCCAAAAACATGGATTCAATTGGCTGCTCCAAATTTCTCACTTATAGTGTCTGTCTGTCTGTCTGCGACTCTAAAATAGGATTAAGGGGAAGATGATGGATGGAGGGATTTTTGATGGATTTAAATTTGTTTTCCTCCTGGAGGCTGTTTTCTGCTCTACAGGTCTGTTTTTGTAAGATCCACTTCCATGTTGCCAGACATTTACTCAATAAGATTACATTGGACGGCTGTTTATAGCTGGATTTTATGCTTTTACTGACCAGGATATGAATTTATAAAAATGAATTTCACATTTAGATGCTTTAATAACAGCATCATTTTTTTGCAATGTTTACAATTTAAGAATGAACACTTTTTCGATTTTCAGATACAATACTTCAAAATCTAAATTTTACTCAAAAATACACAAAAAATCAAATGAAACATCAAATGAGCTATACTTTTAATAAGAGCACAATTGAAAATAGTCAGACTGGATCATGTTGACAGACTGTGGGAAGGAGAAAAGCATCCCGGAATGCACAACATGCCAAACCTTATAATGGCGGTGCTTTAACTGTCAACACATGATAATTATGGGTAATTTGCTCTGACCTCACTAATCTCTTGATTGGAGATGACACACTATTCTACTGCTTATGTATCCTTGCACACTAGCAGACATGCAGTACTTTAAAGTAGTTTAAATCTGGAGTCTGAATGTAGTTTCTGTCTTTTTCTATCTCTGCAGAGTGACACTGTATGTGTTCATACCTCTAGTCTGGCTTGTAGTTTACTGCTGTGTCTACTGCATTCATTCAGTCTTTCCTCTCGGGTCTCCAGTTCTGTCTCGGCTTTTTTTAGTCTCTGTTGCAGCAATGAGTTTTGGAATTTACAAATGTCCTGTTCTTTTTTCTGCCACTGGCTCATGTGTTCGTTAAGGCTTAGCTGAAAAGATTTATTTGCTTCTTCCTGTTCCTTTTTTCTTTCCTCCTCCATGGTTCTGATTGTCTTTCTCATCTCCTCCTTTTCCAGCTTCCACTCATCCTCTGCCTTTCTTTTCTGCTCCTCTATGGTTTTGAATTCTTCTCTCAGTGCATGCAACCGCTTCTCCCAATCTTCATTCATTTTTATTCTCTCCTCTACTCTTAACTCCTCACGTTCTGCCTTTTGTTTCTCTTCCTCTTTTCTCTGTTTCTCCTCTTCCTCTCTCTTACGTTCCTCATCCCTTACTTGGCGTAAGTTCTGGCATTCTTCCTCTAAAAGTTTTTTTTCTTCTTGAATTTGCTGTAATAATCTACACTGTCTGTCTCGTTCCATCTCCACACTGTGGAAGTTCCGGCGCAGGTCTGCAGCTTCTTGTGTTAAAACAGCCACGAGCTCCGCATGCTCAAACTCGGCCCTCTGCTTATGCTCCTCTACCTGCAAAACAAAAACAGAGTTCAGAACAAAATCAACACTTGTATATATTCTGAGCACACAATATGCCTTAAGGCACATAATTTTTTTTAACCTCCTCTACTGTGGCCTGGAGCTCTAAGAGACGTGATCTGAGGACCGATGCTGACTCCTCATCCTCTTTATCCTTACTTGTGGTGGGCTGGAGGCTGCCTGATGTCTCTGTGGCAACATGCAGAAGTGTTTGCAAAGTTGCCTCCTGCTCTTCATTTTTAGCATTTAGTGAATATATCACCTGAAAACATGATCAAAAGAATAATGTATGAGATAAGAGAATAAAAATAAAACATCAGCACAGTTTCTTTTTTATTTGTAAATTTAATATTTTAATCTGAAAATAGAAATAAATTTAATGCAGAGTAATCCAGTAACTGTTCATGTTTTAACACAATAACTTAAATGTAATGAGTAAAGGTTTTGTGATTTTATTTGTTCTAGTATAGTTTGTAATCCTGATCTGAATAAGGGGGTTAGATGATAAATAAATGGTTTAATTGAGGTGCACAGATCTCAAATCGTCATTGTCGGTTGAGCTGTGTATGTCAATCTGGTGATAAGTGCCTTAGGCAAGGGCAGCCATTGTGATCTGGAAGTGCAAATCCAGACTATGTCTGCAAAACAGAAGAACATGGTTCATTTTTTTTTATTTAGCATTTTTATTGGGCAAAGCTGAAGACTGGAGGTTTATAGATTTTATGAGATTTATTATGAAAGAATGTGAACTGTTGTGTCTCAAATCACATTATTTGTTCATGATTATTAATTATGAAGAGGTGAACACTTTATGCAAGTGCTGCTCTCTAGATTTAAATATTCTTTTGTAGCAAGACCTTGTTTGCAAGGTTTGCAAAATTATTGTAGCTACATTTACATTTGCTTACTCATTTGAAAATGGTATACAAAACAAGTATTGTACATGGCAGACTCCAATTTTCATTTCTGTTAGAATCTTTATTTTATACCAAAGTAGATTCCCAGGTTATACAGACAAGGTCCTTTCTGTGGTAGGATTGAAAGTTCTTTACATGTTTAAGAGTTTTCCCTCCAAAGCCCTGGTTTTACACCCATGATGGTGTATGGAGGGAGAGGTGTGAACAGGTGTGATTATGTGCATATGACTGTGTTTCTCTCTTGTGATAGACTGGTGACATGTCCATCGTGCTTTCCGATCTTGCCTAAGACAACTGGAATGGATTCCAGCAACCACCGAAGACCCTGTCCAGTATAAGTGGATTACAAAAGGTACGAAATACCTTTATTTAATGCAGCTATTTCCTTAAAGTATGAATATGAATGTGTGTATTTATATAGATAAAAAGTCCAATTCATATAAAAGTCATGTGTACTAGAGTAAAATCAAAGAGAAATGTATCAATGTGGTGGAGAAGTCTCTGTAATTATGGAGTCATGTGGGTGGTTGTTGGATAGCAACTGAATGTGGAACACTTGTTTTATTGCTTTGAATTTAGCTACAGGTTGTTGAGAGTTCAGCAGAGTCCATCCACTAAACCTCCCACACTAATTTCATGGTGGCTCATCATGTCAGTAGCTTTAAATTACCTCCCAGGGTCAAATATAATCCAGAATGAAGAAGCTTGTTTACTTTTATATTCACCTCCAGAAGCATTTCTTCCCTTTACTTCACCAATCACTCTGTCTGGGTTTTTAAGACGAGAGCCCCTTAAGGGCTGAGCTGGTGTTAATCGAAAATCTGCAAGCACATGTCTAACAATGGAAAGCACCGAGCTGCTTCTACACAGCCTGCTTATACTTTTAGGTATGACTCTCTGACAGTGAGATTTCATTACTTTGCAAATCTATTAAAACTGTCACACGTTCTCTAATTACCTTTCTTACCCTCTGGAATCCTGCAAAATATGCTTGTGAGATAAAAAAAAATGCTGTTAGAGCTCTGATGTATCAGTGCCTTAATCCACATGTGCAGCACAGACACAACAGCACATGTGCTTTTCCTCTCAACTCTTGGTTGCATAATAATAATGACTGATGTACTGAATTTCAAAAAGCCTTCATGAGCAATGGTGTGTCATGATGCTGAAGCACATGTTTATTTAAATTAAAAATATTTTTTCATCTTTAATAATTGCTAGTCCTCCACCTTTCATATTACCCATTATCAGGTAATGTACCAAGTATGGCTTATATATGTTAAGTTCAAGTTATTTATATATATAGCGCTTTTTACAACAGTACATTGTCACAAAGCAGCTTTACAGAATGTTTCTCTATTAGACTATGAAATCAAAGCTTCTAAATGCAATTTGGGGCATGTCATATTAGGGGCAAATGATACATTTCCATGACCCTGAGTGTTCATATGGAATGCACCGGATCATCTACATTATAATATTTAGCAAAACAAAAAAACGGAATAAAAACATTTGGAATAACAACAAGCACCTCAAGACAGTGAACATGATTTTTCATACCAGACTAACTGAATTAAAAGATGTGGATTTGTATCACTTTCCATCTAAACTAAGGTTTAAGGTAATTATGTGAGATAAATAACTTTGTGAACATGGTATAATATGTGCATAGTAACTTGTGGGACATTAAAAAAAACCCTTAAGATATATTTTGTTATTGCCCCCATAGAGTTAATGTGCATGTGTCCTAATACTTTTGTCCATATAGTATACATACCCTACTGACAATGAATGAGTACTTTTTCGTGCACATTTATATCACAGGCTGTAAATAGAATAAACTCTTTAAATAAATGACCTTCCTTTAGCAGCAATATCACACAGAAACGCTCCCATGATTCAGCTCAGGTTTCCTTTCACAGTCCAAAGCCATGTAGGTCAGACAAACACCAAGAGACACCAAAATTGCCTAAGGTGTGAATATGATTATCTGTGTTTTCACCTTGTGAAAGACTGGCCACCTCTCTGATGTGTTTCCCCACCTTTCACCCAATGAGTAATGGGATGTGGTCCAGTGCCCCCTATACCTTAGTTAGGATACATGACTCTTAGAGAGGAAGTAAATATTACCCATCACTTAATCACTCATCATTCGTTAACTATCTAAGCCTAAACACATTTTTTGAGACAATTTTATATCTCCATTTCACCTTGCTTCCATGTTCCCAAAGTGGGAGAGAACATACAAATTCCACACAGAAAACATCCTGGCCCTTGGAAATTTGCCCATCCAGGGGAGAACGTTTTGGGCACTGGGCAAATACACCCAGCACAGGGCGCCAATCTATCGCTGGGCACACACTCACTCACACAGACACGCACGCATACACACTCTATATGGGGCAATTTGGAGAACTCAATTGACTTGAGCCATGTTTTTGGACTGTGGGAGGAAACCGGAGAACCCGGAGGAAACATGGAGACACGGGGAGAACATGGAAACTCCACCCAGATGGGGATTCGAGCCAGGAATCCCTAGTGCTGAGAGGCGAACGTGCTAACCACTAAGCCACCGTGCCACCCTATCATTCAGAAACTCATTCATTCATTCATTCATTATCTCCCGCTTTATCCTCTATTAGGGTCGCGGTGGGGTTCCCCATGCCCATCCAGGGGAGAACGTCTCAGGCGCTGGGCAGATAGACCCAGGACAGGGTGCCAATCCATCGCTGGGCACACACTCACTCACAGACACACTCTATATGGGGCAATTTTGCGAATTCAATTGACTTGAGCCATGTTTTTGGACTGTGGGAGGAAATCGGACAACCCGGAGGAAACCCACGCAGACACGGGGAGAACATGGAAACTCCACCCAGATGGGGATTCGAACCGGGAATCCCTAGTGCTAACCACTAAGCCACCCATCATTCAGAAACTATTCATTAAAATGTAAAAGTACAGAGTTTAGAAATTAAACGGCATTTTTATGCGATTGTATGTAGTAATAATAACAATGTAATATCATTTTACTAAAGCCTTCTAGAATGTAGTCTCATTAGATATTATTACATCATACAGGTTTTAATATAGTAGGTGATAGTTTTATCAGGCTGTAGTAAGGCTGAGCATCCCAGCCCCTGAAGGATGCTCAGGTATAGATGTACGTGTGTTAGAATTCATCAGATCAGGTGGAGCCGGGCAATATATCCCATATAAGGATTTTTTTTTGTATAGACAATATAGTTCTTATTGTATTAACATGTGGGCTATGCCCAAATCAGACAGTTGCCTATTTTTTTATTCTAGTAGATTTGATCAATCGGATAGAGCAGGCCTGATTTCTTGCCGCAGCAGGAGCAGTGGGTGTGCACAGGGAGAGGGTTAAGGGACAGAGGTCCTCCTTGTAACATGCATGGCATGGCTTTGCACCTCGTCTCTTACCTTCGTAAGCTGCGCTATTTTCTTGCACATCTTGGTGTGCATCTGATAATCGTAGAGTTCCTTCTCCACGGTCGTGCAGTCAGCGGCGGTCCCGTTACACGCCCCGGGCGGCAGGCTCATCTTGCCCGAGCCAGAAGCCATAACAGTGGGAAGAGTCCACAACGGCGATGGAGCAGAAAGCCGCCTTTCAGCTCGTCTCCCTGCGCTGTCCGCAAACGTTGCGCGATTCTCCGGGACGCACATCCATACGCGCTGTGTGGAGAACGCGGATCCTGTCAGACTTGGGTGAGGAACTTGCAGGCGGATTGCAGCCCGCTCTCGGGCATGTTCTTGCCCCCGCTCGGAGAACGCGGGGGGCGAGGCTGGCCGTCATGAGACGCGCGCCTGTTCCAGGCACCTATCTGGCGCTGGGCGGGGACGGCGTGACTACGGTGTTACATTACACGCACTGCGATCCAGAGCAGCAGACCCCTCCCATGCGCTCCACCGGCTGCAACCCTCAACCTGCCTCCCATAACTTACCCAGCAAACTCCGTCAGCTGTCCATGCCTGAAAAAGATCCCAATACTGTGGCTTTAAAACCCCCCTGATGCTCAGGAAATCATGGGGCTGTTAATAGAACCTGCCTTTATTTACCCAGCATTACATTACATTGGGCACGGTGGCTTGGTGGTTAGCACGTTATCCCTAGTTCACCTCAGCGCTAGGGATTCCCGGTTCGAATCCCCATCTGGGTGGAGGTTCCATGTTCTCCCTGTGTCTGCGTAGGTTTCCTCCGGGTTCTGGGTTTCCTCCCACAGTCCAAAAACATGGATCAAGTCAATTGTTCGTTCATTATCTCCCGCTTTATCCTCTGTTAGGGTCGCAGTGGGGTTCCCCATGGAGAACGTCTCGGGCGCTGGGCAGGTAGACCCAGGACAGGGCGCCAATCCATCGCTGGGCATACACTCATTCACACAGACACGCAAAACACAGACACTCATACACACTCTATACAGACACACACATTCTATATGGGGCGGAGGAAACCCACGCGGACACGGGGAGAACACCACCCAGATCAAGTCAATTGTTCGTTCATTATCTCACGCTTTATCCTCTATCAGGGTCGCGGTGGGGTTCCCCATGCCCATCCAGGGGAGAATGTCTCGGGCGCTGGGCAGATAGACCCAGGACAGGGCGCCAATCCATCGCTGGGCATACACTCATTCACACAGACACGCACACATACACACTCTATACAGACACACACATTCTATATGGGGCGATTTGGAGAACTCAATTGACTTGATCCATGTTTTTGGACTGTGGGAGGAAACCGGAGAACCCGGAGGAAACCCACGCGGACACGGGGAGAACACCCAGATCAACATAGATCAAGTCAATTGTTCGTTCATTATCTCCCGCTTTATTCTCTGTTAGGGTCGCGGTGGGGTTCCCCATGCCCATTCAGGGGAGAACGTCTCGGGCGCTGGGCAGGTAGACCCAGGACAGGGCGCCAATCCATCGCTGGGCATACACTTACTCACACAAACACACACACTCTATATGGGGCGATTTGGAGAACTCAATTGACTTGATCCATGTTTTTGGACTGTGGGAGGAAACCGGAGAACCCGGAGGAAACCCACGCGGACACGGGGAGAACACCACCCAGATGGGGATTCGAACCGGGAATCCCTAGCGCTGAGAGGCGAACATGCTAATCACTAAGCCACCGTGCTGCTCAAGTCAGTTGAGTTCTCCAAATTGCCCCATATAGAGTGTGCTTGAGTGAGTGAGTGTGTGCCCAGCGATGGATTGGCGCCCTGTCCTGGGTCTATCTGCCCAGCGCCCGAGACGTTCTCCCCTGGATGGGCATGGGGAACCCCACCACGACCCTAATAGAGGATAAAGCGGCTTATAATGAATGAATGAATGAATGAATGAATACATTACATTGGTTCATTAATCCAAAGTGACAAGTATCCCAACTTGATGCTTGGGGTCGGAACACAGGGTTGATACAGCAACTTTGGAGCAATGACGTTTAAGAACCTATATTGGGTAACTTATCCCAGTGGTCCTGGGATTTGAACGCACAACCTTCAGATTGATAACCCAACACCCTAACCACACAACGAAATGTAACAGCTGGTTGGCAACATACTGTCAATGGGATATTTAAGCTGTATAAGCTTTTACTCACATTTACAAGGTTTAGATCCTTATTTCTATACTTATTCAATCATTATCTTTAATTTAATGTGATACTAGGGTTACCCCATACCCATCAAGGAGAGAACATTTCAGGTGCTGGGCATCCAATGCTGGGTACAGACACTATATGGGGAATTTTAGAGCAACTATGTTACCGTGAATCTATGTTTTTGGACTGTGGGAGGAAATCGGAGAACCTGGAGGAAACCCACACGCACACAGGTCTAGACTCAAACCTGGATCCCCAGCACTGAGGCGGACCTGCTAACCACTAAGCCCCATTTATACACTTGTCCATTTTTAGCAGTTTTATTTGGCACGTTGTAGTTCTACAGACTGAAATCCATCTCTTTTACTTGTTTTGTTAGTCCACTTTACAATCAGAACCATGGATGATTGTTGTCACTGCAGTTACACTTTTGTTTGGTGGTGGCGGTGTTAGAATGTGTTGATTTGGTGCAGTGGCTAGAGCATCCACCGTTTAACAAGAATGTCCTGCGCTTTATTTGTGGGTGTGAATGTCTTATGTGTTACATCGATACATTTGGACAAGACCTACCTGTATGCTCCACCTTGTAGATGTTCATTCATTCATTCATTCATTATCTCCCGCTTCATCCTCTATTAGGGTCGCGGTGGGGTTCCCCATGCCCATCCAGGGGAGAACATCTCGGGCGCTGGGCAGATAGACCCAGGACAGGGCGCCAATCCATCGCTGGGCACACACTCACTCACACAGACACACTCTATATGGGGCAATTTGGAGAATTCAATTGACTTGATCCATGTTTTTGGACTGTGGGAGGAAACCGGAGAACCCGGAGGAAACCCACGCAGACACGGGGAGAACATGGAAACTCCACCCAGATGGGGATTCGAACTGGGAATCCCTAGTGCTGAGAGGCGAACGTGCTAACCACTAAGCCACCGTGCCGCCTGTAGATGTTCAAGCTTATTTATTTATATAGCATAGTACATTTTTTAGAATTGTACATGGTCTTAAAGCTTCAATGTTCTGAGCCTGAACCCAGAAACAGCAAGCTGAGGCAGCACTAGCAAGAAAATACATTCCTGTTATTAAGCACTTCATAGCAATATTGTTCTAATACAGGTTAAGGCCTTTCAGCCAACTACAAACAGTCTGATCATTCTGTTGACCTCACCTATTAACAAGGTGTTTCCTTAAATGTTTGCTTTTATTATTTTTATTTTTTGGCATGGATAAATAAAAAGGATGCATCAGGAAGGGCTTCCAGTGTGATCTGTCCTTGACAGCATGAAGTAGCCAAATGTAGCAAAAGAAACAGGGAGACAATTTAAAATGATATAACAGTTATAAAGCTGATTTCTTTTTTTATTTGAAAATCTATCTGAAAGCTAAAACACTACAGTTTCAGCAAGACCCGTATCCCAGAGTCGGTCTTTTTTACAGTGCAACTACAGGATATTTTTGGCAATAGCGTTTATGGTGCGCACTTTGCCCACATCGGTCACCTTAAAAGAATATTCAGACGCAGTAAGTGAGGCACTCATACAAACGCTGGTGTTCCTGTAGAAAGACACAAAATGTAGAAATAATAAGCCCCCACTGTATCAGCAAGGTTCCGTAATTTAGTGCTTTAAATTAATGTTTGAACAAACCTAAATTTCATGGCTGAGTCTTTACTGGAACGCGCAGAACAGTGGAACTCTTGGGCTCCAGAACCCTCCAAAATCCTATGAACGTTGCGCTCAGTGATGCCGCCACCTGCAAAGAGAGATTAAAATATAGTATTAAATAAAGTTGTCCTAGATTCTGTTTAGACAGTTACATTAGGAAAAGATCATTATATGTCGTAAGTTAATAACTTTGTCAGAAGCATAAACCACATTTGTGTGCAAACATGGAAATACATTCCCAAAAGGTCTAGTTAAATACTGACTCAGTGTTCAGCCCAAATTATAACCTCTGATGAAGCTAAAAATATTGAAAACAAAATGGAAGTAATTAAAAAATATATATCTTATCTATACATATACAAGTTAAGGGTCTAAACTTTCAAGCAATAATCCAGGATAGTTTATTTTAAATGTTTTTTTTTTTGAGATTTTGGAGGACAGCACCAGATCACAGGCTTGGTTGTTAAAGGCGAACTGTTCAAAAGTACAATTCAAAGCTTGCTAATGCATCTGAGATGCACAGACAGATACCAAACAAGTCCAAAGTTCAAACATAGAATCTGTGCTCTGTATTTCCCAGCCTCATATGACATGCTTTAATCAAAAGTAACTTCTGCTTTGTTGGTAAAGGGAAGCTATATAAAGTATCAAACACATGGTTTGTAGTTACTGTAGCACAATTTCTTTGTTGATGGCGATGAAACAGGCATCTGTCTATACACTGTAATTTAAATTGTGTTTTGAGAAACGTATTAAGAGTTCTGCTGATTTAATATTGAGAAACCGAATACTTTTTTTATTTTTGCATCTTATTATTTGACTCAGCAGTGGCAGTGCTGGGGGCCTCACCAAATTTGTCAAATCAAATCATATAGCTTTACCTTACTTAATGCTTTATTTGTATATGCAGATGTTTACAACGTAAAATAAACATTCTTCTTACCTGGCATTATAATGATTCTGTCTTTTGCCTGTTACAAAAAATAAAACATTGACAGATGAATAGCAGATCACAGACAATGTTTTTTTGCTGTAATTTTATCATTTACACATTCGAATCTGAGGTACTGTGCAAATGCCACCTGCATCACAAAGCAACACTAACTGCTTTTTCATATCGAACCTGAGACAGGGTTGTGCATGAAGCTGCTGATCTTGTGCAGGCAGACATGTTGATTAAATCACTGGTCTAATATTTGACTGTAGTTTTCTGCCTGCTTGTTAACTTTTCTCTGATCCCATTTGGTTAACAAGTTTATCTTTTCAGGAGCCACATTTGCTGAACCCCCCCCCTCGGTCAAAGCACTTTTGGTACACTCTTCCACACTGTTTCACAAGAACTCATCATAAGGGTAAGCTTTTTTTTTTTAAAATACTTGCCGCTCATACGCTCAGTTTCAGTTCTAATGTGGATTTACTGATCTATAGACAACTTGCTTCCATGAGTGTATGCTTTACTCCAGGGACATGCATTTAAAGAGATCCATCCAGAGAAACTTATGCTGTTCGTGCAGGTGTCTTTAATAAAACAGCCATTTAGTGTGTGTGTGTGTGTATATATATATATATATCAACTAAATAAATCAATTAAATGTGATAATTATGGTGATGCTGATGTTTGAATGAGTAATTTTAATGTGAAGATATAAAAATAAAAAAAAACATCTGTGCTGTGCTGTTTTTAATTATAATTATATAACATAAATTTAGGAGCATTTATAATACAGTTAGGATATGGTAAATTGAAATGGATAACCTGTTCTGTGAGGCGTTTTATGACTGGTAATCCTTCCAATGCGGTGCTGTCACAGCCACTGGTCAAAATTCTCTCAAATCCCAGAGATATCAGAGTTTCTAAAGCAATTAATGGATCGTGCACCATGTCGAATGCTGCAGTGCACAGAGATACATCATTTGTAAAATACTTTCAAATAAATTTTAAAATAACAGGATTTTACTAATATTTTTGTTTGTTTCAAATCTGAGCAAAGCATTTTTTGAAAACAAAATTAATTTACCTCTGTGAAATGTTACTGGCAAAGGACGACATGCAGCTAAAAGAGAAGAGATTTAAGGTTTAAGCAAAACAGTTATAATTATTATTTACAATTTCTCCTACAAGCACAAATATTAAAGTATGTAAAATATAGATCTATTTTCCATTTTCAAACTTGGACCAAAGTCATGAGCAACATTTTTCAAATTGCAAACACTTTCATTCAAAGCGGCTTACAAGTATGCAGTTTGCCTGCCTGCCTCTGATTAAACTGCTCCATTGTTCCTCCAAAATCACATCCAGACCAAATGACTTACCCAGCAGCTCCATGCATAGCTCAGCATCAACACGTCCATCTTCAGTCAGCGCTCCTAGCACTAGTCCATCAGCCCCATGTCTCTTCATCAGCTCTATGTCTCTTTTCATTACCTCCACTTCCCTCTCACTGTAAAGGAAGTCACCTCCACGAGGTCTGATCATCACATACACAGGGATCTGCACATTCTCTTTAACTACCTGCAGCAAACCTGACCCAAAAAAAACAAGAACATTCTTTTAGAATAATGTACATATACTCACAAATTAAAAAAAAACATGAAAATGATTAATGCTTGATTAATGAGGAATTGGGAAGTTTCCTTCTTTAAAACAAAGCAAAAAGCACATAAATAGTATTGTTATCTCTAAATTCTCAGCCAAATATATTTTAATACAGTAAATTTGGTAGAAGATTATTATAAACATACAGAAACTTTTAAAACCCTTTAAACAGACAGCTGTTACATTTTGTTTTTAAAGACACTTTAATAGAAAGATCAAATTTAGAAAACATTTCAAGTTTACGAAACAGTAGAGTCTAATGTGGACAACGTGACTGTGTTTGAGTTTTTCCTAGATGATAAAATGTTATTGTTGTACTTACCGATACTGGGTGTGATGCCACCTTCCAGTAAACTGGAACAGAGTTCGATACGACCTGCACCTGCATTCAGATTTTGAGTAACGGTTAAAGAAGTTTTTTCTTTTTTTCTTTTATAAATTTTTTTTAAGATTGCTCAAACACCATATGAGAGTTATGGAACCTCATTCAAAATAATTTATTTGTAAGTGAAAAACACACATATTGCTATTATACCTCCCCTTTCTGCATTTATCGCAGACTCAACTGAATCCACACATACCTCCATCAAGAATCCGTCTGCCATCCTACAAAATGAGACACACAAAATAATGGGTGAAAAACTCATACAAATATCAGTTTTTAGTTTTTTTTTATTTTTTTATTTAAACTTATGTCAAGCCAAAATGTCATGCTCCTCTTTAAACCCTAAGAATGTAGCTTCCATGCCTTACATTTCTAAAAAGAATTTTAAACTTCATTTACATCAACTTGTGTTTTACCCGGTTACCATGTGTATTGTGTTCTCTTATTGGACTTTTTTTTTTTTTTTTTAACATTATCTCAGTGATTGGTTTGGAAAAGTCATCACTTCATCTTGGATGCTGTACGTATATTAAGAATAGCAAGCATTAAGGCATCCATGTCTTGTTATTGCCATAGGGGGGCGGGGGGTTGCCCATGCCCATCAAGGGTAGAACGTTTCGGGCGCTGGGCAGATTCCACCCAGGACAAGGCACCAATCTATCACTGGGCACACTCACTCATACAGACAAACACACCCTATATGGGGCAATTTTTTGGACTGTGGGTGAAAACCGGAAAGCCTGGATGAAAACCCATGCGGACATGGGGGAGAACATGGAAACTCAACCCAGATTGGGACTCAAACCTGGATCCCCAGCGCTGAAAGGTAGATGTGTTAACCACTAAACCACTAAGCAACCTAAATCTTTGACAAAAATTTGGTAATTTTACAATGACATGATTTGTCTGCCGCGTGCTTGCTTTTACTTAACTTATTCAGCAAGAAATTAAAAACACTGACTATGAAAAAGGTCTTTTCATGCCACAATAATTAAAATAAAATAGCACAATTATCACACATTGTCTTATGGGTTAGCACGTTCGCCTCTCAGCACTAGGGATTCCCGGTTCGAATCCCCATCTGGGTGGAGTTTCCATGTTCTCCCCGTGTCTGCGTGGGTTTCCTCCGGGTTCTCCGGTTTCCTCCCACAGTCCAAAAACATGGATCAAGTCAATCGAATTCTCAAAATTGACCCATATAGAGTGTGTCTGTGTGACTGTGTGTGTGTCCAGTGATGGATTGGCGCCCTGTCCTGGGTCTATCTGCCCAGCGCCCGAGATGTTCTCCCCTGGATGGGCATGGGGAACCCCACCGCAACCCTAATAGAGGATAAAGTGGGAGATAATGAATGAATGAATGAATGAATGTCTTATGGGAACATTCTTAAATGACATGCTATCACAGTGCAAAATGCACGATGGCACGGAAGTTAAATGTAAAGATAATACAGTGACGTGTTTATAGTTTTTCTAATAATAATTTTGTGTCTACATGCAGCGCAAGTCGCGAACCAGGAACGCCATTCACTTCGTTAGTACGTTTTTAGTGTAAACTCTGGTTGCATTTCTAAAGATTTCTATTGTATCGCAACTGATATTCGAAAGACGTGATAAAAAAATAAGTAAAGTTTAAAGTCAGGAGCAGAGCTGTTTGCTTTGGTTAGCTAGCCAAGTTAAAATGCCACACGGTCGCCCTGCATTTTCATCTAAAGTGATTTCAAAATGACATAATTCATGTACGTTTCGAAACACGATACGATTTTATTGCCATATACGCTGCTCATGTAAGGAAATAACTTCAGAGTAATTTATGTTAGTTACCTTGTTTGGTTTCACATCAGCCCCGAACACCGTTTCTGTCTGAACACCCAAGTCGACGTTCGGCTCGATCCCAATCCACGCTTTGTTGATTTTGTGTTTGTGCACTATAGTGACGAAATAGTGGCGTCTAGTGGCCTCTATGAAGCGCCCTACACGATTAAGAATGGTTTAAATTGAACACGCACATGGCCTGAAACTAGGAGGATCCCTTTAGCAATAGAAACGTTAACATGTAAATATAACTTAAATATAATATAAGATGCGGCACGGTGGCTTAGTGGTTAGCACGTTCTCCTCTCAGCACTAGGGATTCCTGGTTCGAATCCCCATCTGGGTGGAGTTTCCATGTTCTCCCCGTGTCTGCGTGGGTTTCCTCCGGGTTCTCCGGTTTCCTCCCACAGTCCAAAAACATGGATCAAGTCAATTGAATTCTCCAAACTGCCCCATATAGAGTGTGTCTGTGTGAGTGAGTGTGTGCCCAGCGATGGATTGGTGCCCTGTCCTGGGTCTATCTGCCCAGCGCCCGAGATGTTCTCCCCTGGATGGGCATGGGGAACCCCACCGCGACCCTAATAGAGGATAAAGCGGGAGATAATGAATGAATGAATGAATAATATAAGATATCGAACGAGTAGGAATATTTGGACAGTCTAAAATGCTTAACGTGGATTAGATTGATTTATTAAACAATCAACCTAGACAGACCAAACTTTACTCATTCATTACCTTTATTAGTACTCTCTACTGCCATCATTATAAATCTGTAAGCCAACAATTGGCTTAACGCGAAAATTACTTTCCTTTTGGAGTATAGATTCAAAATTACAGTAGCAGAGAGTACTAATAAAGTGTGATAAATGAGTAGTTTGGTCTTTCTTGGTAGATGATGTAATGCATTAAGCCACATTAAGTCAATTCCTGGTCATGGGTTTAAATGGAAGGATAGGGGCTTAAAGTGAAAATGATTGCTTTTCAGAATCATATTTACAGTAACGGCGGCACGGTGGCTCAGTGGTTAGCACGTTCGCCTCTCAGCGCTAGGGATTCCCGGTTCGAATCCCCATCTGGGTGGAGTTTCCATGTTCTCCCCGTGTCTGCGTGGGTTTCCTCCGGGTTCTCCGGTTTCCTCCCACAGTCCAAAAACATGGATCAAGTTAATTGAATTCTCAAAATTGCCCCATATAGAGTGTGTCTGTGTGAGTGAGTGTGTGCCCAGCGTTGGATTGGCGCCCTGTCCTGGGTCTATCTGCCCAGCGCCCGAGACGTTCTTCCCTGGATGGGCATGGGGAACCCCACCGCGACCCCAACAGAGGATAAAGCGGGAGATAATGAATGAATGAATGAATGAATAATATAAGATATCGAACGAGTAGGAATATTTGGACAGTCTAAAACGCTTAACGTGGATTAGATTGATTTATTAAACAATCAACCTAGACAGACCAAACTTTACTCATTCATTACCTTTATTAGTACTCTCTACTGCCATCATTATAAATCTGTAAGCCAACAATTGGCTTAACCTGAAAATTACTTTCCTTTTGAAGTTGTCATGGGTTTAAATGGAAGGATAGGGGCTTAAAGTGAAAATGATTGCTTTTCAGATTCATATTTACAGTAACGGCGGCACGGTGGCTTAGTGGTTAGCACGTTTGCCTCTCAGCTCTAGGGATTCCCGGTTCGAATCCCTATTTGGGTGGCGTTTCCATGTTCTCCCCGTGTCCGTGTGGGTTTCCTCCGGGTTCTCCGGTTTCCTCCCACAGTCCAAAAACATGGCTCAAGTCAATTGAGTTCTCCAAATTGCCCCGTGTGTGTGTGTGTGTGTGTGTGTGTGTGTGTGTGTGTGTGTGTGTTTGTGAGTGAGTGTGTGCCCAGCGAAAGGTTGGCGCCCTGTCCTGGGTGTGTCTGCTCGGTGCCCGAAACGTTCTCCCATGGATGGGCATGGGGAACCCCACCGCGACCCTAATATAGGATAAAGCGGAAGATAATGAATGAATGAATATTTACAGTAGTAGAGAATAGTAATGAAGACTAATAAATGAGTAAAGTTTTGTCTTTTTAGGTTGATGTTTTAATACATTCATCCAAATGAAGTCGTTTTCACGTTAATCGTGTTAGACTGTAACGTAATAGTCTTGATTTTTAAATATTAGATGTTTATTAATTGTAATATTAACTCCTGCATTGGGAATAATAAATAAAAGCATGTTTTGTGACGTCAGAGGTCAGGGGGAAAGCGAAAGCAACATGGCGCGGTTCTGAGCACGTCCTCAATGGGAATGATATACAGCTTTACATTTGAAAGTTAGAAGAGGATTTTAGCAGAATGCTGCTCCTCACGCTGAGACATGTCGTTCGGTTCGGCTGTAGAAACACCTCGAGAAGCTTTCAGCAGAACAACGTAAGCATGGCGCCCTCGATTCAATCCGCTATCAATAAGATGATCAGACTGCTGCTGCTTAAAACAAAACGAGCTGAGCAGATATTCAAATAGAAATGCATGTAAATTTACACTGACACGTTTATGCACGGGTGGCTTAGTGGTTTAGCATGTTCTCCTCTCAATCCCAATCTGGGTGGAGTTTCCATGTGTCCGCGTGGGTTTCCTCCTGGTTCTCCGTTTTCCTCCCACAGTCCAAGAACATGAATCAAGTCAATTGAATTCTCAAAATTGCCCCATATAGAGTGTGTCTGTGTGAGTGAGTGTGTGCCCAGCGATGGATTGGCGCCCTGTCCTGGGTCTATCTGCCCAGCGCCCGAGATGTTCTCCCCTGGATGGGCATGGGGAACCCCCTCGCGACCCTGATATAGGATAGAGCGGAAGATGATGGATGGATGTTTATGCATGGGCGGCACAGTGGCTTAGTGGTTAGCATGTTCTCCTCTTGTCCGCGTGGGTTTCCTCCGGGTTCTCTGGTTTCCTCCCACAGTCCAAAAACATGGATCAAGTCAATTGAGTTCTCCAAATTGCCCCATATAGAGTGTGTCTGTGTGAGTGAGTGTGTGCCCAGCGATAGATTGGCGCCCTGTCCTGGGTGTATCTGCCCAGCGCCCGAAACGTTCTCCCCTTAATGGGCATGGGGAACCCCCCGCGACCCTAATATAGGATAAAGCGGAATATAATGGATGGATGTTTATGCATGGTGGTTTAGCATGTTCGCCTCTCAGCGCTAGGGATTCCCGGTTCGAATCCCCATCTGAGTGGAGTTTCCATGTTCTCCCCGTGTCCGCGTGGGTTTCCTCCGGGTTCTCCGGTTTCCTTCCACAGTCCAAAAACATGGATCAAGTCAATTGAATTCTCCAAATTGCCCCATATAGAGTGTGTCTGTGTGAGTGAGTGTGTGCCCAGCGATGGATTGGCGCTCTGTCCTGGGTCTATCTGCCCAGCGCCCGAAACGTTCTCCCCTGGATGGGCATGGGGAACCCCCCCGCGACCCTGATATAGGATAAAGCGGGAGATAATGGATGGATGGCTGCTTATGCACAATAACACGAGACCGTGAGTTGGGTCACTTAACAAGAAATATCAACATATAGCAGTACATCTGTAGATAATGAAAAATGTATTAATATAAAATGACCACATAAAACTGCATAATTCATAGTAAATTAAAGTTAAAATATTAATTCATTTATTCATTATCTTCCTCTTAATCCTCTACTAGGGTCGTGGGAGGAGGGGGGATGGTTCCCATGCCCATTCAGGCTGGGCAGATACACCCAGGACAGGGAACCAATCTATCGCTGGGCACACGCACTCACACAGACACTTTCTATAAGGGGCAACTTAGAGCATTCAATTTACCCACATGAAACTCATGTGGACACCCACACAATAAAAGGGGTTGGTAGCTGTATTAGATTATTATCAGATGCAGATGTTGGTAATTAAATTTTTTTCCTCAGGCCACACCGTTGAGGCAATGGCTCATCCAGAGAGGTCAGAACACTGCTGTAGTTGAGACAGCATCTGTACAGAGCTCATCTGCAGCTTCAGCATTCCCCAATGCAGCATCAAATCGAATCGTGGGACGCTGGCTGGTGGGCTGCAGTGGTCTTGTCTTGGGTGCAGTGGTCCTAGGAGGTGTTACCAGGTCAGAAATGGTGTCGATGAACTACACATATATATTTGCATTAGTGATTATTAGTCCTAAATCACATGTGGCAATTGGTATTTTTAGTGAATTCTGGTACCGAGTATGTTCATAAAAGTTTTTTGTACAGGATTTTATGTACAGAATGAATTATTACTCTAACTGAAATAAAATTTAACATTGGAAACAACAAAAAACACCGCTGTCTACTTTGCGTTCTTAAACCAATGATATTAATAATAATTATAATGATCATTTATTAATTCGGGCGGCACGGTGGCTTAGTGGTTAGCACGTTCGCCTCTCAGCGCTAGGGATTCCCGGTTCGAATCCCCATCAGGGTGGAGTTTCCATGTTCTCCCCGTGTCTGCGTGGGTTTCCTCCGGGTTCTCTGGTTTCCTCCCACAGTCCAAAAACATGGATCAAGTCAATTGAATTCTCAAAATTGCCCCAAATAGAGTGTCTGTGTGAGTGAGTGTGTGCCCAGCGATGGATTGGCGCCCTGTCCTGGGTCTATCTGCCTAGCGCCCGAGACGTTCTCCCCTGGATAGGCATGGGGAACCCCCCCCCGCAACCCTAATAGAGGATAAAGCGGGAGATAATGAATGAATGAATTTATTAATTCATTTATTATCTTCCATCTAATCCTCTACTATGGTTATAGAGGGGTTCCCCATGCCTATCCAGTGGAAAGCGTTTAGGGCGCTAGGGTACACCCAGGACCCAGGAGTGTCCACCAATTTATTGCTGGGCACTTACTCACTCACTCACTCAGACAGACAGACATACAACTTGAAACTATGTTTTTGGACTGTGGAAAGAAACCAGAGAACCTGGAGGAAACCCACGCAGACACATGGAACATGGAAACTTCGAACTGGAATCCCCAGCGTTAAGAGGCGAACATGCTAACCACTAAGCCACCTTGCTGCCCAATTCCAAGTACAATAATAATATTAGTAATTATTATTATTAGTATTACAATGACATACTAGGTAATGCTGTAGACTATTTAACAATCGTAAGACTATTTAAAAGACAGACCAGACTTTACAACAACAACATACTGAATCTCTTCCTTACAGTAGTAATTAGTCGAGTTTTATTACCTAGGTGCAATTCGAACGCTTTACCACCAGATGTCACTAAAGACCTGATTATAATGTAAAATCCCCCCCCCCCATTCATTATTTAATTTGTGGACCTCATTTTTTTAATAAGAAAAAGAGCGGTCCACTTATTGGAATAGAAATTAGTGCTTCTAACTCGATTTAAGGATGTCATGTGTTCAAGACTTGGACATGGTGGATATTGTTTTGGTAGCTGCTTGGGTTTCCTTCAAAAACCTTTGACTTTTTCACAGTCTAAAGGCATACAAGTTAGCTACATTAACAAAACAATTTTTGTTTGTGTCTCTGCCCTACAATGATTTAGACCCAAATTGTCCAGGTCGTTACATGTCTTTGTGACATAGATGAATGAATGGACATATACTTATATATAGAAAGTTAAATCCCTGCATTTATTTGAGCATTTATGACTTCAACACTAAGTGTGATTGTGCATGTAAAATAAAAGCAACCACGTTTAATCAGCTACAGAATGATAAGATCGAAACATTGTTGAAAAATTATAATCTACAGAAATCAATTACAAAAAGTAGATATGAATCCCTGCTTTATTTAGTTTGCATGTGTTTGTTGACCAGTAGATTGTGAATTTAAATCCCTGAACTGGGTGAGTTTAGTGATTGATCCAGTGCTCTAAGAAAACATTGCATTTGTTCCACTGTTCTTTTTTTAGACTCACAGAATCGGGGTTGTCCATGGTGGACTGGCACTTGGTAAAGGAGATGAAGCCACCTCAGACACAAGCTGAATGGGAGGCAGAATTTTCCAAATACCAACAGTTTCCCGAGTTCAAAGTGTACGTTTCTTTCACACAACAAAACAAGATGGTTGTATTTATTACATGTTTTCATGATTAAATGACAATAAACCTTAATAATGAACAGTTGCTTTTCTATCCTTTTATTATTTTTATTTTAATTCTAGCTTACTGCAGCCTATAGTGAATTTTCATAGTACTATACCTGGAGTCATTTGTAGAACCCCTAATTAAATTTTTTAATGTCTAGAATGTTTATATTTTAACCTCTATCTGGATTTTGAAATATTAATTGCTGTTCTGTTTGTTAACTTTGTGTATGTAATTTTAATAAATTTGTCTTTTAAATCCTTCCAACAGATTAAACCATAACATGACCCTCACAGAGTTTAAATTCATCTTCTACATGGAGTGGGGGCATCGAATGTGGGGCAGGTTAGTGGGATTAGCCTACATCCTGCCCACTGTGTATTTCTGGAAGAAGGGTTACTTCAACCGCTCAATGAAGACACGGGTCCTGGGTCTGTGCGGTTTTGTTTTTTTCCAGGTACTTTATTCTTATTTACAGTTTTTTCTAAATCCTTAAAACAGACATGTGCAACAGGATATTTTGTAAGTTGTAAGTTATAATACTGTTCTGTAATATTCATACTTAATAAAAGGGTCTTCTGGGGTGGTACATGGTTAAGAGTGGATTAGAGGAGAAGCCGGACTCATATGATATTCCCCGTGTTAGTCAGTACCGACTGGCATCTCACCTTGGTTCAGCTCTTCTGCTCTACTGTGCCAGTCTGTGGACTGGCCTCACTCTCATGTTCCCTATAAGCAAGGTCAGCAGACACACATACTCTAATGACTTGTGCTTATTTTAATTCGAGAAGTTGTAACGACTCTGTTCTTGTAGCTTCCCGACACCAAGCAAATCATGCAGCTCAGAAGGTTGGCCAAGGGCACGGGGGCTTTAGTCTTCCTTACAGCCATGTCAGGTCAGCCACATATCCTTGCTTACACACTGTTTCAGCTAAAATTAATGTTTAGTTTTCGAATAAGTAGCACTAAATTGCAGCAGTTTTGCATCTCATTACAGATTATATCATAAATATGAAATATTTGTAATTTTTAGACAGATTTATTGTTTCCATTTGTTGGTGTTCTCAGGAGCCTTTGTTGCTGGACTTGATGCTGGATTGGTTTATAATTCTTTCCCAAAAATGGGTGACTACTGGATTCCTGATGATCTTCTCGCCTTCTCACCAGCACTCAAAAATGTTTTTGAGAATCCCACCACTGTTCAGTTTGATCACCGCATACTGGTGAGCTCAGCATTACAGTTCAATAGACACATTTAATGGTCAACATCTGAACGACAGTATAATTCTTCAACAAAATAGTTTTGTGCTTGAATTTGTTTGTTTTTACAATTTTAATTAGTCAATAAGTATAAAGTACAATAAGTAGTAAATTTTTATATTGCTTTAATCCTGATTCTTGCTTTTGTAATTATTTTCTTTCTGTTGGGCCAATGTCTTCCTGTAGGGTATTAGCTCATTAGCAGCAATCACAGGCCTCTACCTGTTCTCCAGACGCATGCAACTGCCCAGAAGGGCAAAGATTGCCATCAGCTGTCTGACTGCTATGGCTTACACTCAGGTTAGTTTCTTATTTTACATTTCCTACAAACTTTCAGTTTTAGCCTTTACTGAACATGAGATATATTATGAGTTAGTCTTACTCTTCACCAGTTTAAAATAAATCAGCAAGTTTAGACAAAATGTAATTAGTAAACCAGTCGTTTTTTTGTGTTAGTTATATCTTGCAAATTTGCTTAAAATTGTAGGTGATTACATAAAAAGAAATACTTTGCAGACTTCTTGATAAAGGAATAACTGTGTGCTGAATGTACACATACAGTACTCAGAACAGCATCATGGTTTACTGTTATTTTTTAAAGCAATATTGTAAATAAATCACAGGAAATAGATGTTATAGATGAATAGTACAGTTAAGCTTCTTTCTGTGATTTTTTTATTTTATTTTATTTTTTTACAGGTTGGCAGGTAATAAAGATTGTTCACAAACAAGTGTATTAAATGAAACTTTTTATTTGTGCAGGATGTTTCAGAATTATTCCTCAGACCTATTATCAAAAGCTTTATCTCTATTAATACAGTTCATATGAAGATTTATTAGACATCTATATTAGCCACATAGTTTGTTATGGCAAGTGAATGATGACCACATATTTTGGTATTTTTCAGGTGACACTTGGAATCTGCACCTTACTCATGTATGTTCCTACCACCCTGGCAGCAACACACCAATCTGGATCAGTTGCCCTGCTGACTTTTGCGATTTGGGTTCTTGCAGAACTCCGCAGGGTGGCCAAGTAGAGGCATCCATCTGTACCTAATTCAAAGGTCAGTTCAGGGGTCAGTGTTAATCAGCTTATCTAAAGCTTCATTGTCACCTGCTTTGTGGATAAAGTTAGATCCTTGAAGGTTTTTATGTTTAAAATATTTTTTCACTTCTGATGTATGCTGAACTTCCAGCCTTAACGTGTGGCAGCACGTTGGTGAATAATTTATTAGAAAACGAGACCTGCTGCTAGATTTTTTTTTTATTGTCACATTGTGATCATACATTAAGTACACACTTTAATTTACTCATTTCAGCAAAAATGCTAAGGAAAAGTGCTTTAAAATTATTATGTATAAAACCTATTAATTTTTTTATAGTATAATAAACTCCAATAATGTTTGAATAAGCTGTAAGTTTATGTCCAGTCATTTTTGTCAGTCATTTTAAGACAATTAAAATAATTGTTAATATTTATATATCTTAATTAAAACCAGCACACACTTCACAATTAGTTTGATTGTGATTTTATTTTTTTCTCATTGATTTATTTTATTAAACCATGATAACTGCACTCTAGGTTAAACAGGTTTATGTACTGTATGTATATGATGTGCTGTTTTGCAAAGCAGTCATTTTGCTAAACTTGGTGCATATTTCAATCCAGACTCACATAAATCTTTTTTGATTCTTGACATTGTGATGAGAAACTTGTTCTTCTCCAGCACATCCAGCAAAAGACTTTCAAAGCATCATGATACTGGTCATTCAGTACATTTAGTTTTTAGCTGACATAATTTTATTACACATTGATATGACCAACTGCGGCAACATTACCTTAAACAGTTTAAATGGTTAACGCAGACAACCTCAGGTAGAATTTATTACTAATCCTGCCATACAAACTATAATCAGTAAAGTATACAATTGGTAGTACTCTTGAATTCATAAGACACTTACATGCATATTATCTTATTTACTTCTGTAACTAGAAGCTTTAAGGTAAATAAACTACAATTTTAAACTCTGTAACTAAGTGTATTTTTACCAGATACCTGTCTACCACTGACTTTTAAAATTAATTACGTACACAGTTGAGGTCTGCATTTTAAAAGTTCAGTAAACGTTAAAATTAAAAAATTATTAAGCCTTGTACATTTACACATGACCGTGTTATTTGGAGGTTGGGTGAGTGAGTGGTGTATGGCAGTTCTTAAACTGATTCTTTACACGGTTATCTTGCTTCTGACATTAATATTAATTACACTTGGCCATCATTAATATTGCAACAACTTTTTAAATGCACTTATGAATTATGGGTAAGAGGCTTTTAGGGTAATGAGTGTCAACCATTTTTTTTTAATTAATAAAAAAAAAGGCAATGCAAAATACAATAAAAAAAATGCTATTTAAAAATGTTACAGCAATTATGTAACTTTCTAAAAACAATGTAATTTTAGAACTTAACCAATAGCCCTAGTATATATACTAATGCCTCCAGTAATGTACAAAGTGGATAATTTGTATACAGTACATCAACGCTCATTCCAGACACATTATTGCATAGCAGTTGTGTTTTTTATTGTTTCTGTACAAAATATACATTTTATTTTATTATTTTAAATGCAGTGCAACCAGTCGAGGCTAGCTTACAGGTATTTATTTATACAGCAGGTTATTAACTTTTCATGCGAGTATGGACACCCGAGTATGGACACCACAGGGGCAGTTGTCTAAACACTTCGATCCAGTGGGGCTAAAGTGGAATTAAACCGATTTCTGTACTGAGTGGCACTGGAAGAGAGAGCTATTTAAATAGTTACTCAACTAGGACTTTGTCAGGTAGCACAAAAATCATCATGAGACTGAACATTGTGTACATTCTCGCTAACAATTACAGTACAATGCTAACGAGTTTTAGACAATACACACAGATTTCACACACAATTCATATCCCACTGAACTCCTTCTCACCACTAGGTGGCTTCTTTGAGTAATTTAATCCTACATCATACATGGTATTTCATACCCACAATGGCAACACCTTTAATGAAGTGCATCTCCTGTATTTAAATAATACTTCCGGATATAAAAGAGTGAATTTAAGACATGGAAATCACACAACATTTTCTACATCAACATGACCGTCAAAATAATATTGCAGTGTTCTTGTCAAGAGAAAAAAATTCACCCCGTATTCAAACATCTAAAAGAAAATAATTGAGTGTATTCCAGAGGGGATGGCCTGCCTGTGTTCTTCATCAATCAAAGTGACACTTCCAAAGTTCTTACATGAAACTAATTAAATTGTTAGCACCCTTGTTACACGCATGTTAAAAGAAAACTTGGATCCGTTTCAATCTGGGCCTTTTTTGTCTCGGGTTTCAGATATTTACTAAGATTAAAAATGTTTAAAATCCATTTTGTCTGTGCATCCATATTGATTAGCACGAGCATATCACTGTGTTCTCAATATTATTGGGATATTTCTCGGTAAGGCTAACCCAATATTTATTAGTTCATGGATATGTCTAAAGTAACAAAGTGCAGCATCAGGGTTTCATTTATTTCTAAAGCTACAACAAAAGCTATGCTGCCATCAGACCTCCTGATTTGTTTTAAGACATCATTGTTGCTTATAATTCTGATAATTCATTTTAAATAAAGCCATTTGTAAGAATTTTTTTTTTGTTTTGTGTTAAAACCTGGAACAGAAATCCATTGACCAGTGATGCCATTACAAATCTACATCAGACAGCCTGTTATAGCAGTGTGAGTGAAATATGGTTTGCACAGTTTCTATCGAATAAAACTAATAATATAATTAAATACCTAAACCAGTTATATTGCTGTTCTTTAATAGCCAGCTCAGTCGAGCACATACCTGAAACTTCACTACTTCACAACTACAGAATATTTTTTTTTAGCAGACTCAAAGCCATAAGATATGTTTCTCAGGTCTGAAGAAGCCACAATTACACTTTTTGGCCTTGCTGCAAAGCTTTTTTAGTGAAGAACCTAATGCTGCTCATCACTCCAAGTCTATTATACCCCCTGTTAAACATTCTGAAAGCAGCATCTCATCACTGGGACCAGACAGTTATTATAGGGTAAAAGAAAAATACGCTCATTGCAGTGTAATTATGTTTTGATGAATCCATTGTGAGATGATGATATAAGAAACCATGGAGGTATATATGTGATATATGCTCGCACTCGACTGCGGGTGCTATTGATTAGCTCAGTCAGCTGGCTGCTGCTCGAATGCCCAGCATCTGCGGGAGTGTAATGTGCTGTGTATCTATTGCCCAGGGAGATATTCTGAATGTGGTTTCTGCTGACTGTGTACTATATGTATTAAAAAATTATTGGATCCGAGTCATTGTAATTAAATGAACATCTGTAATTAAGAAGAAGTCAGACAAGGTAATCCTAAAGAAAACTTGTTTCAGGCTTAAAAACATGGTTTGTTTTATGACAATATAACAGCCTTCAGTCTTTAACCAAACCTATGCTGGAACCTTAAATACAGAAAATATAAAAAAATATTCTTTGTATTATTCTTTGACCTGGCAGTGAAACAAAACTGGAAACGTTTAAGGTGCTAAATGCTAAAGCAAAGTATCACTGTATTTGAGGAGACACCTTGTTTTCATAACATCAATTTAACTCCTTACATCTACAAATGTCTTTTGGGAAGAACAAAGTTAATGAGAACACAATGCTGCTTTGCATTATTCAAGCCGTTTAAAATTTAAAAATTCATTCAGTGGCATTTGGAAGGTCTCATTTGCATATTCCTTAAATGCACCGTGTTAATTAGCGCTTGGAATAATAAGGGTTCAGTAAATACTCAGTAACATTGTGAAAAGAAATGTCACCGTGCACCTAAATTGGATTTTCTGGCAAAACTGGCAATCATCCCTAAAACTTATTGCTTATTACATTAGTCCATTGTGTTGTGGTCTGTACAGGTTCCACCTTAATTTATCATTTAAAAATAGAAATATTAAGAAATAAAACAATCTTAAACTGTAAATATAATGTGAGATATAAAATAATAATAAATGTGTTTTATTTAAGCATTTTACATTTATGTAACTCATGCTTTGATGTTCCATGATTCAGCTGCATATTTAAAAACATGTAGCATACATCCCCTTTTATTTACTGTTCTCATAATTAAAAAGATGACTAAACACTGGGATTCCTTTTCATTTATATGGTTTTTGGATGTTAATTCCAACTTAAGCAACAGGTTCTGTGCCATAGTAGTAAATTATGGCTCAATGGTATTTAAATATTTTTCATATTTCAAAATTTACTGCACCAAAAACTCTCTTAGAAAAGTTTATAGTGTGTTTATATATTACTGACAGATTTTACAATTTCTTGGATAGTAAAAGTTTACAGGTAACCAAGACTGAACTAAGACTAACGCTGCTAGTGAAATGTTGGGTTTGTTTCATACTGACAAAAACATCAGCTAATTAGTTCTAATTTGTTTTTACACATATTATTCTTTAAATGACATCACAATGCGTGTGCACTTTAAGAATATCTTTTAGTATTGGGCATTAGTAAAGGTGGGACAGTTAATTAAAGGCTGGCTGGATAAAAAGTATAAAGTAATTGTTACTGTTACTTTGTTTTATCAGCTAGATTCACTGACGCCAAGTGTCAACAAGGTGTTTAGATGTAAACACCAACAATGTAAGACCCTGTCTACAATACACATATAACTGTAAAGTACCTTTATTTTATCCCTCCATCTGTAGAAACAAAAGATATCTAGAAAATAATCCATAGTCATTTAAATAAAAATGTAAATGGAGAAATCAGGTGACATTCACCCAGCAGATTAACACCAAGCTGCTAAAGACAAATAGTTTACTGAAAGATTGAAAGATAGATTGAAAATCTTTTATAATCCCACCTTTTTTTTTTAAATATTTTTTTTGTTTTTTTGACTTAAATAATTTGCTTTGTTGCATAAACAGTAAAAGTAAATAATTAAATGTGAACATGGTCACATGTATGTCTTCATCTTTGTCTGTTTGGATGGCAAGCTCTGATGCCATTTTCACACATTCACATGACTGTGGGAAAGATATGATATCTCAAACCTTCACAGTGAGATCGTTGATGCAGCATAACTCGAGTTCCTTCTTACTCTCGTTATGAAATAAGTCTCTTGGGATAAAAAGAAAATGTTTAACCAGAAAGGAGCAGTTGGAATGGATGGGGAGAAAGGCTAAGGAGCTTCTTAAACCACTGACTATAGACGTATCTGGAATGTACAAGCATACAGTGTTGCTCTATTGGCTGTTGTAGGAGGTTGGGCAATGGAAATCAGGGCTAAACCTCTTAGACCTCTAAGAATGTGATTCAACCTTCTGAGGATGGCACACAATGACAGCACACAGTCTGAGCGAGGCACATGTGGATGGCGATTTGATGACAGACTTTGGACTAGCTCAGTAAATAGGTACTTTACATACTGTAGAATACTGTGACATCATGCGGTACAAAAAATCAGTCCCTTATTAGGAAACAATTGCAAGTGTCATTCACGCATACAAGGACTCCACACAGATATTGGCTACTTTTTTTCTATTAGTTCTATTCACCTCCATAGTCCCTCCATGTTCTTCTGCATTTCCATTTACCTGTTCTGCTGAAATAAGCTGCCATCTCCACAAGTGCAGCTGGGCTTTTTCATACTTTTGTAAGAACCAAGAGATAAATTATTGGAGTTGATCTAGTAGCCAGCCCTGTTTTATTAAGTCCTTTATGTCTCTGGGAGGAAACAAAAAAAAAAGATAATAGAGGTTCTCCAGCTAGATGGAGAGGAAAAGAGGAAATTTCTAGTTGACCGAAGGTCTTGGTTACTTCTTTCAAAGTGCTGAATTTTTCTCTCCACAAGAATATAAGTTTAAATGACATTATCAAACAGCTGCATGGACTGCATGATGTTCTCGTCCTGAAAGAAATGCAAATGTAAAAATATTAAAGATTAAAATTAATATCTCAGATAAAACAAAACTTACTGTGTATACAAAAGATTAGAAATGTATCTCCACAATGATAATTAAGACTCAAACAATTGCAGTGTGGGGCAGCACGGTGGCTAAGTGATTTCCATGTTCTCCCCGTGTCTGAGTGGGTTTCCTCTGGGTTCTCTAGTTTCATCCCACAGTCCAAAAACATGGTTTCAAGGTAAACTGAATTGCCCCATAAAGTGTGTGTTTGTGTGTCTGTATGAGTGAGTGTGCCCAGTAAAGGATTGGCGCCCTGTCCAGCACTCAAAACGTTTTCATTTGGATGGACATGGTAGAACCCTGAACGAATGGATAATTGCATTGTGTTAGATTCACCAATATGTTTTAAAATAATGCACTGTAAAGGAACATCAAAATATGGTAATGTACTTTCAAGTCTCTTTATCTTTTTATCTTTCTATTTAATTGGAACCAAATGTATTGATTGGTTCAAAAGCTATCATGCTGTACTTACAAATGTTCATTTCAAATATTTATACGACGCATAAATAACACCTTGGCTTTGAAATGGATTATAGGCTTTAAAGAGCAGATGAAATAGTTGTGATGTGTATAAGGGCAATATAAAAACTCCTACTTTCATTTATTTTAATTTGATACATTGCCCTTTAGCCTAAGCCAGACTACTCTGAAAATATACAGAAACAGTTATGAAGAAAAACAGCCAAACTGCACCTGATGCACAGTTTTTGTGCTGATGTTAATGGAGGTTTAAAACTGCAGTAAATGAGTCAGCAAAGCGCTGGTGACTTTTCTGCACTTTTTGCGTCTCAGCACTTGGCGAATGCACTGTGACTTTATGTGGTCTGTCACTTGGCTCAGTTGCTGTGGTTACTAACCGCTTTCACTTTTAAATAACACCTCTCCAGCTGATGGTGGAATATTTAGGAGGGAAAACATTTTTAATTTTTAAGAACTTACTTCTAACAGTTTTACCCTATTACACCACCTCACTTAAGTTTAATGAGCTCTCAAAACTGACACAAATGTTTGGAAAGGGAAACTACTTAGATACATTTACATTTTATTTGGGCTACCTGCCTTAAATCTACAGCTAAAATATACTGTCTGTGATTTATACCTTTTGACAAGACTCAATGAACTCGTCAATCGTGACAACGCCATCATTATTCCGGTCCATTTTCTGGGAAAAAAGCAGAGCAAAGATATGTAAACAACAACAACAACAATAACAACAACAGAAAAATGCCAGTCATCTTCAGAATGTGATTCAGAGATGTTTCAAATCATAAGCTGTTTTTATTCAAATGCCAAATGCTAAGCCATTACAATATTAAGCTGAAAGAAAGTTCTACAAAAGGTCAAAATTTAGTAAATTACATCTACATCTAAATTAAATCAATATCTGTTCAATTTTATTAGTAATTCAGTTATATTACATATTATTAATTATCACAAATGACTAGTTCTAGTTACAGATAATTAAAGTGCTTACAACATCCAAAGAACATGTATATAAAATCACCTGAAAGAAGTTCTCCACATGCTCTTTAGGAGCATCATCCTGCATGCTTGGGTACGTGTATTTCCCCATCATGTCATAAATGGATTTCATTATGTCCAACATTTCCTAAAATACAGAAAAATCACATGTAACCTGATTTTACATTTCTCATTTAATTACTAAATCACATTCTCAACCTCAAAGGCATGTAAGCTTATAAAATTGAAGGAAAAATGTAAATGTGCGGGATTTGTATTTAAATCACCTCTTTGGTAATGCACCCATCTTTATTAAGATCATAAAGATTGAATGCCCAGTTGAGTCGATCGATTATGGTACCTCTAAGAATGATCGAGAGCCCAAAAACGAAGTCCTGAGAAAAAGAAACAGATCACAAGCAGACTTATTTATAACACTGCTGTTGTGCTTTGCTGAGTACAGAGCTCAGCCCACTTTGCAGGATGCAGAATGAAAAAATAAAGAAGTGGAAAAGATGAATGAACAGCACTTGCCTCAAAACTAACTGATCCATTTTTGTTAGTGTCAAATGCTTCAAAAAGGAAATGTGCATACATACTTGAATCTAAAAAGACAAAAATAGGATGTTTTTACATAATTTGTAAATAATATACAGAAACTGGGACACAGTTAACAAACGATTCTCTGCAGTTACATTTATTTCTTACTTCATAAGGTTAATCAGTCTTGTACAACATTGAATCAGACACTATGATAATTTGCAGTAATAAAGATCTTTTAGATTGTGTAATAAGGTTGCATGGGATATATACATTTGTATAATATTGTAGAATGGACATGGTCATTGCTATTTTACTATTTCTTCAAAGATTTTTATACACGATATGTACATATTACATAACTTACTGCCTACTTAATTTTATCAGCATACCCCTACGGAATACACTATTTTTTGTTGTGACCACAAAGAAACATTTATAATTTAAGCGCTTTATCTTTTTATATAATAAAGGTGGATTTTTGTTACAATAAATAGCTAAAATTAGGTTTCTGGTAACATTTACAGTTACTTGTTAATGTACTTTTCTACCCAGATAATTTGTACTGCACAGTGAACAAGTGCATCACCACTTCTCTGTTATGAGTGATTACTAATATTAAGTTGTGCACCAGCTGTCCAATTTTTATATTTATTTATTTTGTTCAAAAGCGTATGTCCTCTGAAACCAGTTTTGGAATGCTAATTCTTTGATGACAATCTACACAGCAGATTTAACTTGGTTTGTGCGTTTCAGATGCTTACCTTATATGAAAGTAGTCTGTCTAACTGACAATCTGTGACATATCTGAGCTTGTTTATTAATTGGGTGTTCTGTCCTTGTCAAAATCCAACGCTAAATGACAAAAAAAGCATGCCAATCTGAAAGTTCACTGGTCTGTGACAAAAATGCTTTTAAAAGCAAGTTACATGATCACAGTATATGCATGGCTTTATATTATGCCTGAGATGTGTCCAGGCTGTTAAGGGTGGATTGACAGTACCTTAAATCTTCTCTACATCGGCAACTAATCTGTCAGCTGTTGTCAGAGTTAGACAGCAAATAAGCAACACAACATTTAGCAAAACTGATGCGACACAACAGATATACATCAGCAACTGCTACCAGTAAACGCCAATTTATTTGTATCTAGACCCATAGCAGGCAATTAGGCAAAGGCAGCTCAATATCAATATCAAAGGCAGCTAAATTTGGTCAGTTACACAGTTATAGAAGTCTTCTTGGTTTCTCTTTCCTATTGACATTTCAAACAGTAAAGCATCAATGAACATTATTTTGGGAGTCCCTGGTTACTTATAGTTTGTAGAATGTTCAAGCAAACAGATAATTTTATATTTATTTATAAGCCCACAAGTTCTCCGAAAAAATTTCCCCTTTCATTTACACAGCAATTAAACTATAAAGGCTTAATGTGCTACATAAAAGAAAGTGGTCATTCTGATTGTTTTCTTTTTAAATACTGACGGTAGTCATTTACATCATATGAAAAAGAGTATCAGAACATCTGCATATTACACCTACAGAGAGCTAAATGGGCTCCTCTTTGCAGATGTTACAGTTCTCTATTTTTTTGCCTATTTATGTGATTTAGGTCAGACTGATGATTTTCTTTCCAAGTAACGATTTTCTTTCTGAGCAAACCCAATGGTGTTTGATGTGGTTGAAGTAAGGGCTCTGTATTAGCCAACTACATCTTTATAGACTTTTTTTCAATATGAGACTTTATGCAATACAATATTGTAAATATTGTTAATGTACATATGTTGTTGTCATATGCTTTACATAGCAATACAGAAATACTACTAATGTACAACAAATCTAAACAGCTAAGGCAAATATCTGGAATAAAACAATATAAGGTTGGCATAAGTAATGTAAAATACGTAGATGCTATGTTGAAGTTATGAAGTTATGTAAGTTGACTCACCCCCTTGTGGGAAAAACTGTGAATAGATGATTTTAAAGGTGTCCTCATTCACTACACCACTGGGACATTCCTTAAACAATAAAAGGCAACTTTAAGTAACACTGCAAGTTTTAGTTTGAACAAATCAATTTCTAACTGAGCTGGCAAAATAACTAATATTTATTTTATAGAACAGTAGCCATAAAGACCTGAAAATGCGTTTTACTACGGATAAAGAGCCAAGTTAACTCCAGTTACCTGCTAGTGTTATTGTAAAGATATGTAGAATATTAATAAACTAACAATAGTTCAACTCAATTTCTAAAAGGCTATGCATTGTTTTCTTAGTCTTATTCAGCCCTTGGTTTATTTTGACATTGGATAATGGCACATGAACTATATTTAAAAATGCTTTTAAGACTAATTGCATGTGTCTGCAAATATAGTTTGCAAAATAGAGCGTGTGTTGAAAAGTTATTCATATTAACATGTCAGTGACTTGTGGTCAAAGTGTTAAACTTTGGGTTAAACTTATTACCTACTTTGTCAAGATCTTTTCCTGTCGACACATCTACCTTTCAACACGCCCACTGACCTTTTAAAACATCTCTAAACTAATGCCCTGGTATATAATTAAATTCATAAATGAAACATAGAATAATCTTACATTTTTAAAGCCTCTATATAACACTTGTAGCTCTTTCTTGGTAAACTTGGTTTGCTCTTGAAGTTTCTCCAACCCCTCAGGCCGATGACATACTGTGGACAACTCGAAATCATCCTCGATGCTGTCTGTGAGACACAAGCAACCTCATTAACAGTTTTTCATGTGCAGAAAACAACTACTGTTCTACTCACCATAGATTTTAGTGAACTGTACTGTTTAGAAAAACATCAAGTACATTACGGTGTAAAAGATTTATAATAAAAGAATAAATTATGATATATGCACCAGATCTTCAGCTCTCATACATGTTCAACACCCTGCAATCAGTATTCTATTACATCTTACGTCTTCTGTGTTCCCATACACAAATTTATTATTTCCTTGCAGCGTCATTTTTAAATAATTTAACAGAAAATGTTCTAATAAAGCAAAAAAACAAACACATTTTTAACATCACATTTACAGAACAGTCCCTCTTCATAGAAGTCCACCAGTCAATCCATACAATCCAAGCAACTTGGGTTTAAGGACCTTGCTCAGGGGTGAATCGCAAACTGTTTCTTGTATGTCTCATGTTAGATACTCCCAAATTAATAATGCAACTGTGAATTATTAAATATAGCATTTACAGTACTACTTTTACAGTTTCTAAATAAAATTGCCTTATGGATCAGTGATATTTGCATCATCAGAAATAATAAATGTATGAAACAGAGAATCTACAAGCCCATCATCTAGTAACAAAAGTACCCAACTACACATTGTATCAGTAATGAAATTGCTAATTGTCGATATTACTGGACATAAGTGAAGAATTCTTTCCTTTTCAAAATTTACAATTATAAAGAGCCACGATTCAAGTGTTCATTGAGGAATATGAATGAGGCGGAGGTAAGTCACTTGCATTGACTGACTGAGGGAGGGGCACTGGGCCCACAGCAGGGCAGCAGCTTGAGGAACCGCTGTTTAATGCTTTTTTTGCTTTGGCTGGGAGTATTACCTGAAAGTCACCAACCACAACAGAGGATTAGAAAGTAGCCGAGCTCAATGGTGAGACAGAACGTGCACATATGCCAGTCATACGAATACATATTCACACTCAGACTGCATGCAGCAGGATCGTAGACTACATGAGGTAATGGCTGAATAGTTTGTGTAAGTATCCTTTAGATCACTCCTGTTTGAACTGTATATCACTAGAGTGGAAAAAGAGGAAAAAGACAAAAAAAAAAGTACTTCTATTTGAATTTTGTATCCACGTTTATGTACTTTAATGTACATTTATGTACTTTTAAGTTTAACTTTAAATCTTAAGCTTTTAAAAAACTTAAAAAAAAAAAAAAAAAAAGCTTTTAGGTCTAACAATTAGAAGGAGGCACATAGATATAGCTTGGCACTTACTTTACAAATTAGTAAAAATGAGTTAAAAACAGTAAATCTGTAATAATTATTTATTATGTCAATTCGCATTGTATTCTCATAAGTTGGAACCACTAATGTTTTTGGGTTATTGAACACTTTTAATTTAATCATGCTTTCTGACCTATTGATTAAATATTTTCCCTCACCATTTCAGCTATATTGTAACTAGTGAATATGTAGCTTACACAATCCAACATACACTAAGAACAACATTCTAAGGACAAAAGCATTGCGACACAAGCATCTCAACATATGTTTTGGACAACTGCATGCTTATACCTTATTGTGAAGGGTTTAGGGGACAGTTTTACTATATTAAGCAAAGTCTATAAAACATGGGTTTGATAAATCTGGTGTGGAAAAAAACCTGACTGAACTCTTACCTTAACATCACTGTAGAACTAGAATACAAGATCATGAGCCAGGCCCTCTCACCCAACATCAGTGTCTGTTCAGAGAAAGAATCTGCTTTCATCTGAGATGAAAAAAAAAATCCACAAACACACTTTCACATATTCTAGACAGCCTTCTTAGAAGAGTGAAACCTCTCATAGCTGAAAAGGGGGACCAGTGGGGACGTCTCAGTGCTTTTGTCCTTAAAGTGTATGTTATGCAAAAACATGCAGCACAAGAATCTTTATAGTATCTTTGCTGACCAAGCTTCTTATTTCTTTATTTTAAAGCTTCAAAATGAATATCGTAAATGCAATAAAACTCTCCAAAAAAACTAAAAACATATTTTATGAACAATTTAATTTGATAGAAAAAGATAAAGGTACGTGAAGCAAACAACACGTACAGTGCCACTTCTCAAGAAAATAGATTATTCAAACTGAATGTAGCTAAAAAGAAAAGTGAAGCTCATTGACCAGCAACATAACACCATAATGTAATATGTGTTAGCACAAAAACAAGTTTCTGACTTTTATAAATGTCTTCTATGTGTGGCCCGATCCTGTCACAAAAAATAATCTGATACCAGTTTTACAAATGAGATTTACGATCATCAACAACCAACAACTGCTGAACTGTGCAAAAGCTGAACTGTGCAAATTCAGATTCCGTCCTTATAAATAGTTGTTGAAAACTGGAACCACCTAAATCTCATCCACAACCTGTTGTCAATTTTAAAAAGCAAAATTAAGAGTAAAACTTAATGAAATATGAAAATGCAAAGCCTTGACTTCCTATAGCTTGTTTTCCCAACTCACACTGTATTCCCTTGGTTCTTAAATAAGGCTGCTCATACCTCAACTGTATTGCTTGTTGCATAACCACGAGGGACTCTTGAGCGGTAAATAAGTGCAGGCCCAACTTCAATTCAATATGGGTGTCTTACAAGTTTAATGCACTTAATAATTGTAGATGTAATGTAATTTTGCACCCTGGACAATATAATACAGAAAAGATTTAGATCACTACTATACTATTTTAAGTACAACTCTCAGATCCCTAGAAAAATGACAATGTCTGTGACAGCATGACAACACAAATAATGATCAGGTTTGATAATACTATAGTGAAGCTAGTGCCTCTTTAACTACTGACTTGTGTTCTCTCATTTGAAAGTCGCTTTGGATAAAAGTGTCTGCTAAATGTCTAAATGTAATACGTTTAGCAAACATACAAAAACTCACACTAACAGTTCACAGATTTACGTATCTGAATGGTTTTATATTCTACAGCTTCCATGAGTCTAAGCCTCTATGCACCATGTCTATGACTCGAAACTCAACAGATGCATCATGTATAGCAACTTTAACCTAATTCAGGCCAGTTCAATACACATCTGCCCCAATGACTCATTAGACCAACATTAAACTAACACAACATTTCTCAATTCCACTTTTGACTAACAGCTGAAAAGTTTTCACACCTCAGAATGACATTCACACAGGTGGGAAGGACAACATGCACAGGAAACAGACAAAATAATTAGATCAATTCTTAGGGGTTGACAATATCTGTCATGATGATCAACTGCAGCCATTATCTGGAAATGGATATTTTGAAAACTGCCTAATGCTTTTATGTCAAAAGTGACATTGAGCTGCCAGGCAGTTTATAGCATTTTAAGTTAATCTTTGGCATGGATTACAGGGAAACAATAAAAATCAATGCTAAATAGATAAATGTGGTCAAATAGAAGATATAAAGCTCACTGACCTCAAGGCTTTATATATATATATATATTATTGTTTTAACAATTTTTGGAGGCCATAAAGTTACCTTAATAAATTATTCTGTTGTAAAAATGCTATAAAACTATAATTTTGTGAAATTACGCTCTAATACGTATAATATTAATATGTAATGTATATGTAAACTTTACAGAACTTTTTTTTCTTTTTTTTTTCGAGATTTGAACTTTGAGTTTTCGACCTATTTGGGGAAAAAAAAAACAACAACAAATAAACATAAATAAAACTAAGAGAATGAGAAAAATAATAAACTTTAAGTAAAGCTATATTTATTCAAATGTTACATAAATTTAAAGAAATAAAATCCCTCACCAAAAAATAAGCAGTAATGCATAACTTCCAGTCATGGCCATCATTCAATCAATATTTCATGGAAATCCTATAGATTAATCAAAAAGAGATTTATTAAAAGCACTGCTGTGCATTGATAAAGCCCAATCACTGCAAAAGATCTAAAAAAACTTACTGTACTGGTATTACTAAGGGCCAGTATGTTCATACCTTAGGATTGTGTAGCAAATATCAAATATTTAATTGCATAAATTATATATATAATTATTTTAATTTAGTTACTGGGCTATCCTTTAAGACTTAATCCCTAGTGAGCATTTAAAATATTTTTTTATACAACTTATGTATTTCTATTTATGATATATAAAGTATTTTTCACTAGCTCACTTAACTGCACTTACTGAACCCCGATTACTTTTCATTTGTCTGTGGAACATTAACACTCACAATACCCATCTTGCCTTACCTTTAACAATGATGTCAATTAATCCCAAAAAGTGCATAAGCTTGAGAGAGCTGCAGATGATGAACAGAATACCCACTGTCTGTAATCCCTCTATCTCCAATTCTTCTCTGAGGAACACCAACATGATCTTCACAGACCTTTAAAAGTTCATTCAATTCCCATTGAATGTGGTGTTTCCAATAATAGTGACTTCACATTGTTTGTGAATTACGTCTGCATTCGGATGTCCTAATATTCATTCATTGCAGGATATAAGTCTTTATACATATTTGCTTACCTTTCTGTCCAAACACTGTGTTAATACAGGAAAGTAATGAAGCTAGGTCTGTCAACAAAACGTCTGACTGCTGATAAGCAATATTTTTCAATAAATAAATTCCAAAAATTCAGACAATAAGAGCAGCTCAGCGAATCCACAGGTGTCGAATCAACAGGAGTCTCGTGCTAGTATGTAATCCTTTTAGAGTGAACGTTAAATAATGGCCTCATGCTCTGATTTTGAGCCCTCTAATAATCCTGTAGTCCAAACAAGTCATTTTCCCTCATGGAACTGACTCACACCTAACTTCATCCTCTCTTTCGTGTTTCTCTCCCTCTCTAAACCTAATTGGGTCACTTTCATGGTTTTTGAGATACTGGAGGATCAGAAGGAGGAGTATGTGGGTATGTGGGCGGGCAGAAGTGGGCACATTGACAGAAGTTACCATCGCCTTTGTTCTTTTACTGTTTTTCTCCTTTATAAATATGTTCTCTGTCTGACTAGTCAGCCCAAAATGCTTCACCACTATGAAAAGTAATCCAGCTGCACAGTCAGATGATTTAATAGCATATAACACATATAGAAGTCTATTCCAAACATCTTTAAAATTACGTTTAGTGTTTATAAAATCTCAGACATTCTTTTAGTAAAATATGAATCGGAAACCTTATGCTACTAAAAGCTACTAAACTAATCCAGGTGTAATTAAAAGATGTCTGCATTATTTTGGCTGTGTACATTTTAATTTTCATCAGGGGAAAGCATCTGCATAAATTATACACTTGCACCTGAGTCTCATTAAAGTTGAACAGAAAAACTGTAAGAAACATTTCACTAAATTAGGATGACCTTTAGCCAAATTCACAACTGCTTACTGCCCAGATACCAGCTTGGTCCTGTCAGGCTCAATTTATGCTATCTCCTGGGCTCAACTGCCCCAAAACAGACATAATGTGAGCACCACTTGGGAGCCTGTTAAGCATGTGGGTAATAAAATCAAATAAGCCCCTTTAACGGCTCATGTGGCAGAGCATTCCAAATAGCCTCCATGTCTGGCATGGCCTGAAAATGTCAAAGAAAACTTTAAAGCATCACAGTTGACACTTGTAAGATGACATGTCATTGATGGGGTGACTAGATGAGAGGATTTACCATTTTTTCATCAAATATATAATATAAAAAAAATAATATAAAAAGCATCCTCACAACTCATTTTATATTGACATTTAGGGAAAAAAAAACCTTTTAATCAGTCTAACAATAAAATACTTGTATTTTTGCACCTTGAGAAGTCCTTGATGATGTGAATCGCACTTTTAGGCTTTTAATGAACAAACACATTGTGTGTGTGTGCATGTGTGCCTTCAATGTTAATTTGTTCGGCACGTCAAATGAATCATGCCGCCCCTTTGGAATGGAGAGACAGAATCATTTAACATTTGCCAAATTTAGAAATCTACCTGCACGCTTACCCCACTCAAATTTGATTAAAATGACTGGAGGTCATGAACAGACAAGCAATGTAACAAATGGTTCCCATTTTCCCAAATCTGAGTAACTTGATTTCAACTAATTCTACTGGGAGGGCTTGGTAATTTTAATAGGTCATTATTTTTCTTGTGTATTTTTAAAACACTGGGTGGAACTCGGGGGCCTGAATAATTTGAAAACCAAAACAGATCATTCAAATGCATGAGAGGGGTTTAAGCAGCATATAAAATAGGAAAGCACACGAAGTGTGTAAATCAGTATAAATATGTAGATGGCCAGGTGTATTTGATATTATATTGTTCATTTAATCACATTAAAATCAGCCCAATTAAAAAAATACAACATTAAATATATATATATATATATGTATAAACCTAAGATCTATTTAATATAAACATTAATGCAGTCTAACTGAATATTTTATTGAAATAGGACAACCTTTAGCCAAATTCTTAACTGCTTGTAGGTTGACAGACCTAATTTACTACAGTGTTTAATTATTCAGAAAGTTCGGATTTTTATTAAATGCTGTCAGAAAACAAAAATATTTAAGTGTGTCAGATGTGTGTGTGTTTTCTTGTGGTTCCAGTCCAACATGTTGAACTTATAAATAAAACGTTTGTGTCTCCGGGACACATGATGTCCTATCTATCATGTATTTGACTGACGCTGTTTGAAATTAAACACAACATGGGCAGAAAAGAGAGAAACTAATAAAATATTTAGAAACATACCATATTATTGGTAATAGACAAGGTAATTTGGCGTAAAAAAAAAACATGTCTTAACATCTGCTGTAAAAACAATAGTATAAACTGTCAGAGAGTCAGTTAAAAAAAAAAATCTAAGTTAGGACAATGCACTATTACCATCACTGTTGAATCTGCATGACCTGCACTGAGCACTGCAGTGACTTTAAAATCTATTTTGAAATAATCACTGTTCAAATCATTTTTTATTATGTTTTGAAGTCAATAAATGGTAAATTTGTTCTTATTTACAATCTTCAGTTAAGCAAAATCTTACAATTCTTTCTTTGCATGTATGTCACATTCTAGATGCACATACATACAAATCTATCTTAATTGGATTTTATTTAATGAGATTGTATAAAGTTAATTGCTTTTGCATTTTAAAAGTTATTTATTTATTTATTTTTAAATATTACTATTAGCCACAGGTTGAAACTAGAATACAAAGTAATGATGCCGTCTTAGGCTTCAATAAAAACAGTTCTTGTTTTTTATAAGTAACTAAACGAGTTCTTTAAATTAATTGATCTTATCTGGGTAATCAACTGTTTATTTAGGAAAAAATACTTATGCCATATAGTTATAGAAGTCCATTTCCACATGCATGCTAGTTATTTCATGTTGATCTTGACCACAAGGGGGCAGTACATAGCCAAACATTTCAATAGCATCTAGAAGTCCTTATAAATGTCTTTTAATCAGATACAGATGCTACAATTATTAATGACATTATAAACACATTTCTGTTTATCTTTTTAAAAAATGAATGCTGGAAATTCCTCGTGTTACATAAGTACATTGTACTTATGCACATGTTGTGATCAGGTTTAGCCTATTTTTAAGGAGCCTTACCTGGTCCTATTTAGTCTTTTTTTTTGGTGAGTAAATATCAGAACTGGAATATTTATATGACTTTGAAGTATAATTTAGTTTTCTGGAGCCTCATTGCCATGACACAGACAGAGAGATTTCTACTTTGCTATTGATTTCTCCTTTTTGCACCTGCTTTTACTGGCTGGTCCAATAACTCTCTATTAGAGCCCAGAGATGCCAGGAATGCTCTTAAGCTGACAGCTTCTACACAGTGAAAAAAGAAAAAATATGGCATTGCTCAAATGATAGTAAGATGTGTCTGTGTTATAGTGTGCGTGAATGAATGTGGTCGCTCTCTTTCTTTCTATTAGTCTGTCTGTCTATCCATCCATGAACAAAAGTCTTGGAAAACTTAAACATTATATATATATATATATATATATATATATATATATATATATATATATATATATATATATATATATATATATATATATATATATATATATATACATAATATAATAACCCATAATAAGCTTGTTGTGATGTTGCAGCTATGTCAGCTTCCACGTATTTGGGAGAGCAATATACAAATTTTTCTTCGTTTGTTCTGTCATCCAGAAGAGCATTTGTAAGGTCGGACCTATAACAGCCTGGCTCACGATCTCTTAAAGGTTTTCGATATTAAGGTCACTATATTTCACAAAGTTCACATCTGTCCAAAATCTATGGCTATATGCCTTGTATTATAAAATCCATCGATTACATAACAGCTGATATGTAGTGGAGTCTGTGAAGTCCTGACCATTAGATTATGAAGTAATGTCCACTAACAAATTATTTAGAGAAACAGATGGATTAGATGGATTATAGACTACTATTGTAAAACTACAATAGATATTTAAGAAACAAGGAGGTGAAATTAACTCATAATTTAAAGCCTTAGGACAGACATTCATACATAACGTGATGATATTGTGTTTGGAGTATACACCATAACAAATGTGTTATTTATCAGAGTTATTTAGAGTTTTCTATATTTCTGCAAAAACATACCAAAAAACTTAACAAAGTTCTAATAGTAGATGAGGAAAAAAACTAATTAAACAAATAAGATAAAAAGGACAATAACATATTAACTAAAGAAAACAATCTACTTTAACTTTTGTTTATAAATTACAAATGTGAACTTTGCTTTTAGTACAGGGTTTAACTCAGATATATATGAGTTAATAAAAATGTAATAGATTTTCAATATTAAAATGTTTGTATTTATTTTAGATTTTAAATTTGTTGAATTATCTCTATGGTAGTGTTACATATTCACTTGTTTTTTTTTATAATTACATATAGCATGTAGAATTAGGCACATATAAGCGTATAAAACTTCAAGCTACATAAAAACATAAGACGTAAAAGAAATCACTGACACTTAATGAAATTTGAGATCATTCAAAATGTATCTTGTTTACACCAACTGAAAGCATCCAAAACACAAAACCCAACCACTGAGCTGGATCTGGAGACATTACAAAGCTAATAAAAGTTTTATTATTCTTCCTTTGAGACTTTAAGCAAGGCTATAAATAAATGGCAGACGTCCTGAAACCTCCTCAAGAACTCACAAATTGTGCTTGGTTTTAATTAGTCTGACCTCATATCCTGATGAGCTTCGGTTGGTAATAGGCATGCAGGAATATATCATCAGGCCACTATTAATTATTAATCTCAATCCGACTGTGTGTGGAGCAGTTGGGGCAAAGATTTTGAAATATATCATCTTTTTGTAGAAATATGATGATTAAACTAATTATTAGTTTGAATAGAAATTATTTTAAAAAATTGTAAAACTTTCAGATCCAATATTGAGATCCACTTTCATATCCAATATATGAGTGACTTCAGTTGTAATTGGCTGCAACTATTAAGTTGTATTGGCTGCACATTTCCGAGTAAAAAAAAAAAACAGAGCAGTGACAGGTGATATCAGGCAGGTAGGTAGACAAGCAAAAATGTAACCTAATGGCCTCCACCAAATATACAGTATATAAATATATATAAATATATATATATATATATATATATATATATATATATATATATATATATATATATATATATAGTATACATTTACATATACATATATAGATATATTTCTAAATTGATTTTTTTATGCATTAGTGCATATGTAGTACATATTCATTCACAATAAAACTATACATGTATAGGTTTATATGTATACATGTAAACCTAAAATATAAAAAGTATTTTTACAAATATAGTATTTTTAAAAAAAATTATATTAATGGGTACTCCAGAAATATATTAGTAAGAACTTAGAAGAGATAGTGACAATGTAAAAGATTTTCAAACCTAAATGCCATCCATCAAATGCTATGAACTTGTTAAATATGCCAAAATGTAAAGATTAAGCCTAATAGACTAAAAGCTGGACATAAAAGTTTTATTCAAAGATTGTGCAATAAAATTGCCTTCGATTTCTTTATAGCCCATGCATTATTAAGAACTTACTGGCCACAAGAGTAAAACAAATCCTAATGTTTTCTTCAAACCCCTCCTTCTTCCTCCGTATTGATGGTTCACCACATTATGAAGTGATTTAAATCTGCAGTAAAAGACTGTTAGAGGAACTTTTACTGGGAAACACTTTTCGTTGCTGTACACATGGATTTATTTCTATAATAACTCATGTAAATAAAATCCATGTTCTGTCTATAGTACATAGTGACCCGTTTGTCTGTTAACAAACTAAAATCAAGAACAGGGTTTCCTATATTTGCTTTTTTGTTATATTAATTGTTAGCTGTTGCATTAATACATTAGCTAAAAGTTTTGGCAGTAATGAAGCCATGAGATATAAATACATATGTAATTACAGTTCTAAATGATATAGAATCAATAAGCAGGAATGAACAGTCTGCAGATAGTTTTGTGAGCTGCAGCATTTAAAGAAAATGTACAATAAATGAGCTTATGCTGTATCGATTATGGTTGCCATGATTAAGAGAGACAAATAAATCCAAAATATTAGATTAGATAAACAATTTGCTGACAAAGTGCACTTGCACAAGGCAGTAAAAACCACTAATGTTTGATAAGTTAATTTGGAGGAAAAAATGTAGTTATTGACATTATGAATCAACAAAACAGAAATGAGTTCATTTCACAAAGAACAATAGTATAAGCTTTTAGTGTAATTGTTAGATATTCATTAATTATACATTTATACAGAATATATATATATATATATATATATATATATATATATATATATATATATATATATATATATATATATATATATATATTTTATTTTGTATTAATTTATTAATGAATCCTAGGCAACAGACCAATAAAGTAACTTAAATCTAGAACATGCCCATCTCTACATGGTTAAAAGCTGATAAGCATACATATTCAATGTATAAAATGTTTAAAATGTAAAGAATTAACTGTTCATGTTTGTCTCCAGTGCACCATTCCAGAACCAAAGATATAGAATCGATAGAAAAACAAGTCAGAAAGCAAAACCAAGAAAGCCGTGTGCCCCGTTTCTTTTATTATTCAATAAAGGAGCATCAGGTAGAGCTAGACAAGAGCACAGACAGTATACAGTTCAAAAATAGACAAGCTGAAAGTAAATGCATTCTTTCAGGGGAATTCTAATAGAATTTCACATGACATGACTACAAACAACTGACAGTTTGATCGACACTTATTTTAGGCTATCAGGTTGAAGAACTGAAGTGAAGGCCACAATCTATGGGTGCTAATATGAAATTGCTCACCAAATCGGAACCCTCAACCACAGTATGGAGTGTATAAGAAACTGCATTTACAATTTTGGGGTCAGGCTCTGAGGATGAACATGAAAGCCTTGCTTACAATTTGCTCACCTGATCTGATCTGATGTCAGGAGGTTTGTGATGAAGGCTTTGTTCTTCTGATCTCAACTCAGAGATCCCACACACAAAGCATAAAACAACTCTGAATCATGTCATGTATTCCATTGTTACACTTATCACAACAATGGTGGCATAAAGGCAGCCATATAGTAGACAGAGAAAATTTGTTACATGCTCTCATGTTACATAATTAGACAACCTCTAAAGCAAAGCTTCTGCTTGGTTGGCTTCTCATTACTAAAACTACAGTGTGAAGGAGATAGAAAGACTGTTTATTAATCTATATTTTGGTATTGGTTACTCATATTAGGTCTTCACTTTTTCAATATTTTGTCTCATAAAATTCCAGGGTACTTCAGCCTTATTGTCAAACAAAACAAATATTATTGAGCTTTACAGCTTTGTTGAACCTATTTGCTCCAACAACTTACACATAGTAATGTCTCTGCTTGTTAATTGGATATTTTGTCTGTGGAGCCATAAATGAAAAATAATAAGCTTTCTCCTCCTTGTTGAATATTGCCAGCGTCCATGTCTTTTAATGATGAACTGGCAAAGCTGAAGTGTGTTAGTCAGCCGATTTAAACACTATGATGCACCACTGGGACAAAACTGGTTCGCTCATTAAGAGTAATAGGAATTAGTTTTCATTTTTCAAGTCTGATCACTAGTATGTGCCTAGTAATGACTATAAATGCTATTTAGAGAAGAGAGAAACAGAGCTTTATAAAAGGATTTCAACATGTAGTTTGATTTCATAGACTGTAAGGAACACATGTTAATCTTACTTATAATGCAGCACTTATTTAGTTGCATAAGAAAACCACTATTAAGGTCAAGTGATGACACTTAATTATAAAGTTTTCAGTCTTCAAAAGGAATCTTTTCATATGTAGAGTTCGGGTAGTTAATAATAAGTAATAGCGTAATAGTAATAGTAATACATTCATATGTATGAATGTATGTATAGTATGTATTGTTGTTCATAATACAATCTTGAGAGGCTTAGTTTTTTTTCACGGTGAATATTGCATGTTATCCCTACATTCTTTTTCTTTAGTTTCTCCAACAGCACAGACAGGTTAATGATGTGAGTTGGAGTTTCTAAATTGCCCCTGGGGGTGAAATATCTATCTTCAAAGAAGCACAGTTCAACTAACAAATCTAAGATATTTATTTAATGATGACACTGATTTAATAAACAATATTTCATATTAGCAAACTAAAACTGTAAAGTTTTTGAACATAACCTGTTTCATCACACTGCAGTTGACTGACTGCAATCCACACACCTTTTACAGAGTGGACTACACAGTGCACAGTTTGACTCTCGTCCACATGACACCTGTTCATTACACTATGTCTCCAACAGTGAGCCATGTATTTATGTGGAACTACAGAGAACCAGCTAGTGTCTTGAGTGCCTGTTATGATTAATAATTCACCATCCTTAAAGACATGGTGCTGTGACCTCCACTTTATCTTGACAGTAAGTCAAAATAATGAGGCTTGAAGATTTTGTACATACAGTAAGCATTAAACCTGACCAGAGCCTATTTGAATTCTTATGACACATTTGTTATTAAAACCACTGCTATGCACTTTCCCTAATATATCTAGACTTTTTATTGGCTTTTGCTCCTAATATCTTTCACTATATATTTGCCTGGAGACAGCTAAATACCTTTACATTTTAGGGCAAGCCAAGTTTGAGTAACTTTACTTTTTTAATCTTGAGATGAGCAACCAGAGTTGGCATAAATTCTTAGTTGGGTACAATCCAAGAGACATATAATTGTGGAAAACTGAGTTGGGAGTTAAAGCAAAGCTACCTCGAGCCATACAAAATATTAAATCTGAATAAAAAATGCTTTATAATTTAAAATCCCTTCTTAAAAGGCCAGCACTTTTTTAAGGGCCACAAATGTGCATAAATAATTTTAATGACGACATTGCAAAGTACGGGTGGGCGAGATGAGCTAAAATTGATTTCACAATATTTTCCATTTTTCATTATTAATACGATAATGATCTAATGCGAAACCATCTTGCTTTTTTAAAGGATTTATTTGTAAGGGAGCACTGCTCATACATATATGTTATTATGTAGTTTTTCCTGAGTGTGTGGCAGTAATGTTTCTGTTTCAGTGTTTCAGGGTTTGCCATAACCACAGTGTGAATGATGACACCTGCATACAGACATTTACTTAAAAATACTGGTAGACCTAATAATCCTAGTATAAATTCATTGCTGACAATCCAATAGTCAAGAACATTTTCATATGCACATATTATTATGACTACAGCAACATTTAATATGTTGAAATGTATAATAAAACTTCATAATTGGACAATTAATTAACTTTATGATCTAAAACTGTGAGTGGGTGGTTTAGGGAAGAAATCAATGTTGTCACAGTGCAATAATAAAAATAGCAGATCAATCAAGTCTAATAACTACCATCAGCTAATCTGGAAAAATAATCAAAAAATATAAATTATGTCTGAGGCAGTACAAAGAATGACTTAAGTGCAAATCCTGAATCATTACATGTGATTTAATCTGGAAGTAGAAATAAATCTCCCCTTGTAAAAATACAAATATCTTAGTAGACACTAAAAGTGCATCAGTCAAAGACTTTTGTGTCCTTGCTATTGATTAGACTCTTCAAGCACCAGGCAGAGAGAGGAGGGGGGGGGTTTCACAGGGTAAGGTTTCAGAGCTAACAGTTCCCATACGTAACAGAACTCCTCCACTAGTGCTGCGGTGGGACCCTCAGGTGCTGCAAGACAACTTAATCTGATCTGCCTGACTTTTAGGATTTAGTGACATTTAGGTGGCTGGGGCACCTAATTAGCAATTTAGACACTGGAAGCAGAATGTTACCTTCTCCTCCAACAGGCTCAAAAAGTCCAAATTGCTCCAGGACCTTGATAAAAAGTCCCATGACCAGCAGAACGGCGATCATCTCGAGGCCATCCACGTTTATCATGGTGGAGAACACTCATCACATTGTACTCACGGAGCCCAAGTTGTTTCAACAGTTCAACAGTTTAACAGAGAAATAAAAAAAACTCCAAAAAACAACTACAATTCCCAGGGTTCTCTTGTCAAAGCTCCAAAAGTTGTCAAATCAAGGCTGATATTCTAGCGTGAAACATCAAGAAAATGAGGGGCTACGCATTCATGTATGCCATCTTCCCAAAGAAACTGAGACCTTCATGCCACTTCTCGGAAAACTCCATCAGGCGCAGCAACACAAACTGCTTGGGCTGTGATTGTCAGTATGCAATCTAACAATGCAGAGAGTGAGGAAAGAGGGAGGGAGTAAGAGATACCCAGAGAATGAAATAGAGAGAGCAAGAGAAAGAGAGAATGAGAGAGCGAGAGCAAAGGAGGTGGGACAGAAAAGAGGAAGAGGGGAGAGAGACATATGCCCTCCCTATTCAGTGACACTACCTTTATCGATTTGCCTAATGTAGTTTCCAAGGTAACTGCCAGTAGATATTTAGAGGCACCAAGTAAACAAGCATGGTCGCAGTTAAGAGAAATGTACAACAACTGGATTATGAAGAAATTACTCAGATAAAACAGCTACATTACATTTGTATGGAGGGAAACGGCCCACTGTGATGAGCTGACATGTCATGACATAAATTACACATTTTCACTAAGAAACAAAATAAAGCACAAAAGAACTAAATCAAGGCTGAGGCTTTAATATCAGATGTCATAACTAATAATATTTAATATATGTTCAAAGGTCAGTTCATTAGGTTAACCACCTGGTTTAAACACTTATTGTTCATTTTATTAGTACCACTTTCCATAGCTGGACTACACTCTAATTAATTAATTGTAGCACTACATTTGTGCATTTGTATGGAAAGGTTAAGCCATGTAAATGACATATAAACATTAAAATGTGTTAAATACATAAATAGACCAATGCAAAACACACAGCACATGCAAATACCACACAAAATACCCTGTCTACCAATTCAGGAATTGCCCCTCTTGCTGTGAGGCAACAGTGCCACTTACAATGCCACAAAAACCCAATTTATAGAATGTTACAAAAATAAATAAATTAGTCTTACTAAAATTAAGTCCTAAAGTCAAGAAGTTAAAAGAAAATGATTCTTAAATGATCCTGATGGACAGAACCTTGGAATAGTGGTTGTGCAATTTTGCTAGGATGTCACTGCAAAGACCGTTGTACACTTTCAGAGGGATTTACACTGAACAAAATTGTCAACTTTTGATCATATACACAGGCTGTACTTGGTGTCTTGCATTGTTAATGCGAGAAGAGGTAAAAACGGCAGAGAGATTGACTGATATGAAAGAGTGGAAATCCGGTAGGTGTTGAAGAGTAAGAGGCTACATCAAATCCTCTCCATACACATAAACACACATGCACGTACACATGCACGCACACCCACACACAGTTTTATTCTCTTGAATTGAGCATGAGACTGAACTTTAAAGAGTACAGAGCAAAGGTGATCTCCTGGCTAACACAGCTATAATTGAAGGTTGAGAGCAATTATGTAACAGTAATGGTTATAAAGGCACTTTCCTCTACACTTTAAAAATGAAAAATCAATGCATATGTTATTATCTCACTTTATGGCTATTCCCAAGAAACAGGGATCCTGCACATATTCACTATAAGAATGTAAATCACCTTTGTTGTAAGGTCAACACGAGATTTTATTATGAACTTCAGGGGCACTTAAATCATGATACAGATAATTTAAACCTGCTTAATTCACTTCATTATGAGGTAATGTAAATGACCTAATGTATTAATATTATTATTTAAAACCTCAATGTTACCAAACGATGGTTGTAGTTTTCTTCCCAGAGTTTGTATCATGGTGCTAGTCGAAGTCATAGCTATGGTTTTCCTGATCGGCAAAATGTTCTGTTAAATATTTAATCTTCATTTTATTTCTATCAATCACTGTGACAATAAAATGAGTTCTCCCCAAAATGTTATTTATTGCAGGTGCATCTCTTTTATGTACATTTATGAAGGCTGTTGATGTTAACTGTAAACATTAATATATTCAGATATCTCACAGTAGACAGATGCATAGTTCCAGAATGTCAAGCTGTGAAATAATAGCTTCAACAACTTAAATGTTCAGAGAAACACAGAGGTTAAAACTGAAGAGTGACACTTTTTTAATAGGACAAAAATGGGATCATTGTGTGACATTCTCTCGACATGTATAAGCACCTTTTGTCATTTCTTCATTCAATCAAGCTATCTGGTATTAGATATTATGACATAAAGCCATTGCTATGTTTCTACTGTCTTTATATTTTAATACAATATGTTGATAATCTTAATAAAGGTTACATATGGTTCAGATCTGAAAAATAAAACAAATATAATATAATAAATATTATTCATTTTTTTGAAAGGGAAAGATGGAAATAATACTCTATAGATAAAGTTTAGGGTGCTTCTTTTGGAACAGCAACAGCTTTCATATTTCTTGTGAGGCCTTCCATTAAAAAGGAGTGCATCTACGAGAATTCTTGCCCAATCATCTAAAAGAGCAATTGTGAAGTCAGACAAGAGGGTCTGGCTTGCAATATCTGTTCTCGTTCATTCCAAATCTGTTTGATGGGGTGATGGTCAGGGATCAGTCCAGTTATTCCACACCGTGCTCACCCAGCCAAGTTTTAATAGATCTTGTTTTGTGGACTGGGTCGCAGTCATGTGGGACCAAAGATGGGTATTCCTCAAACTGTAAGCATACAATTGTTCAAAAGGCACAAATAGATGCTTACTTTAATACACTGGGCCAAGCAGACTAAATAAAACATGAATTTAATGATGAAGACTTTATAGTGTTATGGTTTTTGTTTTTCTGAAGTGCTTTCATTTTAATGTTTGTTAGTGTTGGTTAGAACAATTTTTGTAGAAACAATTTTGCAGAACAATTTTTCGAGTATTAAACTTCGGGTTTTGTATTGCTTTTTTAATATAAATTCCAAAATTGGTTTTAACAACTTTCACTCTTCTGGTTAAGCTTCCTAAAAGACTGTAAAGTGTCTAAATGAACATTTTAACCAATTGTATTAATAATCACTGATGTTGGATGAGATGGCCTGCCTAAAAAACTCTGCATTGTCATGGATTAGTCATGGATGTCTGCATTGAGGTTCAGGTTTTGTAAAGTGGGAAACAGTCATACAGAAATGGACGATCCCTGGCCGTTCCCAAACTGTTCTTATGAATTTGTAAGCATATAATTGTCATAAAATACATGACTAGGTGTTGGATTTCATATACCTGCTGTGTTGGGACTGAAGAAAACACCTAAATGTAATGTAATGTACCCAATAGTTTTGTCCAAATACTGTTTTTGTTATAATAAAGTGTTGTTACATTGGGTCAATTCATCAGCAAATTTTGTTAGTAAGATACAATAGCATGACATGGAGAAGACAGATTATTGAGTAATTACTACTGAGAATTAGGGAAAACTGTGAATACCAAGAAATACAGCAAGCAAATACTCATAGCAATTTTTTATCCTTATTCCTCAAGTCCATACACTTAAAATATTTAACTATGTAATATAAAAAATATATAAGAGATGATAAAATCAGAAAAAATATGAGATTATGACTGAGTTCTTGCATATTAGTTCTTCTGAGAAGAGAAGTCAATTGATGAAGAAACAATAAACACATTAATTATATTCCATTTACCATTTTGACCTTTTGCCTAATCTTTCACATGCCCAGCCCGGTTACTATGGGACACTAGCCTCCCAAATATGTTTTGTACTCTGGATTAGAACACATCCACCTACCAGCTGCTCCAGCCAGTGCTATAATGTGGGATTGATGGCTGGTAAATAGCATCTTTAATCAAGACAAACAACTCCAAGAGAATGTCAGAGTACAAGGGCATCTGCATTATATGGAAACGGAACCACAGCAACCTGAGACGAAGCAAGTCCCGACCTTCGTTCAGTGCTTGTCTAAAAAACAAGGCTTTTCTCCTGACCAGTTCTACACAGGACAACCTGTTATTAAGAAAACTGATATAAATGTTATATCTGAGGTCATGAAATGACCCACTTTTTATGGGGTCACTATTTCTTTTTAAATAAAGTACAGGATTTAATATAAGATTGTACAGCAAACAACACCTTTCACTACGACTACTATACACACTCATGTTTGCCAAGGAGGAAGCCATAATTGTTTTACATTTTATTCATTCATTCATTATCTCCCACTTTATCCTCTATTAGGGTTACGGGGGGGTTCCCCATGCCCATCCAGGGGAGAACGTCTCGGGCGCTGGGCAGATAGACCCAGGACAGGGCGCCAATCCATCGCTGGGCACACACTCACTCACACAGACACACTCTATATGGGGCAATTTTTGAGAATTCAATTGACTTGATCCATGTTTTTGGACTGTGGGAGGAAACCGGAGAACCCGGAGGAAACCCACGCAGACACGGAGAGTACATGGAAACTCCACCCAGATGGAGATTCGAACCGGGAATCCCTAGCGCTGAGAGGCGAACGTGCTAACCACTAAGCCACCGTGCCGCCTGTTTTACATTTTATTAAGTAATGTATTTATTTATGTATTATGCTCCAAAGTACTGACTTCCAATAGTGTGTTCAGCCCGCAATATTATTCCATTTTGTCAGAGATATACAAAACGGAAGCTTTTTGGCATTACTCTTTTGCATTGCTGTAGATCACTTGCTAAAGGAGGGTATACAGCATTGTTACTGTTATTTGGAATCTCATTATAATGCTGCTGTTGCTGCAGCCAGAACTATTGATGGGTGTAATGTATATTTGTTAGCCCGGTATCACCACCCGACCAACAATGGCTCTTTAAATAATTTATTTTCTTCAATAAAAATAAATATTTTCAGTACATTTGTTCATTGAATTTGTATTCAAATTGTATTCAAAAAGCAATATAATAAGCATTCATAAGCCTGTGTAACACTTGTTTGCTGTTAATGTACATAGATGTTAATAATTTATGTGTAATTGTAACAATATTCATTACACTGCATATTAACTGTTATAACTGTTTATTAACTTATTGGTGGGACCAGTGTAATAAACTTTTTGCTGAATTAATGCATCTCCTATTAACACACACACACACACACATATATATATATATATATATATATATATATATATATATATATATATATATATATATATATATATATATATATATATATATGAGAGAGAGAAAAACACTAATGGCCAAATGCTTCCGGCTCTGTGTATTTGGTTTACAATCAGACTCCTATTTGTGTCTTGCAGTCACAGTAATATATAAATGGACGATCTTGATGGCTAAATTTGATCAATTACTTTGAGAAAGAGATACGACAGGTAATTTCTTCTAAGAAGAGATTCACGATCAATAATGTCTGAAATATGCACTTCAATTTTACATAAATAATAAATAAGACAATTCAAGGCAATAATGTGTTCTAGCTTTGCTTCACTATTTTTCAAAAAATTAATTTGTTTTGTCCCCTGCAATATAAAAAGGAAATTTATTCCACTTAGTGGCAGTACATAGCATTAAATACTCTGTAGTGATGCTAAATAGACCACTAACCAAAGTTTGAGAGTTCAAACACTAGTACTGTCCATTTGCCACTGTTGAGTCCTTAAACACGGTCCTTATATTAAGAGAATGAAACAGGTTTCCTAATTTTCTCCAATAGTAAAGTTTGACAGTTGTGCAGAATTTGATTGTTTTCTAGCTAAATTAGTTTTTTTTTTTTTTTTTTTTTTACCTTTCATCTGCTAATAATGACACCCATGCAATACTCCTGCTGTTTCAAAAAAACAAAACCTATGAGCTATATACGAGTGTGCAATCCACCTCTGTTATCACAATAACGATACCTTCAGTGTCCCCAACTGTGTTTGATGGTGAAGTGGCTGTGTAGTTGTTAATCCAGCCTGCCACGCCTCAAACACAGCTGACTGAGTCTCTCAGATTTGTCAGCATGGAATTTAAGGGCTGTATAAACAAGCTTGGTCCTATTTTCACTTGGATTATTAAAAGCTTGTGGGTGGTTACAACACAACTACACCAATTAGCCAGCAGCCCAGGGATGGAGACACATGAGCACAGGACAAACATTCAGGCACTTATAATAAACTCTCACTGTCGTTCTCTTGGTTGCTCTTACACAAACACACACACGTGCACACACACGACACACACACACATCATCACTCTCTCTCTGTTTGTCTTTCTCACACTCTGTTTTTCCTGAAATTTTTACACACACGCACATGCACACACAGAAACACACAAACTAAATCTCTCTTGCTCTTACTACACACACACACACACACACACACACACACACACACACACACACACACACACACACACACTCGCAGATACACATCATCTGTCTTATCTTTCTGGAAAAAAAAACAGGCTCACATTCACCGCTCATCTGATCCCCACGACTATTGATTTTTCCAAATTGCTCACTCGATATAAATGGCAGGATAATAAGGCTACACTCCCCATCACTTCACTTTGGAGAAAAGGCACATGATGTGAAGTTTGGAATACTGTATCCTTTTGGTTTGACCATAATGTCCATGATTGCTTTTCCCAGCCATTAAGATGGTGTTGTCAGTCTAATGTTGATGTTTAATAGTGATAAGGCTACAATTTCAAAAAGATCAGAGCTGTATAGTAAGTCAGAAGCAAGCCAAATTGACAATTCATGTTTAGCACAGATACATGTATTATTGAGTTAGTTAATGACTTGATTGCACTAATCCGAGGCCATTTAAGTGGGCCTTTTTCAGTCTGAGCGTCCATTTCCGATCACATTGTAACCCAATATCTTAATAATGCATTCTTCCTTAATTCTTAATGCACTTAATTGTTGATCACTAATTGAGGGAACATACTGTACTGCAGACATTTCAATAACAGTTAAGACTCAGAGTAAACTCAGTAAAGGGTAATGATACTGAGCTGTATTTTAGCTCTTAGTCTTATAGTAATATTAATAAAAGCATGAAAACAATAAGCATTGAAAGTAAAATTATACAGTGTGGTTTGAACAAGTGGGAAACCTTTAATTGCATTTGTTAAATAAAATAATAGAATAATAATAGAATAAAAGCAATGACTAAAAACAAACTCTAATGAGAAATGGTCTCAGTCTGCTTTGAAACGAACCCTGGAGAGAGGGTGGAGAGAAAAAAAATACAAAAAAACAAGTGAATCAGCCTGGACTAAAAGTAAACTCTGAAACTGCACTGTAAGGCTGTTGTGTTCTGTTTCTTGTTTGTTGCAATCAACACTCTTTGTACAACATAATGTATAAAATGCAATTTGAGACACTGATATGAGACCCAGAGCTGAGCGCTAAACACATACCATATACATACCAAGATTCAGATACAACACTTTGTATTTTTATATATATATATATATATATATATATATATATATATATATATATATATATATATATATATATATATATATTTTTTTTTTTTTTTTTTTTTTTTCTATTTAAGGAATATTGGTACATTAGAACACTGATATTACTATTTTTTAAAATTATGTTATACAATGTGCATCATAACTGTATTATACATCTGTAAAGTTGGTTGAAGATCAAGGTCATATCATTTAACAACAATCATAAACAATTAAAAAGGTTCCATTACATTTGGTAGATGCTTTTATCCAAAGCATCATACAAGTATCCAAACTTGATGGGGTCAGAACATAAGGTTAACCATACAGCACCCTAGAGCAATAATGATAATGCATCTTGCTTAAGGACCCATACTTCAGTGGACCTGGGATTTAAACCCATAACCTTCAGATTGATAGCCCAACATCCTAACGAGTTTCAATTCCCCAAAAATGTCAATTACTATTAAATATTATAACTAATAACTATTATGTATAGCAATACTTTAAGTAGGAGATGTAAATTAAGATAAACAATACATATGGCCTTACCCATTTCAATTAAAAGATGTTTATGTTGCAGATTTCTTGTAAAGTTTCCTCACAATATTTTGGATCTAAATACTGACACAGTGAATTTCAACAAAACATCAATATTCGCCATGGAAAACTGAACATAGTTAAACTAGCGACTCTTCTGAAGATCACTCACCCTTTCGGAAAGCCCAGTAAGAGAAAGGAAAGACAATGAGCAACACCAGAACATACACTCCACCTAGACTGTCCCCAGCTGGCACCACATTAAGTTGTCCATCAGGCATTTTCTCACTAATCCACTGACAGTCCATAGTTTCTGCCACTGATCAAGAAATTAATGTAAAGGACCACCTTCTTAAACCAACAACAATCCACCGTGTTCACCTACCAACTGCCTCATTTCCATTATTTATCAGATCAGGTATTCTGGTTCCACAAAAGCCCAGATCTGGCAGTGGATGAGTTGTTTTGGAATAGCTATCAGAGCTTGGAAAACCCTGTTGTTTATTTTTTAAGTGACCGTGTAGTACAATGCCATGGCTGACAGGTGGGTAGTAAGCCGTAATTTACACTATTCATACAGTGCACTTTTGTCCATGGAGAGAATATCCCAGCCTGTAGCAACGGCATAATGCATTCCCCACTGTTCAAATGAGATAGGATCAGGTCATGGATGTACTTCCTTTTTTCAGAACTGTTTTCATAAGTATTCAGGGTGAACAAGAACACAAAGAATGACATAATTTTCCCTTGCCCTAAAAAACACAGACGAAGGCAAGTGTTTTACAATTTCCAATAAAATTCTCTAAAGTCTGAAGATGGCACACAGCTTAAACATCTAAAACAAATATGAAGATGCTTTCTTAATCCTGTTGTCACAAGTGAATAAAATTAAGCACTTCGTCATGGATAAATTGATTATTTCACTTTCTACCAAGCAAGATCTGTAAGAGTATAGCTGGCTGAGATTTGTGTGTAAAAATGTGATTGGCCTCTACAGAACCCAATACAGAACCATGACCTTAACTCCATCAAACACCACTGGAATAAACTACCAAAGAGATTGTAAACCAGACCCACTCACCCAGAAGAGTGGAAGCTGTTATGACGCAAGGTCAAACCAAATTTTTTTCATATAGTGCACACACACACACACACACACACACACACACACACAGTTGATGATAAGAATGACTGCTTTATCAGGGGCAAGAAAGAGGCAGACATATTTTGATTTACAATTGGTATTTCATGTGGCCTATGATCGTATTGTGGTTGAAATAAATAACCTGTAATCCTTGTCCATGCTTATTTAAATTGTGTGTTATTTTTACAGTTTTAATCACTAAGAATTTGTCTATTTAGTACAGACCTATTTGGGATGCAATAAATACAGACATACAAAAATATAGCTCTTCACAACACAAAAATGGAGACAACAAACATTTATATAATATGTGATGTGTATGTGTGTGTGTGTGTGTGTGTGTGTGTGTGTGTGTGTGTGTGTGTGTGTGTGTGTGTGTGTGTGTGTGTGCGTGCGTGCGTGCGTGTATTAAAGGTAGAAATCACAGAGGTCACTCATTTATTAGTTATAATGTAGCCCTTATGCCGTTTGAAATGCTAAGATGTTCTCTTCTGTCTTTTGACATGATAAATTCAAGGTCTGGGTTTCACAGTTGCTGACATGTTTTCACACACACACACACACACACACACACACACACACACACACACACACACACACACACACACACACACACACACAGACACACACACTCAAATAAACACAAAGAATAAAACAAAAGCTTATTTTAAAGTAGAGCAGGGTCAAACCTTGTACTTCATTCTCCTGCCACCTTTCTTTTATTTTACGTCATCCAGATCATCTATTATTTTCTATTCATCTTTTCTCATTTGTATGGCTTGGGTTAAAAACATTTTAAATTCCTAACTACCAAATCTGTTTTATTTTCAAAAAAATGACAAAAAAATGAATAAGTATACAAATATACAGCAGAGATATAATATAAATATCATATACAATATACAATACAATGTATAAAATATAATATACAGCTTTTCCCAGCTCAATAAACGGCAGTTAATATTTGCGTTACTGTTTATTAACACTAGAGGGCAGTACAACCATTACACGGTATTGCTGATAAACATGCAACTGTTACTAATCAAGGTTGTTGACTCCTACATTTTCAGGTTAAAAAGAGATCAGATGGTGTCTTGAGCTGCAGAGATCTCGATGTAATTAAACATAAAATCAAGAAAATCAAGATATTACGAGATGGATTGACATCACACTTCAGTTTTGTTCGTACTAAGCTATAGCGTGATACACAGTTGTGATTTCTTACAGCATCTTTACCAAAGCACAACTGTAATTCTTTGTGAAAACACTAAGCTGTAATTTTACTTTATTACATTTTATTTGAACGATTATCTCTCATCACCCCCCCCCCCAAAAAAAAAGTGACTGCAGAGCTGTAATCCAACAATGTTCCACCAATGCATCACATGTTTAATGCAGTAAAGACACTACAAAAGCAAGTATAATTACAAAAAACAAGCAAATATATATCAAATACATAGAAATAACGGGAAAAAGGTGAAAATACAAGCTTTTGTTAAAGCCTGAATATTTTTTAATCTTTACCAACTAAACATTGAGTATGTAATTATACACTATATGCAAAAAGACATGCATTAATAAAATAATGTAATATTGAGTTATATATACTTGGAGTCAATTGAATAAAGTAATGGAGAATGTGGTAGAGACGTTAAAAAAAAATTGTACAAACAGAGCAGTGTAAAGGAATTGTAGGAGCTATCTGTAATAGACAAGTATCTGCCAGAGTGAAAGGAAGAGTTAACAGGACAGAACAGTTGCGTTAAAGTAAGACCTGCAATGTTCTACGATTTAGAGATGGTGACACTGATGAAAAAGCCAGAAGAGGGAGCTGGAAGTACTCGAGATGAGGATGTTGTGATTCTCATTAGAAGTGACTTGGTTAGACAAGTTTAGGAATGAGTTCATCAGATGGATGGCACAGGTAGGACGTTTTGGAGACAAAGTAAGAGAGGAAAAAATTCAGAGGTGGACTGGAGTTGTACAGAGAAGGGATGAGATTTATATTATTAGATGGATAATGAGACTGGGACCACCAGACAGGAAGAAAAAAAAAGGTCAAAGAGGAGGTTTATGGATGTGGTGAGGCAGGACATGCCGGTGGCTTGGGTGAAAAAGGAGACTAGTGACGATAGGACGAGATGGAAAATAATGGTCTGTTGTGAGGACCGTTAATGGGAATAGGCAGGAGAAGAATACAATTAAGAAAAAGAATAGTATAGGGTGGCATGGTGTGTTAGTGGTTCACGCAGTGCCTCCACGGGTTTCCTCCGGGTTCCTCAAACATTCAAAAATATGGATTATGGGTAAATTGCCTGCTGTAAATTGTCCCTATATAGTGTGTCTGTGCAAATTAATGAAGGTGCCTAGTGATAGATTATGAGCCTTCACCAATGTTGTTAGCTTGTTAGTCACCTCTGCGAGTATTGTATAAACAGTGCTTGGTCTGGTGTACTGTAATAATTCTCTTTGATCGAAAAGTTTTCACAGTTTTTAACCTGTTCTTCAAATCTTCAGATTGCTGCGCCCTTTCACTTTCGCAGCACCTCTGGTGGTTGACCTATAGAGGAGTGTGTCAGTGTGTGGTGCAGTGCATGATGAGCTTCGACATCGCAGAATAGGACATCCTAACCAACACAACCCTGTAAGCTAGTGTTACTCTCTCTGAATGCCAATGAGGACACACACAGACCAGAGTGCAGAAATGCTCGCAAAATATAAATGATTGAAAATTCTTTAATATTCAGCACCAGACAAATTTTTGCATTTGGCTAAAATAAACTGTCATTCACACAGAATACTAAAAACATGCAAGCAAATTAAGCTTTACATCAAGCTCTACAACCTTAAATCTAAGTAATAACACAAGTTTATGTAGTCTGCTTGGTCCGGCAGATAAATATAAATGGTTTATTCATAATTATATTGATGTAAACTTTTTAAAAACACCTATTTTATTAATAGATTTGAGTTTGTGAGTTGACGCAACATATTGTTCTTAGTGATTATAGCCAGGAAAATGATTTTGATTGATTTGAAAATGACTGCATGTTTTTAAGTTTATGATTGTGATTATGATTGTGCTACTCAACTCACATAACAGAGTACAGAATAATTATGTGTACATCCAACATCTAATGTTTTATTATATAGTAAATTTAAAGTGTATGTTTAAATCAAAGTGTTGAAATAAATATGAGGTCGATTTGGTCATTGTTAACATATCTGTTTTATCATTTAATATCTGATACGCATGCTTAAAATTATTACTTAGATTACAGCTACTACAGCCCTCTTTCTAAAACAAGTTATGATAATTAATAAATACAAAAGAACAAATATGTGTGATTTATTAAGACTCAAGTATTAATTCAACTAACAAAATTTTACACTGACAGAATTTTACATTGAGTAAATATTTACTGACTGGCATTGCCTTGGTTCTTGATACCCAGCAGCACAAGTTCTTTCTGTGAGGAGTTTGCATACCCTCTATGGGTTTTATTCCACAGTCCAAAACTATGGTAGTAGATCAAATGAATGTTGCCTCTAGCTGTATAAGAGAGGGTGACTGTGTGTCTGCCATGAAATGAACTGGCAACTTTTACTGCCTTTTCCTCTATGAACACTGTTGAAGATTCCTTTGCTGTCATTTACTAACTTCTGTTGACATCACTTAAAAGTAATGACCTATTATAAAATAATAAGGTTTGGCTAATTTATAAAATCTATTGTTAATGTGTAATGTTAAAAGTGTACAGGCCATGTCACTAACATGCTGTCATACTGGATTCAACTTTTTTGTTTCAAAGGAAAAACAGATTTACAATAAAAACAGTTGTGACCATATTGATTGATGATACTTCATTTATCCCTCAATGGGTAAATTGAGAAAATATGTGACTTTAACTTAATTTGTTCTCATTCCCACAATCCAAACACATGCAGGTCATTGATGCTGTGCATTTATAAACTCCATTACCATGACAGAAGATGTTTTTTGCACCTTTTGATAATAACAGGCATAATGGCACTCTCCTGTTATCTGGGGCAGAAAAATAATACCAATACAAATTAATAGAATACAAAAACATCTGTTTGACACAGGACATGCTTCTATGTCATTCAGATGATATGAAATGAGCTCATGCTTAAGAATTAAGGATGCATTTCTTGATGTTGCAGTGAACTATGACTATAATTTTCTGAGGTGCTCTCAAACCCAATAGGATATATCCATCACAGTGGCGGGATGGTTCTGTGAATGCTGCCTGAGGGTTCAAAGGATGCATTATTTACAAGTGGTTTCCAGTTTTGCCCTACAAAGAGTGATATTGCTGCTAAATTAGCTGAATCACTTTACATTATTAAAGCATCGTGGGTGGTGAAAGACAGATTAGTGATATTACATTTTTAAATGTTTTTTGAGTTTGGGAATGTAATGAGCCCCACTCATCTTCCATTAACAAAACTGAGCTTTTAATTCATTTATTAATTTTCTAAACAATCCTATTTAGGGTCATGAAAGGTGCAGGAGCCTTTTCCAGCATGAATTTAGAATAATGCAGCTCAAGTGTGAACTTTTTTTTATAGCTATATTTTATAACTGACTAAATTCAAGGGTTTCTAAAACTGTTTATAGTTGCATATAATGCAAAACTAAATAATTAAATATTTAATGCACTTTTCTAATTAGAAATGCGTCTAATGTTCAGATATGGAAACCTTTTGAATTTCAGTTTTTATGTTTTTAATTTACATATATTTTCTCTAGTCCAAATCTATCAATAGTCACCTGGATCTAAAAGGTTTATTTAATTTGATTTTTAAAAATCTTCAAATGAATTAACATGTCAGAATGTGGAATTAATGCTTTACCCTCATTCTTTAAATTCTCTTATTTTGACTGCAAAAGATTAATGAATGGCTGCGTTGAACTTATTAAAGGTGTGCCTACTTTTAGGGTAGACAATTAAGGTTAATGACTGCTTAGCCACACACACAGACACACACAAAGACAGAGAGAGGCTCTACTGTTTAATTAGCCTCATGAGCAGTGGTTTTCAAACCGAGGACCCTAAGGGCTCTGCCAGACTAAGCAAAGGGATCCGTGAAAGGTTTAATTATGAAGCCTATTAAAAGAAATGCATGTACAAAATGTATAAAATAACTCACTTCTAATAATAATGAAGTTGCGTCAACTATAATTCAATTCCATTTAATTGCATTTTATTGCCATTCACAATGATAACAAATAGGAACATTATAACAGGAACATTATAACATTAAAATAAGGCACAATAAAATAAATAGGAATAAATAAAATAAAATAAAAAGAACACAGCGTCAGCCATGAAACAGCATCCACTTGAGCAATGAGGGTTAAAGACCTTGCATTATATAAAAAAATAAGGATATTCCGAAGTCCTCATCCACTCATTAATCAAATTACAAAAATAATTATTTTGGTGCAACATCACAATTAGCATAGGAATGACACTGACATTTTTAATAACAGGGTTGGTAAAGTTGCTACACACCTGCTAAAGACACTACACTACTCACCTACTGTGTCTAGTAAGTACATTCAAAAGCTTAGTTTTTAAAGGAAGACCACATGCATGGACAAAAATATGCTGTAGGCTGACTTTAAATGAAATCTTATTACTTAAATCCTTTAGAATGTAAAGACAAACTTAAAATAGTAGAAGTTGACGAGACTAAAGCATAGGCTAGTGAGCAGAGGGAATCATGACAGCAGCTCATAGGTTGGATTAGGATGAATTAACTTGCTCCCTTAAGCGGATTCCAGACTCGGGGAAAAAAAGACAGCGTGTAATGAGTGAGATAACAGCTCTCACGGTTCTTATAGGTCTAATGACTCCTCATCTGTATTCCCAGTATTACAGTAAAATTCACAGGCAAAAGGACTCCTGTATGTTTAACCAAAAACAAATATACAGCAGTGGCTGTTTGTTGGTGTTTTAACAACCAAGGGACAATACATTACCCAGATATAGAGCTACAGCTAGGCGGAGTCAGTCCTTTACAAACACTTCTCCATTTTCACGAAAAATATGTCATCGTTTTATATTATACCACTTTTAATCTTAAAAAGTTTTACACCCGCGTTTAAGGATTTCATCAGAATAATAGGTCGAGAGATTAAAGGTCACATATTGGCCATCCTGTTCCTGAAAGCAACTAAAAGACCTAGACAAGAACAAATGCCCCTAGGAGGACAACATGACCTTGCTTGTCAAGTTACAAGGACAGAGCGGCCAGAGAAAGGAAAAAGAGGCACAGAAAAGGAGAGAATCGTGATTCACCATGACAATCTGGCACCTGGTTGTCAGGGAGATAACAACAACGTACCAGTCCCCATGGTGACGTGATGTCCCAGAGATCCTTACTCCAGCCTGCACTTCTGCTTTAGCTTATGTTTGGGTTCTGTTAAAGACATCATTTTTCTCTCGAGTCATTAAATCTACCTTTTGCTCTTAGAAATGAACAGACTCAACTGATCCAACATCGCTGCAGTATGTCATCATAGTGTGTATATATATATATATACACTGTATGTATATATATATATATATATATATATATATATATATATATATATATATATATATATATATATATATATATATAAAGTAAACAATCTAATGCAAATATGTTTTCGATTAAAAATAAATATTGGTACCTAAGAATATTAAAAAAGCAATACCAGAACAACTCAATACAGCAATAAGGACCTGCAGCTTAACCCAGATAGGCATGAACCAGAAATCAGGTGAAACAAAAAAAAAAAACCCAGAAGCACTGTCGCGTGACTGGCAGGACATAGGTTCAACAAAATGAACCAAAACCAAATAAACAGAAAAGCATGCGCTGGACGTTCAAACAAACAGAGCAGGCAGGGGACATAAATCAGTTCATAGCACACGGCACATGGGACAGAGTCAATCCAACTTACAGAGTTAGAAGTAGCAGCACTCTTGAGGTGCAGATGCAAAAGTATTTGACATGATTAAACTAAGAAACTAAAGGGTAATGATGTGACAGATCAAATAATGGATGTGTAAGACATCGTTGTTAATTTAAAACTGATAGAATTCACGAAAAGTTATTTTATTTTGAAATTCCTGATGTATCCTTTTAAAATCAACACATAATGAAGAAATGTCCTCCGTTTCATTCTCTTCATCCTGAGCTCTACTGGTGAGAGTTAGTGAGTCATAAACTTTGACTTACTGCAGTGTAACAACTCCTACTAGGTCTAATCACACTGTTTATCGCCCGAGGAAGCCAAAAGACATGCACTAAGGGATGGCATTAAAAGTCCAATATACAATAAAACTGCGACCAGGGCCACCCCTTGACTGCATCGCCTTTTTGCTTTCCTTTTGTTATTATCTTTTTCTTTTCCTAATTATCTTTTACCTAATTCATTTTTACAGACCTTTCCACTTCATGTTTTTTTCATACGGTTCTTTTTATAGGAATTCTTGATGCAGCAGCACAAGCCTGGAGTTGATTCTTATCTCTGCCTCTCTGTCTTTTATTGAAAATTAGAGTGGTGACCTAAAGGAGAAAGCAAATGAATGTCCTGTTCATCCTTGTGAGTGTCCACTAATTATTTTATAGCGTTAATTACATGGGGTGAGTTACAGCTCGGCAGAGCCACTTTTTCAAGGGCACATCAATGTACGAGATAGGAGTTGAGAGCAAATTCCACAGCCAAGCTGAGAGGGAGAGAGTAGAATAGAGCCAGAGAATTACAATTACCTCTCCAGCGTGGACCCTCCTGTGGGGATCGTATCAAGCACGCTAAAAATAGCCAGACGTAGAATTCAGGTTAGAGCGTCGGACCTGGCAAGCTCGCAACTAGCAGTTGTCATGAGTAAATGCGTCTGGTATGGCAAGGGAGTTGGCACCCTGGCACAGACCTGCGGCCCTGTAGTGGTGGCTGTTACATTGACGCAATGGTTAGCAGGATAGGAAAATAAGCAGGTCACACCTGAGGAGCCTACGTGTCATTTGTCAGCTACATTTCAATTATGCAAGACCTGTACACACATGTCAAATTCATGCATAGGCAAGGACGTTTTGTATGAATAATACATCAGCCTTGAAGTGTGTAGCCATAGCTCACATACTTTGTTTGCTGCTTTACATATCCCAATAACCTAACCTTTTCCTTTAACAGAATAAAATGTATTAGAAAAACTTTGTATTACTCACAAAACAAATAGTACTGAATAAAACAGGGCATTACATTTCCACCTGGTTCATATCCCCTGGGTTGTGCTCCAGGTGGAAATTTAAACAGAGAATCTATATATGATAAATCATAAATAACACAATAATACAAGCGCTTTTGTACAGAAGCTTCTACACATTTTTACTGATTCTTAACATTAAACTGCAGCATGCATCATTCCCATGGAACTTGTACTGGTACTGATAGGATGTGAGCAACCCCCAGCTCCACCCTGACACATGTATATATACAGATTATTATAGATCAACAACAAAATAGCTAATACATCAACCAGAAACAAAACCAACATGAGGGCATGAAGTGGAACAACGTAACTTCCACAGCTTCTACAACAAAAGTTCTTTAAAACTTTATACTTTCTGTATGAATATGGCCAATTTACAAAACAATTTTAAAATAATAGCTACTGTTAGCTATGTCAACTGATAGCAATCAACAGATAAATAACCTTTTTTCTGCATATATAAATATATATATATATATATATATATATATATATATATATATATATATATATATATATATATATATATATATATAGGCATAAAAAGTTACATTGAGATGCTTAACTTGACTGTTAGATTCAATTTGTAACATAAACAACAAAAAACAAAATGCATTTTAATCATGGTGACATACATTGTAGAAATGGAGAATAAGTAACATGCTCTATGTCCCTTCTGATCTGTACTGTATTCAAAAAATATAGTAACTGTAGTTATTGCAATTTCCAGTGACAATCTATTTAGGTTAAGGCACATATTGAGAAGCTCATGTATAAACCGAGGACCTTGAAATTGATTCTGCCATCTTTGAGCCAGTTTCAATCTCTACTTGGCAGTTCTGCAGTCAGTTCAGAGAGGTCACTAAAGCAAGCAAATCAAAGTCACAATTTTAAAGGAATCGTTCTCTTCATGGCTTACTGATTAACTGGACGTGACAGATGCTTCTTCTGGGAAGCCACTAAGTCTCTTAGTGGTTTTGACCACACCCTCCCTGGTGGATTTTCATGTACTGATGTTTTCTTTGCTAAAAGGAAATAAAAGCGTAAAGTTTATCGGAACACCCACTGCATACAAATTTAACCTGTGCTTTACAAGGTTGTTTGTAATGTGGTAAAGGTCAGCAGGTTTGTCATGTTGAAGCAGTATTAAACAAAGCTGATAACATATAAGCTGTCAAGATGTTAGGAACATTAGGAAAATGAATAAAAAAAACACTTTGTTAAATGTTTAATTTAATTTGTGAATTTGATGTGATTTTTTATTTCTTTTTGTTCATTTTCTATTCTCACAAGTGTATAAGGTCAAGCACATTACAAAACAAATCCACAAATGTATGTTTACATGAGTTTGGGGTAAATGAACTTGACTAACCAACACAGTGATTGGAGCGAGGCCCACTTTTCCAACATCACTGTCTGATCTCACAAATGCGCCTCTCTGTAAATTGACATCTTCCACAGACACAATCCAACATAGACGATGTTATAGATGTAAATGAGGGAAGTCAACTTTTAGACTTATAGATACCACAGCATCCCAATACTGTTTTACTGTATGGACAACAGTAGAAACCAAATTTTAAAAAATGCTGCTTTATAGTATTATAGGTACTACTATTCTAGTTGTTTATTTTATTTCATTTCATTTTATTTTAAAGGTTGCAGTTAAAAAGCTATAGGTACCTCCATATGTTATATACACTTCACTTATAATTTATCTATAATACAAGTTGTAATCATCTAGCTGCAGCGATAGAATAAACTCCTGATATGGTCATATTTTCTTGTTGTCACTACAATGTACTTTTCCAAGTATATTTATTGCACCCTTTAGTATTCCTAGAGTAATGGCTTAGTGTCCCTGGTTAAATAAACTGATATAACATTAAGTGGATAAATAATTCAAACTGTTTATGGTTTTGCTGCTTCCTGAATCTATTTGTAAGGTGTGATGTATTATTTCCAATATTATTAGATAACATTTTTTATTAAATTGATAAACAGTTGCATAGGTGTTTGGATGGCATGTGATTTTTGCTGTTGTCTTATGAATAGGTTCAGTAAACCTGAAGAACATGTTGTAATAATTGTTCTAGTTTGACTGATGGTAATTGGGATGTGTTTGAAATATCAACTGCTGTGTACTGTGAAATCTGCTGTCACTACTCAAAGGAAGATAAGCTACTCAGGCAAGAAGGACTGCTATCTCTACTATGTCTCTGAGCAAACATGAGCAGTTTCCTTTTTTATCGTTGAAGTGGAGAGTCAAGCTGGCATGTTTCTATCCTATGGCCGTCTTGACGGACAGCTAATGAACCGAGTGCTTGTCATGTTCACCATCTCAGGCAAATCTCCTGGGGCTTTCTTTCAAATTGTCTCAGCTGGTTGCTTTCTTTATAAGATTATATGTCTTGGATTCAAATGATCTGTTCATGGCAATAGTCAGGATTATAAACAAAGCCTTAAATGGATTTAGTAGTTAAGCCAATTTCGACAGGCTGTATTAACAGGGTGCAGGAAAAGTTAACCACTGAACTCTTGTAATGTAACAAAAAGGCTTTTGTAAAAGTTTTTGTCAAAGCTTTAGATACATGCACTATGAAAAGAATATTTGAAAAGAAAATCATTCCTTCATAGCTAATTGATCACAGATTTGTGTGCACTGCAAGTTTTATGCTCAAATAATACTGTCCTGTAATGCAACATATTCTATGCTTTAATTATAATTTATGAAAATACTGCAGTATCTTATCTATATAGTTATCTATAGATTGGGCATACTCATCCATGTCATCATACCCTTTATTATTAATCTTGGGTTCACCAAAATCTGTCATGTACCCCCTTTTGGTATTTAATTTGTGGTTGCGTCAACACTTTGACTTAAAATATAAAGTGCTGGTTCTGGAAATGCCGAAACATACTGGCACAGCACCAAGCTGGAACATGCCCTCAGGGTTCAAATAAAACATAATCATCACTTACTAGATTCAAAATTAGCAAAAAAATATGGTATGTTTTAAATACTGTAAACCTTACTACTGTTAGAAAGTACATGCTGTCTATCTGAAAGTGGAAATGCATCATAGCAATAAATCTAAGACCTGGATATTGGCTCTTGACTTAATAAATTGCAGGGTCACATTGTTCTGCATTTCATTCAAGAATTGATTATCTCCACCATGTAAAAAATTTAATTAGATTTAATTAGTTTAAAAATTTGATGTTTTGGTCAGGTTTCAATATTTTTGGTACATAGTTGTATCGAAAAAAGCTCATTTAAAATTAACTGAATTACTGAATTTATTACTGATGTTAAAATTTTTGGAGATTTTAATTCCTGCTATACACCAAGCATTTTTCAAGTTCCAAGCATTTTAACATGTTTAAATTTAGTAATTCCATTTCTAAAATAAGGCCTGTGAGCCACTTAATGGACTTGTTTATAGCCATGTCTAGTATTAATCACTGGAAAGAGAAATTGATAGCATTAGAACAAAATTACAGATTGTCTTCTAAAAACTGAGAGTGAAACGAAACAACGCTGCTGCATACATTATCTGGATAGGATGATTGATTAATCACAATATTTTATAATGCATCTGCTTCAGCTGAATATACAAATATATTATTTGCTGTGAATTAACAATAGGACTTGGGAATAGTTACTGTCACTCATATTGATTTGCAACAGAAACAAATATGTTTTAGTTCATCTAGGGATGTCTAGCCTTAGAGCCAATTAATTAACAGAACACCACAGGCGAGCCAACCTTTTGAAGTTAGAAACTGGAGCACAGATGGTGCATAAACCTTACAAAGAAACATGTACAATATAAAAGACTTAATACTATTGGGGCCAGTTAGCCGGTCTCACTGGTAAAATGCTAAATGCATCCAATCAGGTTCTATTCGTTATGTATTACATTTGCATTTTTAATAAAAAGTTTTTAAAGACTTTATTATTCATCCAGAATGAGTTGGTGGTTCTGTCTACAGGTCGTTGCTTCCAGGTCATTTTAAACTGGAATAATAAGAAGTAATAAATGCAATAAATGTAATTAATTCTTTGTATGAGTCACCGAGAGACCTTGCAAAAAATGTAACATGTCAAAAATGGGCAGATGTTGCCATGCTGTAAACAATTATGTACTATGTTTTTTTGCTATTGAATAGCATCACTGCGCATGCTATTTTCAGCCCTTGAGCTAGAACACTTCATGTCGCACTCACTTGGCACATGTAGCAGCTGGTGGCATTTGGCACACCGAAAGGCACTTGTTCTTAAACGCTTAGCTCTCCGTGGACCAAAGGCCAATTAAGTGCCAGAAACAGGAGTCTTACAGAGAGCTGGTCTACAATGAAAAGCAATAGCGGAGAAACCAACAGGGACTAAAAATGAATGAGTTTGGACAGATGCTCATTAAATTTCTCATTAAATTGTTGCAACTACAAATATGCCATGCACACCGGTCACTAATTAGTATAAATTTTTCATGGCTGTAAGAATCATTAGTCCAAGGAGAAGTTAATGCATTGCATACTTAATGACATTTTCTTTATTTCTTTAAATGGTTAGACAAAGATTACAATTATTTATTTATTGGCATTTTTATACCTTGCACTACAGATTAAACTTACATTTCAAAGTGTTAGTCTTTAAATTTTAATAGCCTATTGTGAAAGCAGACTGTCACTCAAAGCATTTTACTGCAAGTTGTACTGACCATCACTACGCATGTGACAAATAAAAGTTTTATAAAATAAAATGAAAGTGATTTGATTTTTATGAATTACAACCCAACATTCTATTCATTGTTATTTTAACAACTCATTATACTATGCTTACAATGAAATCTTTTTTTATTGCTGATATAAGACTGCAAAATGTACATAATATGGACAAAAATATTAGGGCAAATCTCCTAATCATGGTTTGCATGTTTGCCTCTCAGCACTGGGGATCCAGGTTCAAATCCAAGTCCAAAAACATGTATTCAAGGTAAAGTGGCTGCTTTAAATCGCCCCTATATGGTGTGTGTATGTGTGTGTGAAAATGTGTGCCCAGCAATGGATTGGTGCCCTGTCCTGGGTGTATCTGCTAAGCACCTGAAACGTTCTCCTCTGGATGGGCATGGGAACCCCCTCCCCTGACAGCTCTAGTACAGGATTAAGTGGAAGATAATGGATGGATCTCTTAATTATAGAATTCAGTCTTGCCATGCATTTTGACAATTGAATGCTTTCAATGTTTGTAGAAACAGCTTAAGGAGGGCTATTTTCTGCTTCAGCATGTCTATACCCCAATGCACAAAATAGACCTTCGTGACATTGACAGTTAAGTGAATTTGGTGTTAAAGACCTGGACTGGCCCACACAGATATCTGACCTACAATCAAACATCTTTAGAATGAAACAGAATGGAGATTGTTAGCCAGGCCATCTCATCCAAAAATCAATGTCCAACCTCACAAATGCTCCTCGGATTGTCCACAAAAGCAAAAAAAAAAAAAAAAAATACACAGAGATACTCCAAAATTTTGTATGCATTAGAAGATCAGTGGAAACTGTTATAGTGACAAATGTGAACCAACTTAAAATGGGATCATGAATGCTTCTGTGGGTATAATATGTAGGTGTCCCTATGCTTTTGTCCATATGGTGCATTTTTCAGTAGTGATCTGACCTGACTCTGGTTGTAAACCTAGGACTTTATTTAAATCTCTGTGATCCTTGAGCACCCTTTCTCCAGAATCGTTTTTAAAACTAAATCTAACACACCTGTCTTTAAGTGTAAAAACAGATGCTGACAAATGTTATCACCCGCTCTGTATTTCTGGATAATTATGTATATTATTAATAATAAAACTGTAATCAAATAAGATGAAACTACATTACATCAGATTCTTATAAATCACCCTTCCGGCTGGATAGAAATAAATCATTCTACTACTTAATAATTAGGAACTAGAGTGCACTAGATTTTTTCATATCATACATGGCATATTTTAGGTAATGTGGTGAAGCATTTATAGTTTGAGTCAGATATCAGTATATAGATTAATTAAAGTGGAAAAGACAAGATACAGGAACAAAGTAATGATAAGTGTCACGGACAATCTAAAACACAACTGAACGGACTTCGTCAGCCAATCATAGCTATTACTTAACAAGAAGGAGGTGGGCAATTCTTTTATCTTTTCGTCACTCACCCATTATGATCTCACCTCAGTTGCTCACTCTCTCACTCTCAACATTGCCTGTGCCCTCTGCCAGCAGACAGCTGCTAATAGGGGTTTATTTTTAGCAGGTGGGCGAGGTGTGGGTCTCTATGATGGATGAAGGTGATGTTTTACCCCTTCTGTCTTACTTTCTCTCATTCTCTCTTTCTCTCTGCAGAATGAAAACATGGACAAGGAGACAAAAAGACAGACCTATGCCACGTCTGTCAGCAGCCAACGCAAGCATGACATTCACTAAGGAGGTCAAATTATAAGGCACCCCAAAGAAAAAATCTATAGGCCATGGGACAATTTGTAGTTAAGGTTATGTGAATAACAAGTGCTGTACATCATACCAGAAGCATAAAATACATTTTGGTGACTTTACAAGAACTATTCTTACCTTATGGTAATAAACTTAAATGTGAGAGGTGTAATTCATATTCCGACAGCTTTAAACTGCTGGCAAATACAAAAAAAAAAAAAAAAAATCACTATTTATTAGGCTTTACCGCAACCTTAACATAATAGTATTAAAACTAAATGTAATAAAATAGAAGCATGTTGTTAGATAGACTTGGTTTTGTTCAGTATTTACAGTTTTTTGCAAAATTTTTCAGCACCTGTGTGAGCCAGGCATTACACAATAATAGTTGCAAATGTTCTTTAAAACACATTTATCCATCCATTATCTTCCACTTTATCCTATATTAGGGTCGTATGGGGGGGGGGGGGGGGGGGGGGTTCCCCATGCCCATCTAGAGGAGAATGTTTCGGGCGCTGGGCATGGGGAGCACCCAGGACAAAGTACCAATCTATCACTGGGCACACACTCATTCACACAGACACGCACACATACACACTCTATATGGCGCAATTTGGATAACTCAATTGACTTGATCCATGTTTTTGGACAGTGGGAAAGAACCGGAGAACCCAGAGAAAACCAATGTGGACACGAGGAGAACATGGACACTCCACCCAGATGGGGATTCGAACCGGGAATCCCTAGCGCTGAGAGGCAAACGTGCTAAGCCCACACTGGGAAATATTTAAAGAAAATAAAAGGTTGTAAAGAATCTAAAGCATTAATATTTTAATGTTAGCAGTAAAAAACAAGACTCACTGAATGAACAGTGTTAAATAATATGGATGTTTTCCTCATTAGTTCTTATTGGATGTAAAAGGTGATCTTTTAAATTCTGCTTTTTATGGACACAAAATGACCTGCATATTAATGAGATACCAAAAAAGAGAAATTATCTGTAAAAGCCATGCTTCAGTGCTTTGTTTTGTGTATGCACCAGGCAATACCAATTAACTGACAATTACATTCAACAGCAATTAAAACAGATCTTTATTAATTTGGTGGATTGAATTACTTAAATGATGCTAAACTAGACATTTCCAGAAACAAACTGTGGGCACAAATCTGCAGAATCCATTTATTTATTACTTCTGCAAATGTGAATTTTAATCTAATTAGGAACTAAATTAAAAATAAATCAGATAGAGTTTAATGCTGTGGCATTACACACTGATTTGCCGAATTTTTAACTGATTTTTAATGACTTTATTTATAGTAGTCACGGGTGCAAAATTGCACTCTGAGATGGCAGCACTATTTGAGAGCTGAGATGTTGTGAAACTGCAAGGGTGAATGCTATGAAGTGTAAGGAATAGAAAGGGAAGAAATTGAAGAAAAGCAAATAGCATGGTGGTGTCTTGCTGAGGATCTTGGCATTTTTGTCTTGGAATGTTAGAAATAAAATAATTACAAAGTCTGCCTTGGTGCTGTTGCCACTTTTAGCCTGGGAGGGTGTCATTAAAAAGATAAAAGCCTCAGAAACACACATTTTAGGTACATTTACAGGAAAACGGCGAGAGTGTGTGTCACATACAGACATACATACTGAGTTCTATTGCAACAGAGTTGAGTGAACATTAATGGGTTTCCATTACAAGTTGGAACAGTTTAGTTATAACACACATCAGGATTAATGTATTTAAAAAGGGTTAACCCTTATTAATTCAAGGGTGATGTATGGTCAACCCTGTGTTCTGACCCCCAAAAAGTTGGAACACTTGAAAGTCTCTTTGGATATAAGCATCAGTTAATTAACAAAATGTAAATATATATGATGAGGAGAGTTTGGTGTAGAAAAACGTCCCCTTAACTTCATTAAACACCTTTTAGCAGTCATTTTAGCAGATGCTTTTATCCGAAGTGACTTACAATTGAGAGAAAACCACAAGCTGAACTTTTCCCATGTCAATCTCTGATCACACAAATGCTCTAATGGATGAACGAGCAAAAACTCAACAGACAAACTCCAAAATATTAGAAAAAGGTTTCCCAGTAAAAGCTGTTGTAGTAACATTAGCTTACAGTGAAATATCATCAATATTAGTAGCTTTTGTAGGCATCATATTGTCACGTTGCCCACCTGGGACTTAGATGCGGCTGCGCAAATATAGCGCAGAGCCGCGGCGCTCTAACGCGCAGAAGGGAGCCAGGCACGCAGGTAGAACATAAACAAGAATATTTATTCACGGTGCAAAAACACCACACAAACAGGCACATAAAGGACAAGGTGACATGAAATACACACAAAGACGCGCACGGAAGACAAAAAACCCCGGAACTAAATACCCACCACGTGCATAAAACCACCCAATGAACCCATGACGCTAATTAACCCAAATTACTAACACGAGACAGCTAATTAACAACACAGGAACATAAACACAGAAACCAAAAACACCCACACACAACGGTCGAGGAACGGGTGCCCTAGGCACCCGTTACACATATGAAGGTATCTAATACAAGAAGAGGTCTAGGAGAGATCCACAAGGAATACACTACTTTAAAGCAGTAATGCATGAAAAAAGCAAGGACTTCTTCCATAAAGCGTGCCATGAAAAAAAATACTCATTTTATGTTTCAATTCTCCACCTGATCCAAAAAATTTAGTTTGTATTGCCTGACTGATCTCATGAAATACACTCTGGCTGCTGTGTGACATTCCATGGTGAATGATTCCCAGGTTTCACACGCCATCCTGTTATTCACTACTCTCAACTCTAGCTGAGCTTCTCACATTGCTTAATCTTTAATTCATGCTTTTATGGCTGCTGAACGAGTAGACTAATTTGGAAAATAACAAAAATGACAGAATGCATCACACCTGTTAGGGGGTATCATGAGAGTTCTAAAGCACTGCAATGTCTTTGTGAGGATTAGACTGAAATACAGGCTTAAATGTGGAAAATTAAAAAAGATTCTAAACTTCCTCTATTGACTTTACAGATTATCAGTTTAATAAAAATCTATGACAAGCATTAATTATTAATAAAAAGGGAATTTTGGAGATATATGTTTAAATTAAATCATTATTATGTACTACAGTCAGCCTACTAAAGCCTTGGGTATGGTCAGATCTTAGACAGGCAGGTAGAGTAAAAAGAAAGGGAATTTCAAATGCTTGCTTTGGCAGCACTTCAGTGTTTCAAAGACCAGTTGTAATTTGTTGGATTTATTTCAGGCCTTCTCTATATTTTGCCAATGTGATTCTACAGGGATTAAATTCTGGTTGTACTTGGTTCATGTGTGAATTGGCACTTCATATTTTAAATGATCAATTCTTTCTTGATGATTTATACATGCTCTGTAAAGTACATCCCAAAGGCCATTTAATTTATTGCAACACTAATATAAAAATGTACTCAAACCTAAATCACTTTAGGTTATTTTGGTACATTGCAAAATTATCTGGATACATGTTCTCTGTTGACATTTTATATTAAACTTATATTAAAACATTTTATGAAAATAGTAAACAATAATGTTTTTACTCTGAGACGAGTATTCAATAGTAAGAAATGGGAGTTGCTCACTCAGATAAAATACAATGTTTATAATTGGCAACACCACTTTCAGTATTTGACTACCATCACTCCACAGGGAGTAAATCTGCTCGCAGGAATAAATGGATGTAGCAAACCAAGCATAGACGTTCTTAGCAAATTTGCAAGCTATGACATTTACAATTCCTGTCAAACCCTTTTCAGTAATGACTGACCTGTTTGTTTAAGGTTCTTTATAATACACAGACAGTCTCAAAAAAAATAATAAAAACATGATTGTATATAAAAAGATAAGTAAATTTAATATTTAATTTATTATTTCCATATTTTTAAACCATTTATTTTAAAACAACTTGGTGTTCTGTTAGGAGTTTTATTTATCCATATAGGAAATAATACAAACATTCTGCTTCAGTGTGACATTCAGTTTATCTGTGACATTTAGTTTGTCCCCTGCAGAATGCAATAAAAGCATTTTTGGAGAAATAATCAATTTGGTACTGAGATTAAAGATGGGGTAAGTTGTAGCATTGGCATTATTATCTATAGTAACATGTTATTAAATTTCTATTAAAGATCAGATAATTAAAGATGTGCCATCAGGTAAGAACTAAATATATAGATGGAATAACCTGATCGTCAACTGATCTCGTTCTTTAGTCACATAGTTAATCCTAAACCTGGCCTGCAGCAACCCCAGATTATATTCAAATCCAGGTAGCGACCTTTTTTTTTACCCAGGCAGTGAATATAGTGTATATATCACAAATTTGTAATGCATTAAAGATCAACGATACAGACCTTGAACGGATTTATTTAAAATAATATTACTATGATTCCATCATAGCTATATGTTTATATCCAAGTGACAGTTTATAACATCAGATTCCCAGCCATTCCCAGGAGAAACAGCAGTATACAGAATTAATTCCAAGCACAAAGTAAATTCATCAAATTAATCCCACGCACAGCCTTGCATTATTTCGTTGGGCCAAAATATAGCAAGGCATGCACAGCACAGAAAAATCCCAGAGGAGTGTTCTTTTGTAAATTAAATGGCATCTAAATGCAGAATATTGCTGCTGCTAGGCCCCTTGCCTGGGGTGTGATAATTAATCCATCTCCAGTGGTGTACATCATTCCTTCAATGATTGCAACAGCAGAATGCATAAAAGCACCCCATGAAGTTAACCCTGACAGGAAATCAGCCTTAATTATTGTTTTTATTGACAGCACAGATTATCACCACCGATAGCCGATTTCCTTCTCTGAAGGGGTGATAAATGGTTCACACGATACATAGTATATTTATTCTTAGAAAAGAGATCATAACACAATAAGTGGATATTTTCTCAAATGTCATTAAGATTTAAGGGTTGTTGGTTGGTATAGGGACTGTTAGAATTATTTGAACCATATATCACCTTCAAGAGACACACACATACACACACACCCACCAGGGGTAATCAGCCCCCTATCGATAATCAATTTACATGGACTAAATGTGTTTTTGAGTCAAAGACAGAAAGAAGAGAAAGCTAAGCCCATAATGTAATACAATTTATATACAGTTATTATGGTAAATATGTACAGTTAATGCCTGAAGGGATCATATCCATACTTATAACATGATGGGTGGGGTGGCTGCCCCAGAGACATTTTCAATGCCATACATTTATTTCTGGAAATTTTGCAAAACATGTTTTGCTACATGAGTAATATATCTCCACCTTTCTGAAACAAAAGACCCTAATATAATAAATTTTAAGATCGATAAATGCATAATTGGTGTAAAAAGAAAAGTATATACAACAAATGGTTTCCTTAAACTGAATATGTTGTATTGGTCACTGAGATGAAATACTCAGTTTCAGATCTCATGTTAGAGAGTGTTAATCAGTGCACCATCCAATTTTATATTCAAGTAGAGACTATGATGATAATTTTGAGTCATAATTAGCACACATAAATATACCCCCCCACCACACACACACAAATGTATATAAGATACTTTATATAAGATATTAATCCCAGCAGCACCATCAAGGCTAAAGCTTGAACTGTGTCTTATTTCCACAAAAAGATAAATGATGACTGTGCACATGAATTTCATGGAGAGTTTACTAAAACAGCATGAAGCAGGGCTTGAAAGCACAACTTCTAAAGTCTTTTCAGCCAAACATTTCCAATTAGGATAACAGCGTGTTGCCTGCATGAACAGAACTTCATTGTAAAAGTGCAGGTATCATACTGATTGCTGAAGAGGATCCTCAGCACTTGCTTGGATCTTGCATTGTGCATGATCTAAATGATGGCAACTCTTAAGATTAAGTTAATAAAACGTGCTATGATGATTCCAAACCCAATTTTCAGTGCATGCAACTTTTCATATTATGAAAAGCCAAATTATCTGAAACCTTTATTTTTAATTCCTTGTCTTTTGAGCCTTCTTCCACAACACGCGTGTTTTTGGTAACATTTTTTCATTTAACATTTCTTTTGCCTTGGTTTCACAGTAAGGTGTGAATGGCTGCAGCAGCCCAAACATCAGAACGTGTCCCGCTGTGTGTCAATCTAACCTAAACTTGCTGTTGTCCTGCTTCAGCCACATGATTGGTGTAAACATGGGTGGAATTAGTCCTGCTGACATGGTTCGTTTTTTTGGGATAATTGTCTTTATTGCTTTATCACTCAATCTGAGTGGTCTTCCACAAACTTCACAAATGAACTTGTTGCAACAGAGACGATCTATAGTATCACACTCAAATTCAGTGAGCTCTTTAAAATAACCCATTTGGGACTAAATAAACCAAGCAAATTCAATGAGTAAGAGGTGTGTCATACATTTCTGCCTATATATAAGCAGAGATTCAATTCGCCTGTATTTTAAAAAATTCCACGTGTGTAAAACAAAATCCCACCTTCTCGTTCTCAATAAATGTGAATCAGAGGAAGACTGATCTAAACCTGATCAACACAAACCACTATTGCCTGGAAAGATCTGGTGTGAACAATCATGACTGAGCTATGCTAATGAAATCAGTTTTTGTACACAGCAAGTCCCCTTTTTCTCAGAAGGCCAGCACAGTGCCAGTGCTAGAGCTGTATCCATGGCAACTGATGAGCAGGTAAACTTACAGTGTTTGCGCAGTATCATTGGTTTAATACTTTATTTGGGTTGATTTAAGTTTATTACTTTCAAACAAAATTGTCTCGTTTTAATTTATCCATAAGGCATGTTTCAGTGCCGCCACTTTCTCAGCTCCCAAGGCAAACGATCATTAGTTTTCAAGGTCATTATGCCTCACTGTCTGAAAATGTAGTTATAACACAGTTAGAAGATGATGAGACTCATATTTAAGTGCTTTATATTTCAGAATATCAGAAAGTGAGGAAGAAGAAAAGGCTGAAATGGTTTTA